>CM051378.1:19148981-19198981 GCA_028015245.1 Cardamine occulta
GTTTCTCATTTAAACAAAACACAACTAACTCTTAACTGTATTATAAATAACAGAAAGAAAAAACATACATAAATAAGGAGTAGAAGCCAAAAAGTTTGGGCACCAAAAAAAACTTGTATTTACAATTAGTAACCGGTATTCTTGAATCGATGTTTAGAAAAGAATCAAAATTAGTAGCTGTAACATAAATTTCATAGTAATCAGTCAACAATACTTAAATAGCATGTAATAATCAATCATAGGCTTCGACCAAAAAAAAAAAACCGAAACAACTTGACTGAGAATAAAACATCATAAACTAAAAAGAAGAAACAAGAGCAAATTATCATCTCATCTAAATGAGTTTCCACATTCTTCATACAAGTACAACATCCTCTGACTTAATTCTTCACAATTCAGCTTGTAGTTTTCAATCTTGTCCATTTGTAGATGCAAAGTGTGGAAAAGCCTCTCTCCTTGAGATCTTGAAGATGAAACATCCACAAGAACGAATCCATCTTCTTCTAACCCACTTAGCACATTAGATATTGAAAAGTTATGAATCTTGGACGATGAGATTTGGACCATCACTTCGTTGTCTCCAAGCCTAGTCGCAGAAACGGTCGAGATATAACTTGCGACAGCCTTTGGTTGCGGCTTAACGTAATGTTCAGTGTTTCTTTTACCCGATACTTGCACCAAGAGTTCTTCCTTCTTTTGTATTAGCTTCTTCACTTGCTCTTGCAGCTCCGGTATATACTTCAAGCTCCGTGAAACCGTCGCAGGAATGCTTAACTTCTTCTGCAAGAAAGTAAAGAAAAAGAAAAAAGAGATTCTTAGTATTCTTCTTCTAAATGGTATAATATAGATACATAGAAAAACTTATAGATTCTCTTAGAAATCCAAAAATGTACTCATTATTGTCAATCGATTTTGAGATGATACTGATTCACGTAAGACATATCATATTAGAGTAGCTACTTACCGATTGATTTGAGGCAGGAAGACATGAACGGAGAGATGAGAACAAAGAGTTGATTTTCTTGCGACGGTCACGCTCACTAGCATTGTGATTAAGCTTCTTGACTACGACCGGATTGTTGTCTATCTCATTTCCCTCCGATGAAACAGAAACTCCAAAGCTGTTGTGAGCCACCGCCGTAACCGCTCCATAATTAGTCTCCGTTACCGGAAAATCAAGAAATGTGCCATTTTCGAGGTTGTCTCCGGCAACGTAGTAGCTCTCGTACTCTCCCGTTGATGGCCAACCGAAGTTTGGGAAGAGTGGAGGGACTAATGCACACATTCTTGCTTAATTTAGGATAAGTTTAAAGATTATGTTTTAGTTTCTCTTGAAACTTGAAACTATTTTGGTTGGGGTTGTTTTGAACTTAGGTAGAATAATATTGTCCAGCGTATATATATGCGGATAATACACTTAAATAAACCAATCTCTGTACAACATGTTGTTAATTAAAAGATAACAAACTATATTTTAATTAGTGTTAAGCGACTTATACTATATGAAGAGAATATTTTGATCCAAGGACGTACGTTGACACGAGCCAGAGACTGTGTTCCACGGGTGAACTAGGTCTAGTCACGAGTAAATGATATGCTCAAATTTACTCTGAGCTACTCTCTCAAATTAAGAGATCACTGTAGTATTTAGGGATCGAATCCACAGGGACTAAGGTTACGCAATAGATTATGAGTAAAAGTATTAAGCTAAACTAGAAAGATTGTAATGAAATACCAATGTAAAAAAATAAAATATATGTAAGTCAATAGATGGAAAACGCTAGGCATATGGTAATCTCAGGAATCATCAGAACTGTGAATCAACTATATTGTCAGGATTTTAATAAAGAACCGTTCTAGACACAAATCACATGAATCCTACCAGCTGTCGCTGCGCAGTTTTCTATGTCTATGTAATAATTAACCAACTGTCGTTGCGCTAACTAACTAAACCTAAATTCCAGAAAGCCAACTGTCGTCGCGAATCCTGTGAATCTAAATCAGCTTTAAAGCCCAGATTTGTAACGTTCACAAAATACCTAAACCAACTGTCGTTGTGAGAAAATAATTTTGCTCACTCTAGGTAGATCAGGTTATCAATCACACTTTCGCGCTATTTCAACAACCTAAGATCTAAATTCTACTTGCACTGTCGTGCATCCTAGAATTAGCATTGAGAACAACCTAGGTGAAGAACCCTAACAATTAATCCCGATAATATAATCAATTCAGCAATCCATCAGAAACCCTTGAAAACCCTTAGCCTAACTGCGAAACTACTCAGACATGATTAATGGAACAAAAATCATAGATGAATAGAATTGCATAGAAGAAATCAATAAAAAACAAAGGGGTTCAGAGTTGTCTCCCCCAAAATCTCTCCAAGTATCAAGAGTAAAATAAATCTTTTTTCTCCTTTCACAAAGTGGCTGAAAAACCTAATTATAATGATAATCACAATTTGGGGTCTTCTGTAATTAAGTAGAACTTCAGGGCAACTTTGTAGTCTTTAAAATTGTGTTTTCTCATGTCAGAGTAACAGTGTCGATCGACACTGTTGAGTGGTGTCGATCGACACCCATGGCTCGGCTTACTTCCTTCGCATGACAGACTAGACTGTTTCCACGAAAACTGGCATAACTTTTGATCGCACCGTTGGAATGATCTCAAATCACTTCCAAATGAAAGCTAATCCATTAATCTATTTTGTATCAAAATATGAACTCAATCCACCGGTTGGAAGTTCTTCAACGAATGCCAAACTTCTGACGTCTCTACATGATTCTGCATCTCCATATGCTACAAAGCTCCATAAATGCTCCAAATCACGTAAAAGATCCCAAATGTGTATAAACCTGTAAAATACTCTAAAAAAACTCCAAAAACATATAAAATACTAAAAATACTCAATTAAAAACTCTTATATCATGGTTAAAACCGGTAAAAACCATGATATATCAGTAAACATAACATTAAGAATTAAAGAAGAACATTATCTCTATACTATCAAAAAAAAGGTATTTGTTGACCTATTATCAAACAGATTTTCTAGAATATTTAAATAAAATATTTTCAGCTCTGCATCCAAACATTATTAAATTTCTATTAAATTATATTTATAGCCAAATACTATTTAAAGAGAATTAAAGAGATAGTTTTATCTTTGCATCTAAACACAATTTATTTTCTTATCTAATATTATAAATCCTTACAACCATACATAATTATTTCCTTATTTAATATTGTAATTTAATACTATGAATAATGATTCTTCTATCACCTTTGTTTGATTTTATTTTTAAATTATATTGAATGATTATATAATACAAATAATTAATAAAAAGTTTAGATTTTTTTCTGCATATGTTGTGATTTGAATTTTTTAAAACAGACATATTCTCAATCGATGATTTCAAATATGAATGAAAAATAAGCTTTACTCACTACAAAAAAGGTCATTTTACATCACTTAAATTGAATCATTTAAGTAAGTGATATTATTTTAAATCATTTATTTATAAATAAAGCAAAATATATACGATTTAGCATCAGTTATATTAAATGATGTTATTATTAACTAGTTTTACATCAATCAAGTTAAATTGATTTAATTTATATTAATTTGTATCACTTACCAAAAAGTGATGTAAAATATAAAATTACATCATTTAGATAATTGATGTATCTATTGATTTTTGGTAGCATCATTTTTAAAATGATACAAAACTCAAAATATGACAAAACATCAAATGTCCCACATCGGATGATGAGAAAAATAGTTCTTGACAATTGCAATTATAAATACAGCATGCTCTACTATCAATTATTAACTCAAAATTATGAATGCCCATTCGATTTATTGAGCCTAAGTTTTATAATAAATCGGTATAAAACCGATATAAATATTTTAAATTAAAAAAAATATGCCAAAAATTAGGTTAATATTTTAGAATTATTTATAAAATCTACATAAATATAACATCAATTATGTCTAAGTGATTATAATATTTTAAATCAGTTATTGTAAATGATGTAATTATTAAATCAGTTATTATAAATGATACAACTATTAACATCATTTTTTGTAATTAACACAAATTAACATCACTTACAACAATTGATTCAAATATTATATACAATTGCATCAATTGTTAACAAAATGATGTAAATTATTTGTATCATGCAAAAATAAATCATTTATGTAAGTGATGCCAAAGTCTTTTACATCATTTATAACTAATACAAATATTAAAAATAAATGATGTAAAACAACTTTTTTTTGTAGTGACTTATCATGCGTTCAAATTTAAAAGTTTTATTTGATTTAATTCAGTTTTCGTTGAACCAATTTAAACTTTAAAAATATATTAATATTAAAACTCTATAAAATTTTAAAAATATTAATAATATTTAAACTCTATAAAAAATTAAAAATATTAATAATATTTAAATTCTATAAACATTTTAAAACATTAATAATATTTAAACTCTATGAAAGTTTTAAAAATTTAATAATATTTAAACTCTACAAAAATTTAAAATATATAGAAAATATGACTATTTAAAAGAAAACTTTGAAATTGACCCAAATTATATGTCTTTAAATAAAAAGTTTGTTAAAAAAATAGTACAAAGATGTTTAAGAAACCAAAAATATTTTGCATTTCCTTTTATATTTTCATAATTATTACATTAACAATATTTTTTTCTTTTCAATACAATTAAATCTCTTAAATATTTGATTTACATAGACGTATTTTTGTTTAAATATTAAGTCATCAAGATCTTCTATTTCAATAATTATGTACGTTTCTTTAGATAAAAATTAAAAAGTTAAAATTAGTTTTATATGTTAAAAATATAGAAAAGTTAACAATTCAACATAGATTTAAAAACAAGAAATCTCTATATTATTATTTAAAAAGTACATTTTAAAAGATAATTTATGTGTTAGTTATTATGAAATGTAACTAACGATATACTCCCTCTGTTTATAAATAAGTGTCATTTTAGATGATTTCACACATATTAAGAAAACCATTAAATTTTATATTTTACCCCTAATTAATGTAGTCTATCAATTTTTTCATTGGTCATTATATTAATAAATAAAGAACAAAATTGTAACTATTAGCTAATATTTGCCTTGAAAATCTAAAACGTCACTTAATTTTAAACAAAAAAGTAACTCTAAAACATCACTTATTTCTAAACGGAGGGAATACTAATTTTTTTTACAAAGGATACAGATAAAATTAAAAATAATCTAAAACATTATAATGATCAACGAGTTTTTTAAATCACTATACGTATATGCCATTGAAACTTCTTACTCAATTCCTTACCTGTTAGACTAAAATATATGTCATTGAAACTTCTTACTCAATTCCTTACCAGTTAGACTAATATAATCAATCCAAAATATATAATTATATAAAATAAATCGGTTACAGAATATAAAGCTTCTAACTGATACGAGATATGATGGGTTTTTGTCCAAAAATGTACATGTTTAAGACAAATATTAGATAACTAATTTTATATTGACTAAAAACAATAAAATACAAATATTTAATAAAAAAAAAACAATAACATATTTATATTAAAATAATTGATCCGTGATGTACCATCTGTTCGAATCTAGTGTGTATCAAAAAGAAACTCAAGTATATAACAAAGATTAGAATTCACAAGTTGCAAGATGACTCAGCCGGAAGAAATTGTGGGAAGCACGTGGAAATCAACTTCAGGCGTCTTCTTCGTCCCAAACATTTGGATGTTGTAAGCATATACATAAGCATTAATTCTCATTGTTCTAAGCATATACATAAGCATTTTATTTATTTGTTGACCTTCCAAAAAAAGCATCATCTTACTTAATTACTATATTAAATGTTGCTATTTTAATCCAATTAATTAAGGTCGGTGATCTAACATGTAAAGGCACTATTGATCTAAGTCAACTTAAGGTCATCTCTATCCTTTAGCCTCAAGTAGCAAAATATATTTTTTCTGTTTGAAGACAAATCCATTTAGAGAAAAGGTCAAAAATATTCCAAAATTGTATATGTGAATCAATCAAGTTTCAAAGATTCTCAAAAGTGTTGACATTTTCCAAAGCTAATACAAAAATCCCCCTGAAAGCTACATTTATCATCGCCGGCCTCTTCCACCACCACGGCCACCTCTTCCTCGGGAACCACCACCACCTCTTCCCCGGGAACCACCACCTCCTCTTCCTCTAAAACTGCCACCTCCTCTACCTCTGAAACCGCCTCTGATAGTGTCCGGTTTCAGTCCAAGAGACTGAACTCCTCTCTTCCTGTTTCTTTGCCCGTTTTCATCCTCATCGTCTCTATCATATCTGTCTTCTTTGTATTTTGATGAGCTTCTCGCCTTGAAAGAAATCTCCCGCGATCCTCCAGGACCGAATTTGATATCTTTCGAGCCTCCAAAGTTGCCACGACGGTTCTCCATAGCCTTGACACGCTCTCCCATAGGAAGACTGTCTTCTTTAGCCAGTGAAGTGCGGTTGTAAAAAGCTTCTGCATGCCGCTGATCTTTCACTTCAAATAACCTAACACATCAGAATAGAACATAATCAAGATAGGGTTTTTGATCAAATCACAAATGTAGATCCTGGAATGTAGTCAAAAAGGCACTAACTTTGGAGTTTTTGATTTCTTGCTCGGCCTAGCTGTGTCTCCATTGTCGTCATCTGAAGACTGTGATGCATCGGAATCGCTGTTCTCGTCATCATCATCAGATACAGCTTCAAAGTGTTCATCTAACAAAGAAGGTTGCTTCTTAGAAGAAGCAACAGGGTGTAGGACACCATATTCATACGATTCCGGATCGATTTGGAAGTCCTGTAAACCAAAAAGTGAGACATTCCCAAGAATAAGTGTTTTATACGATGTGAAGTAGTAGTACCTACCAAAAAAAAAAAACTTGAAAAATATATTGTTAATACCGGATCTTGGAACATCGCTGCAAACCGATTATCTTCGAAATTCTCGCTGCTAAGTACGTATTTCTTCTTCTTGGACACTTTCTTGATGGCCTCCTCATCCTCGACAGGGTTCTTTTCCTCCTCTACATCTTCCTCCTTCTGGAGGGTTAATGCGAGCTCTTTGTTAACCTTTGGCAACCTTCTCTTCTTCTGCAGGAAGCACAAGAGAAACAGAGATGTATGTAAGTAGCCAATAAACAAACCATGGTGAATATACAGATGCTTAGATTCTTTATACTAACTGTGATTCTCTGGATACGGCTCTCTTCTAGCTTCTCTTCCTTCTTGCGTTCTAAGTATTTATCATATGCAAACGGTTCAGCCACTGCTATAGCCTGTAAATAGAAAATTATGAGGAAGAAACATCTTAACGACTATTCCGAAGCTATAAGTGCTATAAAAATGTCAAGGACTCACCTTTTTGTACAAATTGTGATTTATAAAATATCCATGCATTTGTGCTTTCAAAAGATCTGTCCCAATCAAATGAGTTAGCTGCAACTTCTCCAGATCTTCCTTTGTTACGAATTTGTAATTATCGTAAATAGTTGTCTGTGCACTTTCCTCCAGCTCTTCCTGAGAAAAGATTTTTAAAAAATGTGTTTGTAACCAACAATGGTCACATCACTGGAATGGTAAATCTGTAAAAGGATAGGAAAACTTTTCATATCCGTTAAGTACCGTTAGATTTTCTAGAGGAGAACACCATTTGGGGGCAGGACCGAGTTCAGGTATGAAGTAAGATGGGATTAGGCTAGAGTCTAAAGCCAGAAGCATAAGTCCACTTCCATGGAACACACAAATGTCGTTTATTCCTCCTTGAGTCGGTTCAATGCTGGTCATACCTTCTCCCTGACAAACACAAATTGCAAATAACAAAACAAAATATGGTGAATCAAAAAATTTGTCTAGCCACATTTATTGCTTTTCAAGAGAAACAGTGAGGTAAAACCGTGCTTATTTGATGCTTACCGTGTTTGGATCCCATATTCTAACAATGTGCTTGTCAGTAGTAATCAACTTAGGTTCTTGAGTATTAAGAGTCCGTTGCCATTTAATACTTAAAATCGGGCTCTCGTACCTGCAAATATTGCAGAAAAAACAATGAACACCGAGGAAAAAAAAAACCAAAGATATAGCATATACAATGAAGTTTGAGTTAATATAAACACATTAGTATTTACATGTGATCCTTCACTCTTATGGGAGTTGAAGTACGCAAGTCGTATATGAATACCTGCAGATATAGAACACACAGTCAACACAACATACTGGTGTTTAAAACCTTGCAGGTTAAAAAATAATATATAGCATCAAACCTTTCCCGCACTACTTCCGACAGCTACTTGAAGACCATCACTGTCATCAAACTCTATAGCAGTAACTTCCTATTAGCCAATTAAAAGCACAAGATTATTAGAAAGCTTGATGCAATTTTCTCCATTCACGTCCAAGCTAAGAAAGTCTGTTTAAATGGAAGATAAGTTAGGAAGAATCACCGCAGCAGCATCACCACCATGAGTAACTGCGTTAATTCTAGCAGCAGATGATTTCATTCTCATATCAAAAAATTCCACAGCACCATCCTCACCACCACATGCAACTAATCCATGGAGGTTGCTGAAAGAAAAAAATAGTACTCAAAACGTGAACAACAGTAATCTATAGCACCACAATCGAATCTTCTCCTAGATCAAATCAAGAAACATAATAACAGACATGAAAGTTAGGTATACAGACCTTCGAGAAACAACATTAAGCGCTGGGGATTGAGTGCTGAGAGGAGAGAGAAATCTTCCCTAAATAAAACAAAGGCAAAATTCACCAATCATTCTCCAACAAAGACTGAGGTAGGTCACAAGAATAAGTTATTAAAATTCACTGAAAAGTACCTGCTCCAAATTGATTCTGTATAGATCTGGTGAGGAAGCAGCACAAAGCAGATCACAAGACCAGCAATCATATGTCATATCTCTCCCCATCCTACAAATATACGAGTGCTTTTAGACCAATGTCTCAGCAAAAACAAAATCACAAAATATATCTCATATACCAACATACCTTGGAATTCTTAAACTGTAGTGTTTCCCATATTTGGCATGTAGATTAATAGAACGATCAGCACATAAGAAGGCAAGCTTTGAGAAGTCATCATCCAGTATCTGTAGAGCCAACAAACACATTATTGAACCAGAAACAAGAAAGGTTTATAGTTTAGACACAACTTATGGAGCAGTAAAGTTACCTCGAAATCAACTATCTCAGAGTCCAAATGTCTCTCAAACTTCAAAGCAAGCTGACTTAGCTCATAAACTTTGACCTGTGGTGGATATATGCCTGATTCAACAACAAATCAGTGAAACGCCTTTCTAGTGAATAGCATCTTCGAGCTTACAATCTCACCAAGGGAAACAAAAAGAAAAAGCACCTGAAGCAATCAGATATTCTCCGTTTGGGGTAGCTTTAATTCTAGTAGTGGCAGTCTCAAACTTCAACTCCTGAATCAGCTCCACTCTTTGCATATAATCTTAACACAAAACAAGCCCGTGTAAATAGTTCATCAACCAAGGCATAAAACTATGAACATTGAATTTGACAGATTCTTCATTAAGCTGCAACCAAAAAAAGAATCTAACTCCTATGAGTAAACCTAAAGTTACACTCATAACATCCCAGAGAAAGCAAAAAAAAGGAGGAGTCTTTAAGAAACAGGGTTTATGCAGGGATTTAACGATAGATAAGCTCTGGTGAAACTTACGGGGGTTTTTGCGGAGAGCTCGTTGCTTCTTAGGATTAAGCCAAGTCGCAACATTTGGAGCAGAAGAAACATGGTATAACTTAACTCCATTAATGGAGGTCGACTTCAGTCTGTCTCCATAAGACGTCATCTTCAAACTAGGTTAAAATAAAAAGCCCACAATAATCTTCTTCTATTCGATTCCTCCCCTTGACGAAAAGTTGCAGAGGAAAACAAAAAAAAAAACAAAATTGAAGGAAGAATTAAATTGGAAAGAACCACCACTTGTTTGTTAATACAGAAGGCGGTCGTGTTCCGGCAGAACAAAATTTGACGACGGACATAATTTTAGGTATCTTGGTCTCTTTTTCTCTATTGGGCCTTTTAAAACCCTAAACCCTTAATGGGCCTAAATTAAATATGATGGGGGCCCTTAAACAATTATATTATGTGAAACAAAAAAAAAAGAGAAGAGACAGTAGAACTCCTTGGACCTCAAATTAGGGTTTATCTATAGAGATTCAGTCGCTTGCTCGCTCACTTGATAATTTCTTCGCAAGCTCAAAGTTTCAGGTAAGCTATAATTTAGCTGTTCTTCATTAAAGGGTTGTGTAAATTTCAGGGTTAGGTTCGAATTTAAGCTATACGGGACTATGATTATCTTCAATTGATTCGTTGTAGTTTAGAAATTTGATAACTTTATGTATGAATTCATTGTAAACGTATTATAAAATTTCTGTAAAAAAATTACTCCTTTAGCTTCTGATTCTTTTTTAGCTCTGCAGTGTTGTGATTGACTTAAATTTGTGTTGGATTAGCATAAATTTTCAAGGAAGATGGTGAGGGCATATGGGATTAAAGTGAACAAGAGAAAGGAGAGAGAACCTAGGTACGATAGAGAAGTAGATGAAGAAGAGGAACAACCAGAGTCTGAGCAAAAACAAAAAGAAGCCAAAGAAAGTGTGAAGAAAGCGAAAATTGAAAGCTCTTCAAAAGCAGAGGAGGAAGATAATAAAGAGAAGGAAATAACTGAGGAAGCAGCAGCATCAGCTGATGAGATTGTGGGAGGGATACCTATTGTTCTTTCTGATCGTAGCACGGACAAGCCTGGTGTTGTTTTCGTGCTTGAGAAGGCTTCTCTTGAAGTTGCCAAAGTTGGAAAGGTAATTTCATAATTTATAGGAATCTTTGTGTTACACATGAAGCCATGGATTTTGTTTATGGTACTAATAATATATGTGATTCTTGTCTGCAGACTTATCAGCTACTAAATTCGGATGATCATGCTAATTTCTTGAAGAAAAATAACAGAAACCCGGCTGATTACCGACCAGACATTACTCATCAGGTCAGGAACTTTAGATCTTTAAGTCATGTTTTATAACAAATTGTGACTCATCTTTATTGATGATCCTCTTCATCTTCAGGCTCTTCTGATGATATTGGATAGTCCGATTAATAAGGCTGGGAGGTTGAAAGCAGTTTATGTTAGAACTGAAAAAGGTGTCCTTTTTGAAGTTAAGCCACATGTTCGTATACCAAGAACTTTCAAACGTTTTGCTGGAATCATGTGTTAGTTTTCCAATTTCTCTCTCTTTTTACTTTGAACTCCTTAGCTTCTCTAGTTTCTTATCCTATTTGGTTGGTCTTACAGTGCAATTACTACAGAAGCTGAGCATTACTGCAGTTGGCAGTCGTGAGAAGCTTTTACGGTGTATTAAAAACCCTGTTGAAGATCATCTACCGGTTAACTCCCGAAAGATAGGTGAAAAAGCCTTTAGTTTCCTCCTACATTTTGTTATTTATTCTCATTATGTTTCCTAAAAAAAGGAATTGTCTGTCTCTTTCTTATATTAGGCTTCTCGCATAGCTCTGAAAAGCTCGTCAATATGCAGAAACACCTAGCTACAGTCTGTAATGATACAGACACTGTTTTTGTGGTTAGTAATATCCAAAGATTACTCTCTCGCCAGACTTAAGCTTTCAACTTCCTTGTAAACCCATGCCTTATTTGTTTTACTATTTCAGCTTGGCGCAATGGCACATGGGAAAATAAAGTGCGACTATATTGAAGATTTTGTGTCGAGTAAGTCTTTTTCCTCTACTCATCCTTTGGTGTAAAAAAAATGAATGATGGGAACAAATAATCTGAGAGAGGTTTGTGGTTTCTTGATTTCTGCAGTTTCAGGATATCCTTTGAGCGCAGCCTATTGTATCTCAAGAATCTGCGAGGCATTGTCAACAAATTGGAACATAATATAAAGAATTATAAGCCTGCAAGCAACATAAGGTCCTTTGGTTTTTCTCTCTGCTGTTTCTAATGTTGGAACCATTATAACTTGTGTTGGTACAAGCAAAGTTGTTTACCCTCTATCAGAGTTTTAAATTTTGTTATATTTTTGTCAGAATTTACCAACAGTCCTATTGAATAGGAAGAGAAAATAATAGTTCCTTTAATTATGAACCCCACAAATTAGCATTTTAACAACACCGACAGTTATAAATCCCACAAAGCTACATTTAAGTAATCAAATGCATTCTGGCTGAGGCACTAATAAACAAATCACACAAGTAAGCGAAAATTTTATTTGTTGGCGTTTGGTGTACTCATTTGCGATAAAAAACCGATGTATCAAGAACCCAAAGGGATGGCATATACACAGACCCAACCCATAACTTTCCATCTTTCTCATAAGCCTCACTAATAAACTTCATTGTCTTCCCTTCACTGTCTTCAAGCATCTCAAGAATCTCTCCGGTCTCACCAGAGACTTTCACGACCATTGCATGAGGTTTTCCTCCACTCGTGAGACCAACCAGAGTCTCAATCTTTAACATCTTCATGATAAAACTTCCGACCAATGGGTGACTCAGAAACAGACGAGGGAAGAAACTTTTCTTGCAATGAAATGCGACCCAGAAGTCGCCGGTTTCCGTACGCCGGATATTGTCAGGGTAACCGGGGAGCCTCGTGAAAACCTCGTTGGTCCCGGTTTTGGGACCTTTGACCCAAATTCTGTGGAGAAGGCCCGTACCGGCTTCGCAAGTTATTACAAACGATCTGTCTTTGCTTAGAGCTAAACCATTGTTAAAATGAAGCTTGTCCATAATAACTTTGGCCTCTTTCGTCTTCATATTGTATCTTATTACTCTTCCCATCGTATCCCCAGACAAAAACACGTAGAATACATCCCTTATTACAACAACAATATTACAAGTTAGTTAGTTCCACAATATATATATATATATATATATATATATATATGTGCCTGCATTATATAAGATATATATCACAATATTAGTCGTTGAAGGTGTAAATTAGAATTACCGGAAATGGTATTTATCGCTACTATCGTTGAAGTAGAAGACATCTTCCTCTTCGTCTATATCTCCTTGGTTTGCAAAGGTAACTTTTCGACCTTCAGCTTCATTAACAACTAACTTGGCCAAGCCTCCCTCAGGTCCAACCTTCATGACCCCTAAGTAACCATCACAGATATACAAATCTCCCGTTTTCTTTGCGAACGTTAGACCCAATGGTCTCCCACAACTTGGTACTACGTCATGTATCGAACAGTTTCCTCTTCATTAACCAACCAACCAAAACAAAAACAAAAAACATTGAAAAAAGATAATAAAAAGAGTGTAGTTTTGAGTTAGGAATAATTAATAAAACCTGTGAGGAGAAGTGTGGGCGAAATCAACCCATCCAAGTTGTTCACCACGCCATTTGAGTATGCGACCGTCAATGACGCCAACGTAAGGACCTTCACCTTGTATATCGAACTCTAAGCTCTCTGGTCCATCAACAGGGAGAGGAATGGTTTTAGACAATTGGAGGACGTGTTTACTGCCCTGTATAGTGTCCGGTTGGATTATTGATGACCCGTAGAAATAAATAACCACGGCTAAGATAACCGGAGCAGCAACGACCGTTTGGCTAATCGGCATTTGTATCTTTCTCTGTCTTTTAGGAGAATATGTGTGTCAGTGTTGTGAATGATGATGGTATACTGCAATCAGTTACTCTATAAATAGATGAAATAAAAATTGGAGGGTGAGACAAAGATGTCTTTTTTTACGTAGAAATGGGCGTGCGTGCGTTTAACTGTTGAGTAAGTTTGCTTTAATTCAGGAATAATTTGACCGATTCATATGGGTCAATTCTTGTTTGTCTTAGTAGCCATTAGTTGGGTTTTTTTCACAATTCGTGCATCCTTTATTTAAGCAGAGTTAGTTTTTTTTTGTAACCTGTATTAAAAAAAACATTTGGAAGTTATTAATAAAGGTGATCATTTCGGTGCAAATTGAGAATTTCTGAGATGATTTTCACACGACCACAACACATGTTTACACACGTAAATATCAGTGTTATTGCTTGGTTTGAAGTGTGACGTGTCTGTCCAAGAAATTTTAAAAACAAGAAGATCAATATTTTGGGGGAAACAAAAATTGGGAAACTGAGACTTAACAAGCTACCTAAAAAACAAAATTATTATTTATTAAATGGTCACAAAATCAAATCGAAGGAAAGGCTATATCCAAGTTGCTTTTTCAAGTTACTTTTTCTTTGGACCACTAGCTAAAGTTGCTCAAGCTTGAAATCAATACCAATATCAAAATAAAGTGTTCAGGTCAATATCGACATATATCTTGTGGAGCTTTAATATCGAGTGAATGAGTAGAGTGAAGGACTGGAACTTATATTAGAAATGCGGTTAATACATAACAAGTACAGCGATTAGCGAAGCTAACAGAGTGATTTTGAAGAAATTTCTAAGCAAAAGTTTTTACAACCAAAAATCTACCACAAAAACCAACAATAACAGTTCTTACCCATCAATCCCTAAGACATTTCAGCAATAAATTCCTAACGCTATAAAAATTAATGAGATAAGTTTTGAACGATTTCCTGATACTGATTTTTCTTAGTCTGCAACGTTTAATATTTATAAAAGATATGTCCTCCTGTTATTTTGTAGAATTATCAACGAGCGCTTTCCCTAGTCAATATAATTTATCCATTGGCGATGGCCGATGAGTAAACTTAGATGTTGCAAATACATATATCTATTTTTAGCTGTTTTGAATTAATTGGTAACTTGTAGTGTCTTTACCCTTTTTCAGTAAAATCATCGTAACAACGACAAAGAAAAGTTACAAACGCAACTTACTAGAACCTTCAAAACTAATTGTATTTTATTGATAGAATAGAAAAACATAATCACAGAAAGAAGGTAAAATGGGAGCGTTTGTTTTTTGACGCAAAAAACAAATGCTGAATACGAACACATAAGTTACATTTATTAATACTTTAAAATAGCATGACTACTTACAACAAACAGAGAAATTATTTACTTGCGATCAAGAACCCAAACGGCTGGCCAAAACACAGACCCAAACCATAACTTTCCATCAGCTCTTTCATAAGCCTCACTTACAAATTTCATCTTCTTCCCTTCTTTGTCCTCAAGTATCTCAAGGACCTCTCCTGTCTCCCCCGATATTTTTACCGCGATCCCATGCGGCTTGAATCCGTTCATGAAAGCAGCCAACACTTCCAATTTCACCGTCTTTTCAACCAATTTCCCGAGCTTGAATTTCTCCACCAATCGCCATAAATTGTTTTTCGTGTTGTGTAGACCAATCCAAAAGTCTCCCGTTGGTGTTACCCGGATGTTGTCAGGGTAACCCGGGACCTTCGCAAAGATATCCCGGGTCCCGGCTTTCGGGCCTTTGATCCAGTATCGGTGGACAAGGCCCGTGGGGGACTCACATGAGAGTAGGAAAGACCGGTCTTTGTTTAAAGCCAAACCATTGTTACAACGGAGATTGTCCATTACAACTTTGGCCTCTTTTGTTTTCTTATCGTATCTGATCACTCTTCCTGTTCGTTCGCCATTGACAACCGCGAAAAATACATCCCTGACCGATAAAAATCACATAAGTAATAAGTTTAACAAACAATCAAATGAAAATTCATTTCGCAAAGGGCCAAGTGGGATATATACCTGAAATGATACTTGTCACTACTATCATTGAAGTAGAAGACATCTTCCTCTTCGTCCATATCCCCTTGGTTCGCAAACATAACTTTCCGACCTTCGGCCTCGTTCACGACTAACTCGGCTAAGCCTCCCTCAGGTCCAACCCTCATGACCCCCAAGTAACCATCACATATGTACAAATCTCCTGTTTTCTTCTCGAAAGTAAGTCCCAACGGCCTTCCACAAGTAGGCACTACTTTATGTTTTGAACAGTTTCCTCTACATAATAACAAGAATCAAAATTTATTATTATTTGTTTCACTCTCACTAAAGCAGAAAGATAGGGATTCTTTACCAAAAGAAATAAAAATATAGATCGAATCCTAAAATGTAGTTATTAAACTCCACCTGATTCACCACAAAATTCATACAACATATCCAATTTCCAAAGTCCTATAAAGCAAACAATAAATAAATAAATTCTAGAAACAGAAACAATATTATATGGGTTTTTTTTTTTGTTTTTACTCAAGTCCTTATTTGATTATGCATGTGTCGGTGGGTTTTATTTTAGTTTGCAAAAACAAAACAAAAACCTGTGAGGAGATGTGTGAGCAAACTCAACCCAACCGAGATCATCACCGCGCCACTTGAGAATACGGCCGTCCACGACGGCAGCATAAGGACCTTCTCCTTGTGGATCAAACTCGATGCTCTCTGGTCCAACAACAGGAATTGGAATGGTCTTAGCCATTGCCAATATATTTTTGGTGCCCTTTAAATTGTCCGTCGCAACTAAGGTCTGGTACGCGATTACGGACAAGACGGCCAAGACAACCGGAACGGCGAACCAAGTCGGAACTTTTTGACTAATCGGCATTTCTTGGCTGGATAAAGATGTGTTGTTTAAAAGACGTGTGTGACACTTAATGATGTTAGTTTACATATGGGTGAAACATTCATGGTTATATAACATCCAAAATTTTTAAAGAATGGGAAAGATAGTCTAGATATTTCTTTTTTTCGTGTGGATGCCAAGATATACACGTATTGCCATTTTGCTAAAAGTGCCAGATGTCTAAGAACGAGTGAAATGCTTTAATTCCACGTGTGGAATCATTGAAAGCGACGATGTTGGTTTTAGAATTGAAAGTCCATTTAAACCTTTTTTTTCTGAATTTTTTTTCTCTTTGATTTTCCTTGAAAAGGTACCATTTGGAAGTTGCATGAGTCTATCATGAATCAAAAGAGAAGAAATACATGCGTTTAAATGGAAAAAAAGAAAATGAAAGATATTACATGCGTTTGCAGTTTTTCGCGCAACATATAATTTGTTATCATCGCTAATTAAGGTCCAATGTAACCTATAGACTATAGTCTATAGAATTATAGGAGGTGTTGGTTCGATCTCTCTAAAAATTGTTGAATTTTGCATTTCTAACTCGATTGCATTTAGGAAAAAATAATTAAAACCGAATAAATATTATCAAATGTTGGTTTCAACTTTCAAGTATAGAAAGACCATGGATTTAGATTAACAACTTTTTGATTAACAAAAAGAAAAGAAGACCAAATGTAGTTATCGTTATTTTATAACACTCTTTGTTAAAAAAAAAAACTAAATGACTTTTGAGTTTTCTATTTAAATTTAGGAGTTCATATCATATTAATGAAAAAATAATGTAGTTTTAATTCAAAATTGGGGGCTGTTTATTGAGAGAGACAATGAGTAAAGAAGCGAATTCTCTTACGCAATTGGAGCGTCATATACGTACTAATTAAATATATATTTATACATTTAAATGAAATTAAAGTCAAACCACAACTCAAAAGCCAAAAGAGTGAATGCATTTTCACGTGACTTCGTTTTTGACCACAAACGTGTCGACTGCCGACATAGCCACGAGACACGAGTATTATTTTTCTTTTGACGTCAGACAGAAGCAATATGCCAAGGAAAATGTGTGTGTGTTTATCTCTTATGATATGGTGGATCTTTATCATTGATACTTGACTATGACGAGCCAAGAGTACCAACTGCAAAACAGATATATTTGATTATATTACAAATAATTACTCTTATTACAAACGAATCAATTTTATCTTTAGTTGTTTTGAATTAATTAATCGTTCAAGGCGTTTATTTTGACGCAAAACAAATGATGAATTCAAACGCACAAGTTACGTTAGGGAAGTATTGATCACTTGCGATCAAGAACCCAAACCATAACTTTTCATCATCTCCTTCTTAAGCCTCACTTACATATTTCATCGATCGTCTTCACTTCTTTCTCCTCAAGTATCTAGGATCTCTCCTGTCTCCCCTGAAAAAAATCTGTTGCATTTCTGCCCACCCTATTTAGGCCGGGCATGTTCACAAGTAGGAACAACTTCATGTCTTGAACAGTTTCCTCTTCAATCTTTCATACAACAAGAAAATTATAATTATAATTTTGACTAAATTCTATTAGAATTTTCAGAAAAAAAAACATTCTTAATCAATTTTTTTATAGATATAACCACCAAGTGACCAGTTGAGAAGCCGTAAAGATTTGGCTGACTCAAATCGGTAGGCTTTTTTTGAGTTTGGATAAAGCTACAAATAATTCTAAGATAAATTGTTTTATTTTTTTAACGTCTCTATGATAAATTATTTATTGCCATAACCATTTATCGAACTGAACCCAAAGAAGTTATAAAATATTGGAATAGGTCCAAAGGAATGTTTGCAGAAGAATTATTCTTACATCAAATTCTAAAATAACTCCAGCTGATTCACAACAAAATTAAGACGACAGATCCAATGTCCAAATTCCTATATGTAGAAGAAAAAAAACAAATTTCCCACAAATAAATTTAAGAAAACAGAAACAATATTGTTTGGTCTTTTTTTTTTTTGATATGATTTGTTTGGTCTTTTTATCCTCTACTTATTTGGTTATGATGTGTCGGTGTGTTTTATTTAAGTTTGTAACGAAAAAATAAAATAAAAATAAACCTGTGTGGAGATGTGTTAGGCAAACTCAACTCAACCGAGATCATCGCCGCGCCACTTGAGAATACGGCCGTCCACGACCGCAACATAAGGACCTTCTCCTTGTGGATATAATACTCAATGCTCTCTGGTCCATCAACATGAATTGGAATAGTCTTAGCCTTTGAAAATACATTTTTGACGCCCTCTAACTTGTCCGGCGCAATTAAGGTCTGATACAGACAAGATGGCCAAGACAGCCGGAACGGCGAACCAAGTCGGAACTTTCTGACTAATCAGCGGCATTTTCTTCGCTGGAGAAAAATATGTTGTCGAAGAGACGTGTGTAACACTAAATGTTGTTACCCATACCTTTATATATAAAAGATCACAAAAAGTTTGTTTTTTTAAGGAAAATATGAGTATAGATATTTCTTTTGTTGTTGGATGCCAAGATATAAAGAGTAAATTGCTGTGAAATCCATCTGTGGAACCAAAGAAAGCGACGATGTTTGTTTTCGAACGCTTTATCAAAAAATGTAAACTTGGAGGAAAAAATAAATGTTACATGCGTTTGCGCAACATCTCATTTGTTATCATTACAAAGTTCCACGGGGCGGACCTATGTCTTAGGAAGGGGTCAATTGACACCCATTAAAAAAAAATTAATTATTATTAGTGTATTTTTATTAGATTTTAGTCAATTAGTTAACTAAAATCACTCATTGATCCCCCTAAAAATTACTTTTTGACCTTTAAAGTTTTAAAACTTATACTATACATCTATTAGGTGTACAAAATTTATATTATGACCACTCTAAAATTATTTTCTGGGTCTGCCACTTCACTTCCACCGTAACTTAATGTATGGTTTATTAGAGGCGTTGGTTCAAATCTCTCCAGAAAATGTTGAATTTAACATATTCTATTTTCGATCGCGGTTAGAAAGAATAATTTATACCTAACAAAATAATGTTTTTTTAACACGCCTAATAAAATGTTGTTAAACCTTGGTTTCAAGCATTTAAAGACCATAGATTCAGACAAAAAAAAAATTATTAACAAAAAGAAAGGATCGAATGTACCGTAAAATCTCTATAAATTAATAATATTAAGACCATAATATTTTATTAATTTAGAGTGATATTAATTTATTTATAAATTAATATTTATTAATTTATAGAGAGTTTTATATATTAAAATTTAAAATAATATAAATTAAAACAATTTGATCTAAATAAAATTAATGTTTTGGATGTTATAAATGTTAATAGTTTTAAACTTGATTTTTTTTCTTTAAAACAAAATATTTTAATAATAAATAATAAAGACTATAGATGAATTCACTTATATAAAATATTAACAAAACTTTAACTTTATTATTAGTGATCTCAATTATTGTATTTAAACAGTCTATACGACTATTGAAAACAATTGCATATTTAAAATTAAAAAAAAAATTAACGAAAATTTTGCTTATTTTTATAAACATTTATAAACGATATAACAATAAGATAGTTTAAAACACAAAAAAATATTTTCTTATGTAAAAAAATTTAGTGATGAGTTCTAACAGAAATTCATTAAAAATTACTAAAAGTATATATTATCTTTATATATATATTTATATACAAATTTATATGATTATTAATTTATGTTATTAATGGGACCATATATTTACATAAAGATTTTTAAAAATTTATTATTTTATTATCTTATCGAATTTTGTTCATTTTTACACCGACCCAAGTTGGGACCAGCAAATTTTATTATTTTATAGTGTTTATTAATTTATCGAGTATTAATTTATATAGGTTTTACTGTATTTATCGTTATTTTTATTTGTATCACTTTTTGTTAGCAAAAAGCAAAGTCTAAAAATACGGAAAACCTCTATAAATATAAATTACTATAGAAAAAAAAGAAAAAAAAACTACATGACTATTGAGTTTCTATTTAAATTAAGGATTTCATAACAGATTTTTACTTTATGGATAAACAGTGTAATTTTTCAAAATTTCAAATTGAAGTTTTATACTCCTTTTTAAGAGAAAATGAGTAAGAAGCGAATTCTCTGACACAAATACGAGTAAGTAAATTCAACTGTACGGACCCACAACCTTTCGGTTAAAATTTCACTAAAATTGGAGCGTCATATACTTGAATATATGTTATATTTAGATCAAATTGATTCGTTGCCAGCTAAATTTACATTTAAAGTCAAACCCCACATAAAACGATTAATGCATTTTCACGTGACTTCATTTTCGACCACATAAAGTCACTAAGGTGTCCACTTCCGACATAGCCACGAGTACTATTTTCCTTCTGACATCAGACATAAGCACAATGGCAAGACTAATGTTTTTTTTTCTCTCTCTTATGTTGAATCTTTATCATAAATATTTCATTATCTTACAAATAATTATTATATCTATCAAATACAAATCAAATTCAATTATTTGAAATGTATGGTTTATAATAAATAGTTGTGTGAACGATTATACTACGGATCCACCACGAATAGTTTTACTTTTATTATACAATATTTATAATAGATAGTTGACCCCAAAAAAACAAGAAAAAAGATAATTGATCTGTACAATGTTTAAAAGTTTCCAACCACAAAAACATACGATTTGGTACGTTTTAACGTCAGTAATAATCCTCCCAAATTGTTCAAAGTAATTTTCTAAATGTAAGAGAGCTATAGAAATAGCTAGAAACAGTGAAAGATTCATGTATAATTTGGTAAATTATATCTTATACCTTTTAAGATGTCACCATATAGACACCATTAAATGTTTTTAAAGAAGAGAAGATAAGAGTAAACGTGCACATAGAATTGTGAGAACTTGAACATATTCAAAATTATAACAACGCAAAGACAAGTAAGTCTCAACAATGTTGAAAACTACAAATCATAAATACCAAAAAAAGGCATCTGAACAGAACCAATCCAAAGCTTACCATCTCTCTCGTCCACTTCACTTATAGACCTCAATGTCTTTCCTTCCTTATCCTCAAGTACCTCCAAAACTTCTCCTGATTCACTCAGCTTCATGGCTGTAGCCTGAGATATTCCTCCAGAGAACGGCGAGAGTTTCGAGAAATAAACTTTATTTGACTGTAAAGCGACCCAAAATTCTCCATTCGAGTTTCTTCTAATGTTGTCAGGGTAACCCGGAACCTCAGCAAACACGTCTTGGGTTCCTGCCTTTGGACCAGAGAGCCAAAGCCTTAGGATTTTGCAAGTGGAAGCTTCATCTATCAATACAAAAGACCGGTCTTTGCTTAATGCAACGCCGTTTGGAAATGCAAGGCCTTGTAATAAGACCGTCACTTTCTTGCTTGATATGTCATACTTGATAAACCGTCCAGTCTTATCGATGTCCAAAACACCAGCGAAGAATTGCCTGAACATGACAAAGCCAAATTGGAGTTAATTATAATCATCATCACCAAGATAAAAGGATAAACCAAGATTCAGGCATCAACATATAAGAAAGTTGATAGTTACACAACAACCGCAACTAAACCAACACACTACTTTGATTATACATAATAGGTATCGAAGAAGACTAAACCAAACTAGTTAGTTTACTACCTTTCTCGATACTTTTTCGCTGTCATGTTGAAAAACAAATCATTCCTTTTTGAAAAGACTATACAAATTTGAGGGTTTTCATGTTATTTTTTGGTGGCAGATCTAGAAAAATATTTTACCTTAGACACAATAGTTTTAAAAATATAATGTATTTAAAATAGTAATTACAATTTATGCATAAGAAAAATATTACTCCCTCCGTTCTTTAAAGATAAATGTTTTAGAAAAAAAAATTGTTTCACAAAGTTGGATGTTTTGTATTTTTAATGCAAAAGTTATGTATAATTTTTTGTTTTGCCCATAATAATTAGAGTTAAAGTAAATAAAATAATAAAAATTTAATGAAAAGATAGGGGTATTTTAGGTTATGTAAAAAGTTTCTTAATATGTGTGCAAAACCTTAAAAATTCATCTTTAAGAAACGGAGGGAGTACATAACATGAAAATATTAATAATTTAGAGAACTAAATTAAATGAGGATAAATTTAATAAATAAAGATATAAAAATAATATTTAAATGAAGAAACCAGCAAAAAATATATAAAGAATTTCATAAACTATTTAAGGAACTAATCAAGAGAAGTGATTATTAAAACAGTGTGAATCAATAGTAATTATGAAATCATAAAAAAATAAGAAAAAGAAAACAAAAAAGATCAAGCTCAAAATTAATTAAGTTTGGTAAATCACTTTTTGATCGTACATTATACAAATGCTAATTTAGCATGGGACAGACATGCCCCACCTCCAAACACTATATGTCCCTAGTTACCTTCTTTGGAATATGGAACTTGTAACTGTGAAGTAAACTACATATTCCTCTTCATCAATGTCCAAATCATTAGTGAAACGAAACCGTTGCCCTTCGGCTTCTGTAACCAAGGATTTAGCTAAACCACCATCAGGACCAACAACAAGAAGTCCAAAGTAAGCATCTGCTATGTAGAGATCTCCTGTTTTCTTATCGAACCGTAATCCTAATGGCCTTCCACACACATGCTCCAACTCTGGTGCATATGCCCGAACACACAGCTTCCTATAACATTTTCGCAAGTGAGTAATATTATATGATTACACAAAACAGGAATAAAATGCTAGCTATAACGTATACATAGATATGGTCAAAGTTTCATAGAAAAATATTGCGACCTGTTAGTCGATGTGTAAGCGAAATCAGTCCATCCAAGAGATTCTCCGCGCCATTTCAAGACTCGACCGTCGGAGACTCCAACGTACGGACCTTCCCCTGCTGGATCAAAAGCTAGACTCTCTGGACCGGAAGCTCCGGTGAGATAAACCACCTTCGACGAAGGGAAAACATCACGCGAACCGGCGTCTTCACCAAAACCGGTTTGGCTAGAGGAGATAAGGATTGAGGAAATCGCTAGTGTCACTGTTAAGAATCGTATGATGAGCTTCGTGTTCATGGTGGTCAATGAGATTTGCATTCTCTATCTACAATCAATGTTTTATAGTTATCTTTTGGAGCAGTCCATTTTGATTTTTCTTTTCCGGCGGCAAACCTTTCCATTAAAACATAAGGAAAGATCATTAAAGTTACACCAATTATGGAAACATTACATAACCACTACACCTACCAACTAATAAAATATAATTTTAACCATTATCAACAAATATTTAATATTATATGATAATATGCATTAAGAATAATTTTTTTATTGCATTCTACATTTCCGTTACATTTTGTGAGAATCAATTAATTTAGAGTAAAAAATCACAATATTGCATTAAGTTTCAAAATTCTCGTAAATTTTCTTCTTTTTTTTGAAAATTATACATGGAGCTAAAACTAACACGTGATATCTGATTCAATATGAATAATGTTATATAACATTTGATTCATCAATAGCTTACAAAGTTTCAGTCAGTGACAAAGCAAAGACATTTCTATTAGTTATGGAAATAATTTTTCTTTCAAAATGCATAATTTTTATTGATTTTTTTTTATCTGTCACAAATAATCATCAAAGTGTGAAATTGAGATTGATTAGTAACATTAGACATACTTTTTGGCTTATAAATCTACAGTTGAATATTTTTATGGGAGTTAATAACCTTTTGTCAAGAATGTCAATTTTAAATTAGAATAAGATATCAAAACAAAATTAATCCTTGGATGTCAATTGGCACCCCTTGGCCCTTGCTTTTGTAGCTCCGCCCCTGGTTTCAGTCGATATTGATTTCAGCATAAGACTAAAAATTTTATGCAATTTATTATTAATATATTAAAAGACCCTCACAAATTATTGAAACTAAAATTGAACTTTTCCCAACGGTAAAACAAAATTTAATGAAATTGTCCCTTATATTTAATGAAGAAGGATATTTCAACATTCTCCAACCTAACAAATTTAATGTTTTGTAGTTAAATATAAGGTCCGACTTTTAGAAAATACAGAATTTTCAAAATTTAGCGTATTACTAATAGAAATGTCTTTCGTAATTTTACTTATTACAGGGAAAACTATATACTATAAACATTGTAAAAATAAAAATATTCGTGGTGGATCCATGGTAGAATCGGTAATACAACTATCCATTATAAAGCATATATTGCAGATAATAAATTCGTTTCTTTTATAGATATTTAGATATAATTATAATCATTTGTAATATAATCAAATATCTTCTTTTCTTGACATGATATAATCAACTATGTATGATAAAGATTCGCCATACTAGAAAAAACACGCATTTTTCTTGCCATATGTATTCAGTTTTTGAATTAGACATATATGTTTATAGTCAAAATCTACATAAACGTTGAACCTTAGATATGATTGAAATGAATTAACGCAAACAACGTCAATTAATATGCAGTACGTAATGACTGTTGTTTTACATTTCTAACATAATTTGAAAATCAAATATCTAAAGTACTTTTTACCGAAGAATTTAAAATAGACATCATTGCCATTTGACTAGTAATAGTACAATGAAAATAATGAACAATGGAAAAGCTTTATGGTTAATTAAAAAGCTTTAGATCAAAAGCCATGCATCTCCATACTGAAGCGAGAACAATTCCCAAACGTTATTCGAACCAGAAAAGTAACTAGATCAAGTGCCACATCACAAATAATATGAAAATAGTTATATATTTAAATATTTTGAAGCTATATTAAATGTGTTAAACACACACAAAATCATTACCAGAATCAGGTATTTAATAAGTTACAAATAAACTAAAACGTATAGATTCCGAAAACATACGATTTGGTATTCTTATTGGTAAACTTATATTTGACATCTTTGACGATGTCACCATAACCTTATATAGAATGCACTACAGACACCATTAAAATTTAAAAGTATACCCGGAAAAATAAAAAGAGTCAACGTGGACATACAGTAGTTGTGACCATGTGATACATATAATAATGCAAAGACACTCAAGTCTCAACAATGTAGAAAGCTACAAATCATAAATACCAAAAAAAGGCATGAGAACAGAACCAATCCAGAGCTTACCATCTTTCTCCTCCACTTCACTTATAAACCTCAATGTCTTTCCTTTCTTATCCTCAAGTACCTCCAAAACCTCTCCTGATTCACTCAGCTTCATGGCTGTAGCATGAGGTATTCCTCCAGTGAACAGCGAGTGCAAGCGCGGACCACTGATTGGAAGTCTAAGCACCAAGTCTCTGAACCAAGTTTGAGTGAGCGAGAGTTTTGCGAAAAGACCTTTCTTTGAGTGTAAAGCGACCCAGAATTCTCCATTCGAGTTTCTTCTAATGTTGTCAGGGAAACCCGGAAGCTCAGCAAACACGTCTTGGGTTCCTGCCTTTGGACCAGAGAGCCAAAGCCTTAAGATTTTGCAAGTGGTAGTCTCAACTACCAATACAAAAGACCGGTCTTTGCTTAGTGCAACACCATTTGCAAATGCGAGGCCTTGTAATAAGACCGTCGCTTTCTTGCTTGATCTGTCATACTTGATAAACCTTCCAGTCTTATCGATGTTCAAAACAGCAGCCAAGAATTGCCTAAACATGACAAAGCCTTTAGAGTTAAAATCATCATCACCAAGAGAAAGAAGACTAAAACAAACTTTTAAATAGTTAGTTTACCATGCACCTTTTTCTTGATACGTTTTCGCTTTCACGTTGAAACAAAAAAATCACTCTTTTTTTAAAAGACAATGCGCATGATAAGAAAGATTAAAAATTTAGGATGTTTCAATTCATGTTACCTTCTCTGGAATATGGCACTGGTATCAGTGAAGTAAATTACATCTTCCTGCTCATCAATGTCCAAATCATTAGTGAAACGAAATGGCTGCCCTTCAGCTTCTGTCACCAAGGGTTTAGCTAAACCACCAGCAGGACCAACAACAAGAAGTCCAAAGTAGGCATCTGCGATATAGAGATCTCCGGTTTTCTTATCAAACCGCAATCCTAATGGCCTTCCACAAACATGCTCCAACTCTGGTGCAAATGGACGAACACACATCTCCCTATACCATTTTTACAAGTGGTAACTAGTAAGAGATGAATAACAATCTAACAAAGAGGAACAAAAATGCTTAACTATCTTATATATCTAACTAAATCCTAAGGCTTATGTTACCTAAACAAAGACAACAATTTGACTAATAATCCTAAGGAACAATCACTTCAATTGGAAACCAAAGCAATCAACCAAACTCTCAAGAGACGGAAATGAGAAAATACAGATCTCTCCCAAAGTAAAATCTAGGGCAAAAATTCAGAATTTCATTGAAATTGTGAGCAAATATAAACCTATTAATCGCTGTGTAAGCAAAATCAGTCCATCCAAGCGATTCGCCGCGCCATTTCAAGACTCGGCCATCGGAGACACCAACGTAAGGACCTTCCCCCGCTGGATCGAAAGCTAGACTCTCCGGTCCGGAAGCTCCGGTGAGATTAACCACTTTCGCCGACGGGAAAACATCACGCGAACCGGCGATTTCAGGCGGTGCGAAGAGGCCAAAACCGCTTTGGCTAGAGGAGACAAGGATTGCGAAAATCGCTACGATGAGTGTAAAGAATACTGTGATGAGCATCGTAGTCATGGTGGTCACTGAGATTTGCACTCTGCTTCAGTTTCAATACAATCACTGTTATGAAGAAGAAGCTTTATTTCTTTGGAGCAGTCTTTAAGGTTAGAGATATTCACGAATCGTCCTCTTAATTATAGTTTAATTCGGATTTTGCCTGTTTAGTTGTTAATGATCACTTATCTCCACCGAAACTGAAATAATGAATGCGAAATTACGTGACAATGGACTTTATGTACGCCCATTATACTTGGCACCATTGAGAATCGATGATATGTTACCAAGCTCATTTAGTACTCATAAGGGGGAAAAAAATACAGTGAGAATCGACAGTCAAAATTTTGTTTCTATGAAGTGGTATTCGTGTTCTGAAAGTATATATTATTAGAAATATTGATATCTTATTATATAAAGGGAAATGATTTGAAGTTAGTAAGTAACTCGCTTGATCCTGAAAAAAAAATTAAGAAATTTTTTTAAAAAATACAATCTTAAAAGAAAAAAAGAATTCTAATATGCCATCTCTATAGTTATTAAGTAAAACAAAATAAAAATCGTGTTTAATTAAATTAAAATTATATTTTGACAAATTTTCAATTGAAAAAGGAAAATTTTAAATTAGTTTCTAATCCTAAAAGATTAAAAAAAAAAGTACTAAAACCATAGATTATAAAAAAAGAAGGAAATTAAAAAAGGGAATAAAATTCTAAAAGAAAATGAATTCTAATTTCGCACCTCTCTAAAACCTGTTTGACAGCTTCTCAAATTCAAAACCGAAAATACTTTTACAGATCTCAACAGTTCATAAACTATAGGTAATTATAAATTTCATGAAGATTCTAAGGCATAGAAGGGTTTGAACATAACAATACATGTTAATAAAAACATTTGGTCAATAATAATAATAATAATCACATAGATAATCTTTACTTTCCATATTTTACATATTATTAAAATGAAAACAAAAAAGAGAAAAAATAAATAAATAATCAAATAGATAATATTTAGTTTCCATTTTTTACATATATAATTTTGAACATGTTTTAAAAAAAATTAGATGTTTTAAAATTAACCTCAAATAAATGTTTAAATTTTAGTCATTTAAATCTATAATGAATTAGATTAAAATTTTAGATAATAGATATTTTAAGAACATTATGTATATTTAATTAACTATTTATCTCAATTATTTCATTAGTACAAAAAAACCCCAACAAAAAGAGAGCAATAAATAAATAATAAATAAGGTGATTAAACTTTCTATTTTTCTAATATATATTCAATCTTATTATTTCTATTAAAACTTTTTTTCAAATTTAGATATTTAGATTCCAATATTACATTTAGAATCCAATAAAAATTTATATTTCTTACCTAAATTTAGTTTATTTGCAATGTTAGATTTCCAAGTTTCATGTTTTTTTACTAAATTATTAATAGTGTTTTTATTTATTTTATAATATTAATTATATATAGATATTTTTTTGATATAGTGCATATTATTTTGATATAATTTTTTTGACTCCAATTAATTTATATGGAGTACACATGAAGTGAGAGTAAGATTTTAATATGATTGAAGATTGAGTTAACTTATATAGCAAAATCAAGTGTGTAGGAAGAAAACATTATTTAACAAAGAGTTAATAACCAAGAACTTTAGGACATTTTGGTTAATTTTGGGTATTTTAGTTATTTGATATAAAAATTATTGATATTTTCGGGATTATAATGTAGGGTAATTGACTTATATCAAGTCTAAATATTATTAATATTTTTGGGTATATAATTGTATTTTGGGTATCCATTCGGTTCTCGATTCAGTTCAGTTCAGGTTTAGTATTTCGAATATAGAAGTCTATGACTCATTTGGATTTTTTTGGGTTAGATTCGGTATGGATTTTTGGGTTTCATATATTTTTTCCACGCTATCTAACATAGTGGTCCAAAAAAAAAACAAATGGGAACCAAAAGCTTTTGGATATTATATAGATTTTTAATATGTTTATAATAATATTTTAATATAGAAAGTTAATTAGTTTATTTATGTAGAAAACTAAAATTTTGTAAATAACTATTTTCTCTAACAAAATATGATTTCTGTTTATTTTTTTAAACTAATTTAAGATATATCATTAATAACAAATATTTAATTGAATAAATATGTTAAATTTTAATTTATTTTCAAATTTAAGACCCAACCATCGGGCGGGTTCTTATCTAGTATATATATATATATATATATTTAGAAAAAGATTAGGAAATTATAGATAAGTCATATTTCCATTATATATTAGCTTAAGTCGGTTATCAAACTTGTATATATACTCTTATATCGTGTTCTTTAATCAATAACAAGGTCTTTAGCTAAACCTAGCTTTACATATATCAGTCAGTAAATTGTGATTAAAATTTTGAGTATTTTTTTATCATTTGTTATCAAAAGTTCAGAAACCGAATTTATTATATGGTGTTTATGTAAAATCTTGTGTGAACATAAATCAATTATTTAAAAAAAGAAAAAAAAAAGAACTGGAAGAACAATATTAAAACGAGAAATTGACTTCCTTTTCTTAATATCATAATTGATGTTTCTGAAAACCGAGAGAAATGTCACTAATGGTTTGACATGAGTTTACTAGCTTTATAATTAAACGAACTTATAAGGAACACAATCATGCAGGCTTTATGTATTAAATGATACGTAATATTAAATGTAAACTCACGCGATAATTTAAAACAATAAATTTCAAAAAAAAAAAAAAGATAATTTAAAACAATAAAAGATTTTCTGGCAAATGTGGCAATGAAAAAAGGAGGGAAAAGGGATTTGGTGTATCAATAATGTGGCTCTGTGTTCCATCGGAGAGACACTTCTCATATATTGAATGTGTTCTAGCAGCCATTGTAAAGGCATTTTAAGTTTTGAGCGTATTCATCAATATTTTACTAAATGTATTAAATTATTGGCATAATCTCGGGTGCAGAAATAAACGAATATCGTAACATTTCAAGTTAACGAAGTAAGTGACAATGAGTATTGTGCACTGCACGATTTTGTGCATATACAATATTTTCATCTCACAATATTTAATTTTACAGTTATATTCTTAGTGAAACGGACATGTACTACTTATTAAAATATGTAATATAAATCAAAACATTATAGTTTAGTGGTTTGTGTGTTAATGTTATTTGGATTCCATCATAATCCTTCTTCTTTTGTGGCGAAAAAATTAGTCATATAATTTTTTTAAAATATAGATATATTTTTTGGAAAACTAGCTACACTTTAGATGCTATCAAATCAACATACTGCTGTTTTTAAACAATTTATTCATATATATGCATGCTAAGGTATTGGTGAAACAAAAAATTAAAATATGGCGTGCAAAAGATATAAAAATGGAACTACTGGTTGGCAACTTCTATTGTATTTTTGCTTGTATTAATTAATTAGTTTTATCGGTTTTGAGTCTTTATTTCTTTTCTTCTTTCATATCTTTTATTGAGTTAACCATGTTTTTAGAGTCTTGTAGTCTACTATTGAATCATTTTAGGTTTTGGATAGCTTGTGGAGAAAAATAAGCCATTTGGGGTAAAATAGAGCAATTGGAGATGAAAGATCATTCTGAAGCATCAGAAGTTTTCCATCCATTGAACGTCTTTCCATGAACCGATTTTGATGAAATTTGGACACAGGATAGCCACAAGAGTTAGCTTTCATTTGGAACCAGTTTGAGGTCATTCCCATCAATTTTTAAAAATTTATGCTTGTTTTACTGAATACATGTCAATTTGGCGAGCAATTGGACCAGTTGCAGATTTTGATCTTGGGAGTCCTAGATCGATCGATCCACCAATGGAACGATCAATCCCATCTACAGACGCATATTTTTGGCCCAATTTCGATCTGATTCACTCTGGATCCGACCTAACTTGTCTCCTAATATTTTAAAAATACTAGACTCAACTTTTAGAGATATTCTTCATACTTTTAAGTTCAAAAACGTTGTTTTTGGTTTTGTATGAAACTTTGGCAAGGAATCCATCCTCTTGACAATTGTAGAAGATTTCTAAACCCTTCCTCTTTATTTCTACAGTTTAATCATGTTTTATTTTTCATCTATTTGTTGTTTCTCAATTTCTATGGATGAGTAGTTTCCTAGTTAGGTTTAGGGTTTCAAGAGAATTTATGAATCAATGAATTAGACATAGATATGAATTTATCTTAGGATTCTTCATCTTATTGCTGGAACTTGATTAGCTACTTAGGTTGTTTAACGCACCGAAAGTGTTTGTTTAAAGATCTGAAAGAACATAGATGAGCGGTGTGTCCTTAGCCAACGGAAGCTGATGCTAAGGTACTCCGTAAACTGATCCAACCTGCTCATTAATGCTTGTTTAGAATTTTTTAAGTTCAAACGGAAGTTTAGATACTTAGGTTGCTAGATAAAGTAGTTGATACCACGGAAGTGGATCGGTTATACATTTATGTTTGAGTTCGAGAATGTGCTTATTTGTTTCCTGAATAGTTATCTAATTCATGTTCTCTGAATTCCCGAGAACAACCTTTGACCTAGCGTTTTTTTAAATTGATATTTACACTGTTTTATTTGCTGTTTTCGTTCAAGTTACAACCAAAATTCATATTATTATTTTAGCTTAATTTTATTCTAAAAAAATTGTAGTGTAACATTGATCCTTATGAATTCGATTCCTAGATTGCTACAACATTTATTATGCATTTACCCTAATTTATATAAGGTTAAAACTCTGTCTATTAAGCAAACACCCTAATCGATCATATTATCTAACTTACCTTTTTATCGTTGTGTTGCAATTTAATTCAAATTCGTATATATTACATGTTGTTAATAATATATCTGTGTATAAAATTATTTACGCTGTATAAAGTTTTGTTTTTCTTTTTCTTTATTAGTGGTCTATAGACAGGAATGGTAAATTGTAATCGACGAAAAGAAAAACAGAGGAATAATAATCATATAGGGAACCTATTACCTGATATTATGAGAAAAAAGTTATAGCTAGAAGCATAGCCTTTTCCAAAACAAATGCTACATCAATAATGAATTATTTTTCTTACATACCAATAATGGAAACTAAAGTGAAAGATAGGGATCGAACTCGATTATTGTTAGAATCTTTATAAGTAAACCACTCGTGTTCTTTTTTTGGTCATTAACCCAATGCATCTTTTCTTATAATTGAAAATTATCATAGTGTTGAACCGTACCAAATCAGAATATTCACTAATCAGTATTAATTAATATTATATGTCGTTGTGAATATATAATGAGGCAGTAAATTGAAGTTATACATAATATATCTAAACACAAATAAATAAATGAGATCGTGTATATGAGCAACATGGGCCAGCGGGAACATGAAAATATGAATATTGCTGTTCATATAAATTTATATTTGTCTAGATCCATCTCATTTACGTCAAACAAAAAGAAAAGAAAAAAAATGATCTCATTTATTAAAATCCTCATAACATGCGAAGTTTTTATCGCTGCTGTATATCTTTTAGTTCACCGTATTAAGACAATAAAGCTCATTTAATTAGCTCTTGTATGCTTTTATCATTAATAGTAATATTGACCTTACATAATCGCGTGGTTCGATATATATATATATAACACCGACGACGAGTGTATCTACATATAAATGTACAAAATTATTTTGTCAATTACGGGGTACAACCACTCAATGCACGCCGTGGTTGGATTCATATAATTAAATGGTTGGTTGATTTTGATTAAACAATGTTTCTTCAAATCAACATATCCTCCAAAACAATGATTCATGTAATCGAAGACAAAAAAAAACTAAAATGTTTCGTCGCATAACAATTCGTTAAGCTTAACCTACCTACTATTTTTTGTCCAAAAAAAACCATACCTACTATTACAATAAACGAAACTCTGAATCTCCTAAATGTTACAACGAGCCAATAACAAATTTGACTTACAAAAAATGTCAAATCTTTTTAACTGTAGATATATCGGTTTTGCTTTCACAAAAATATATGAGAAATCAGCCATCATTTTGTATTCAGTTATATATATCACTCTGAAAATTTTAATTAGGGTTTACGAGCTTGGTGTTTTGGACTCTTAAAAAAACAACTAAAAATTGCATATAGCTTTCTATTATATATAAGCTCACTAAAAAGGTTATTATATCGAAAAGAAAAAAAAAATCTAAACACTGGAAAAAATGACGGAAAAATAATATACAACTAGAAAAAGTGATTTAATATATTGTTGTTTATATTATAGTTCCAAGATTATTTGATCAGTTTTTATCAATATCTTTTGACTTGTCTATATTTTTTTCCATTAATGTTATCTATTACCCTGCCCTAATACACGAATTCTAAACTTTCGGTCATAATTTTATTGCCCCCTACAGGTCGAACTATTTCATGAACTAAACATGAAAAATTCTATACACAGATTATAGTACAAATCCCCATTGAAAGGTAACGGCCAAATCAAGCTCTTATAGAAGTTACACACACATATATATATACGTATCTTCCATATCTATAATGAGATCCCAATGACGGGAATGATTGATCTATGTTAGCTGTCAAACATAATTCATAATGTTTGAATAAGATAACAAAATTTCGTTAATTTCATAAACTTCCGAATAGAAAAATATTTTTTAAAAATCAATAATATAGTGTTTTACTTTTACTATATTATCAATTTGAATGAATGGAAAAAAAGTAGAGAGAACAAAGAAGCGACCATTAAGGAGAAAAGCCTGAAGACAAGGAAAAAAGAGAGAGGGGCCATATTGTGCATGTTTATAAGGCAAAGAGTGCCCCTTCACATCAGTTCTATTTCACTATTTATTTATTTTTGTCTGCTATTGCACTATTTTAAAAAGGTAAAATTTCTTAAAAATACACCAACTATTTTTTGATTTCTATAAAAACATATGAACTTTATGAGTACCAAAAAAATACATGAATTAATATTTCTTAAAAATACACCAACTAATTAACTTTTAAATTGTATTCATTTAACATAAAATCTGTTTTTTATATAAAAACAATATTTAAATAATATAAAACTCGAAAAATAAATCTTAAATTCTTTTAAAATCTTAAACAATTATGTAAAATTACAGAAATTAAAATACTAAATTATAAATTCAGAAAATGAAAATATTTCTTTAAATGATTAAATCTTTAAATAAGTCTAAAATTTACTATTTATATTATAGATACAAAATATTTTCATATAGTATAACTTTTACTAAAATTTTAATTCATTAAATATTCAAATACTTTTAAAAACTTTATTACCATATATAAGGTACACAACATATATTAACTACTTCAAAATCACATATATATATATATATATATATTATATTATTTACATTATAAATTATCCAAATCACAAATAAATACAACATATATTATTATATTCACACATAATTTTACGATGTTAATTTCAAAAAATAATGGTAACTTTATTACTGAAATTTTATGAATTCAATGATTTATATTTTAACTTTTAATTTTATTAAAAAGTATTAGGAATTTTATCTATTTTTGGATTTTATATTTATGAATTAAAAATTTTATAAGTTTAATTGTTATTTAAAGACTTATTTAATATATTTTTTGAATTTTATTTGTTTTTTCGGATTTTATAAATTATTTTTTAATCAGAATATTTGTTTAAATTAAAAATAAATAGTTTTTACTTTTTGTAAAGCCCTAGATGTTAAATGGATAAAATATTAAAGTTTGTGTATTATAAAGGAAGAAAAAAATAGTTCATGTATTTTTTTGGATACCTAAAAAATTTGTGTATTTTAATAGAAATAGATAAATAGTTGGTGTATTTTTAATGGAATTTTTCCTTTTAAAAATTCACATTTACAAAAAACTTGATGACAAATATCTGTATTCATATTCGTATATAGATATTTATTCAAATATACTTACATATAAAATCGTCGCATATATCTTCTTAACGAGGGATCTAAGCCACTCAACCACCTCACTTCAAGTCTTCAACCCGAAAACTTTTCGGATTACGTTCATTGCATGTGGTCCAATTCACATGTCACAATGAGACGCATCCACCAAATATGACATTCTCAATCTGTACATATATAAAAACCAATCATGTAATGTAATTAAAGGTTTTATTCTCTTTTGTATTATTATGCTTATAATTACGTTGACATGTAAAAATGAATGTGTTTATATGTAAAAAGAAAAAGTCAAGTGTTTAGTCATTTTACCAAAAACGAAATATGTAAATTAAAAAATCTTTAACAATTTGTTGTTGTTGAAATTTTCAAACAAAAAATAGAAACAATGTGTCCCTAACATGGTCTAGAGATGTAAATTGTGCTTTTTGGGTCACTAAAAATGAGAAGACCATATCTCTATAGATATTACATCATTTTCGAACTGAATATCGTTGTTGATCAGATTCGAACCCAAATAGTTTGATAACACAACCGGTCTAAAAATGACGAGTGTCTCGTAATCTTTTTTTATGTTAGAGTCAAAAGCTGTAATGATGAAGATGTAACATTGTGTTACAGAGAAGAAGAGGAGGGGTCCTCATACAAGAGAAATGGATGGTTGCGATAAAAAGAGAGAGGGAGGGAAGGGAAGATGTGTAATTAATTGAAGATCCATTCTACTATATTGTGGATTAAAAGCATGTCTTCCCGACATTGTGGATTACAATTAAATAGACCACTCGATCAAGCCATATCTTTTTGGTCGATCAAGCCATATCTTTTGATTCCTTTACTCAGTTCTACTACACCTTCTTTGAATTATTTGAGTGCTTTACTCTTTCATGTCTTTTATTTGGTCCATTTGTGTTTGAAAAATAGTCCAACTTTTTTTATACATGACTTGTTGACTCATCATGTTGAATAGAACTACCATTGATTCTAGACCCATAGTTTTCGGATTAAGGGATGATTTTATTTGGTTAACTAAAACACTTTATTTAATGAAATTCAGATGGCTTAGTCTCAGCTTGCATGAGACTCATTAGTTTGACTTTGGGGTTTGATAAACTAAATCCGATGATTTGAAACTAGGGTATTTTTGTTTTTGCTTTTTAAAGTAGAAATGTAAATATAATATGATTTAGTCGTTTAAGAAAGAAAAAAACAGATGATTTGAGTCTTGAGAGTTGAGATATAAACTAACGTTTACAAAATGTATCAAAAGTTATAATGTTTTGAAAAACCATTCGTTCTGTAATAGTTAATTTTTTTTAAAAAAATTTCTTTTATCATGAAGTTTCGAAGATTAAATAGTTTAAACTTTAGACAGGGAAATGTAAATAAAAACGAAAGAAATGTCGAAAGAGAGAGTGATAAAATGGAACTCACTAAACGAATGAGAGAGTACGCTTTATAAGAGGGACTTTGACGTGTGGGCCCTAAAGTGCGACACGTATTGTGTTGATAATGGCAATCATGATGATGATAATGGTTATGATGATGGGGGCATATATGACCATGGGAAACAAATCTTTCGAAGAGAATCGATAGAAATTTGCCATGTCGTTGCCACCACAACCCCAACTGCTCATTATTTCACGTTTTGTATATATATTTTCTTATGTATTGAATTTAATTGGAGCAAAAATACTAGTTGTAATTTAATGATAATAAACAAAAATGGGGCATCTTTGATTACGTCACCTGTATCTCTCAAGATTTTGGCGGTTCCCTTTTCTGTATTTATTCCTTCTGATGAATTTTGATATTGGAAGACTTGAAGGTTTGGAAAAAAAAATCATATATTATTGACAAAGACTTATTAATAAAACTAGAAGAACAAGTCTTTTTTTTTTTGCTAGCATGGCAACTGTGTTGTTATGGGGTTTATATCCGTATATTTTACATTTTTTTTCTTTTGATAACTTAATAGTGTACATTATTGACAAAATAATTAAAATTATAATAAATCAAGAGAAATATTGGATGTCCAAAGCCTCCAAATCTCTAAATGTTACTACTTAAGAGTAGAAGAACATGGAGAAAAATGATTACTATTAATGAATAAAAATTATAATTTCTTTATAGATAAAAGGCTAGATCCAACAAAGGAAAACTACATGTTTCGCTGCAGAACTTTTTTAAAAATATATATAAATATTATGATGGCATTGTAATATGCTAAAAGAATTTTTTTTTTGTAACTAAATATTTATCTTTTAAAATCTACTAACTCTACCAATCAAAAATTTTTTCTAGCCAATTTTGATATTACCATTAAAGCCTAATTCTTTGAAATTATGAAATTTATGGTTTCTATTCACTAATTTTTTGGGTTTAGCTGTTCTCTTTTGTTCGTATATTATAAAGAAAATAAAGAGATAAAAAACAATAACATACAAAAAGTAATGTTACGATTGTATGGAACATTATATTATTTTTTTATCATGAGAATTCGGTTAAGAAACGTTTGATTTAGTCTATACATATTTCTATAAATCGTATAATTTTGTAACAGAGGTAAGAAAATGATGATTTTCATATTAAAAATCTTTAAAAAAAAATTGAGTACGACACATCAACTAAAATACCATGTTAAGGTTACTAGACGCAGGTGTGACAAAAAAAAAAAAGTTACTAGACGTAGAGTGTGTCTCGACATATCCTAAAATTAGTTTCAAAATGATAGATCAACTACAAAAAAAAAACTATTACTATAAAAAAAAGACATCAAATTATCACTTATTAGAAAGAAAAAAAAAAGAGATTTGTCTGTCTTCTCAAATAAATAGAGGAGATAAATATATCTTTGAAAATTTGGTGTAAAAGCAAGCGGTTGTGGTAGTAGTATATAAAGCAAAGCCCACCTCTTCTTATCTAAATCCTTAAAAATCCTCCTAAAGATTTGGTTTGATTATTTTATTGTATTTATTTTTCTAACCTTTTGTATTTTTCTTTGCTCTGCGTTGTCATCTGAAAAACAAAAATATTATTATATCAGAACTTACTTTCTCCACAATTCAAAGCTATTTAGTTTTATTCATTTTTCCCTCTCTCTTTTGCAAGATTTGGTGGAAGATAGAAACACACATTTTATCAGATCTTGTTTTACGTGCAAACCCTTTATTTTCTCTTATTCGCCTAAGCTTCAGCATCGTGAGTTTAAGATTAAAATAGCAGCAATCCCGGAGAAATATTTTTTTTTTATTCTTGATACTAGTAAAGATAAAAAAAAAAAAGTCGGAGACTTTACATCTTGGTTCGTCAGATCTTGAGATTCTTTATTCATCTTCAGTTTCTGCAATGGGTATGGCAGCTGAATCACAGTTTCATGTATTAGCTGTTGATGATAGCTTATGCGATCGGAAACTTATAGAAAGATTGCTTCAGAAGTCTTCATGTCAAGGTAAAATGAATGTTAAAGAAAACAGTCTAAATCTTTGTTTGATCAAACAAATGTAAGAAAGATCTAAGCTTTTTCTGTTTTTTTCGTATTTGCTTGCAGTAACTACTGTTGAGTCAGGCTCTAAGGCTTTGGAATTTCTGGGTTTAAGACAAGGTCTTCAGAGTAACGACCCAAATGAGCTTTCTACATCTCCTCACATTCACCAGGTTCGAAATTTTTGTTCTTTTTCTTTTTTTTGTTTTCTGTTGTTTATTCACTCAATGTTAAGTTATGTCTGACTTTAGTTTATATTTTGTGCTATAAAAATGTAAATTTGTGTCTGAGTGTTTCTGTATGATTGTGACTTTAAACAGGAAGTTGAAGTGAATCTTATAATAACAGACTATTGTATGCCAGGCATGACTGGTTATGATTTGCTCAAGAAAGTCAAGGTACTTGTTTTTTTTGTTTCTTCCTAATTTATTTGGAGATTTGTTTTGAAGAAACAGAGAAAGTTTTAGTCTTTTCAATCAAGAAAGTGAAAATTTCAATAGGAGAGATCTCTTTGGAATATTTTTCTCTTGTGATTTGTTTATTTCCCCTCCTTTATGCTATTTGATGTGTACAGTTTATTGATAACATCTTTTGACTAATCCGGGAATCTAAATATATAAACTTGTTTTCAACTTTTCCAGGAATCATCAGCTTTTAAGAACATACCTGTAGTTATAATGTCATCTGAGAACGTTCCTGCAAGAATCAGCAGGTGAAAGATTGAATCTTGAGTTTGATCCCTTTTAGATTGTGTTTTCCTTGGGAAGTAATTGGAAAATCTCGTATGTTATTGTGTAATAATCTGAACAGATGTTTAGAAGAAGGAGCTGAAGAGTTTTTCTTGAAACCAGTAAGATTGGCTGATCTCAACAAGTTGAAACCTCATATGATGAAAACAAAGTTGAAGAACCAGAAGCTTGAAGAGATTGAGGAAGCTTCAAAAGATGAAACAGCACTAGTTGAACCAGAGATTAAAGATTCAAAAAAAATCGAAATCTTGCCTCTGCAACAAGATCTGCAATTAGTGCAACCAGAAGAGCAAACATTGTGTACTAACAACAAGAGGAAGTCAATGGAAGAAGGGATCTCAACAGATAGAGCACTTACTAGATTCGACGGTATCACCACCACCGTCTGATCTTAGCACTATGATATGTTTCGTTTTCGGTTTCTGATTTTAGAGTTTTGTAGATTGTTGTAGGAATGTTTTCTGCTAGTATAATACATGGTTTCAGTAGGGAATGCAGAGAAGGGATATAATGATGATGTATGGGGATAATGTTCATATGTACATCAGTAAATCTTACATTGGTGAATAACCCATTCCCAATTTTGTTTCACTCCTTTTGTTTTTTACTTTTTGCATTGAAGAAACTCAACTTGACTCTCAGAAAAAATGGTATGAAGGATCTTTAGATATGTCACTGTATAGATAGGTACCTGTCCTAGTGAACAGTGAGGTATAAATCTGGTAAATTCTGGTGCAGATGTGTCACGGTTTGTTCCATGTTCTTGTTTCTTACCTAACCTGAAACAGAATTTCAGGACAAGTTGCTCACCGTGTCTTCTCTATTCTCACTTCATACTTGGTACATAATAATGATGTTTTCACTGCTTATGTTGCTTTTGAAGTCTTCTACTACAAGCTCTAATACAGATTTAACATCACAAATCAACAATGGTGAGTTTATTGCTTGATGAGTATTCAAACACCAAGTGATGTTTATGGTTTCTTACATAGAATCTTACTTCAAGAACCTATGAAACTACAAACAGCAGAAACAAATAAAACAGTTTTCTCAAATCAAAGCTAGAAAGGACAGGTTTTAAAGGCAATGTCAAGATCAGAGATCAAATCATCAGCATCTTCAATGCCTGCAGATATACGGACAAGATCTTCCGTCAAGCCTCTGGCCTCGCGTACTTCTGCAGGTATGCTTGCATGTGACATGAAGCATGGCATGCTTATAAGTGACTTAACACTCCCTGTTGTCAAAGAGAAAAAGTGGAAGAGATTAAAATCCAAAACTATCCCAAAGATTACTAGAGTTTCTTCAAAAGAAACCAATAAAAAAGAAGTATGTCTGACTCTCACCAAAACTGACAGCTATGCTGAAGTATTTTGTGGTTTCAACAAGATGCTTTGATAGTGCAACTGATCCTGTTATAAAGCTAAAAACTGATCCTGCACCCTTTGCCTGCATATTTGAAAAGAGTTAATCTTGTGTTGAGAACTTAAAGTATCTCCTTTTTTTCGTATATCAGTTAATGCTCTTTTAGTACCTGAGAGAAGTGGAGATGGTGACCAGGATGATCTGGTAGACCAGCATAGTACACTTTCTTCACTCTTGGATGAGAAGACAAGTACATTGCAATTTTCCGAGCGTTTTCCTGAAGAGTTTCCCATCTAATATGTAAGTAGTGAAAAGAGCATTTCAAGGTAATTAGAGGGGTTAAAGTCACCTGTTGCTTTTCTATACGTAAAGCCATCGTCTTGATTCCTCGTAGGCAAAGCCAACAATCGAATGGAGCTAATCCAGAACCTTCTGAGTTTTGGAGGAAATACAACTCCTTTGCCAATCTATTAATTAAACAAAAGAGTGTGAGAATGTAACAGGGAATTTCGCAAACATTTGAAAGAAATAGAAAGAAAAGGGTAAAGGCAACAAACTTTTCGCCTTTTACAGCAAGTACACCCGCCATCAGATCACTGTGTCCGGCTATAAACTTAGTAGCAGAGTGCATCACGATGTCTAGAAAGCCAGACAAGTAAAAGTATGAGTACTAAGAAGTAGCTCTGAGAACTAAAGCGAAACTCATAGCCAATAGTATTCAAGCATGAGTTGTTTTTACACACCAGCTCCGAGTTCTAGTGGTCTAGAGAGCACTGGGGACATAATACTGTTGTCCACCAACAGAAGCGCACCCTGCGCATGAGCCATCTCAGCTATTTTCTACAAACACAGTAAACCATAACACCAATTAAACATCACAACAAAAAGGGTAAATTCCGCCATATGGTTTCTGGCTTCAAAGTTTTGTAGAAACAGAGAATTTACTCGTATATCAGAAATTTGTTGTCTGGGATTGGTTGGAGACTCAAGCCACACAAGCTTTGTCCGGGGACCAATAGCAGCAGCAACCTCGTCTAAATTAGTTGTGTTTACTCGTCTACAATACATCAATCAAATGGCATTAAATATCATGGTTTGTAAGAACAAGTTCTTGTAAAATTCCGAATCATAGATTGTCATACTAACTTCACAACAACACCAAATCTTGGAACTACTTGGGATAATAATCTGTCTGAGCCACCATATACATCATCTCCAGCAACAATTTCTTCGCCTATGGAAACAAAATTAAACTTACTACAATGAGACCAAGTCTATGCAACCAATATAATGGAAAGACATCACAAGTCAGGAGAAGTCAATATCGGAAAATACCATTTTTGATAAGGTGTGTAACAGCAGTAAGAGCGGCCATTCCACTAGTAAAGCAAAATGCTCTATCCGCTTTGTCAAGCTTCGCAAGGAGACTAACAAAACCCATAAAGAAAAGAAGAGAACTTGTATAAGAAATATTGTACCAAAACACATACAACTATTAGCCAAAACCACCAAGGAATCGAGAAGAAGCTAAGAAACAATTACTTTTCCAATGCATCCCGAGTAGGATTTCCACTTCTTGTATAATCATATGGTCCATTTTCAATAGCAGAAGGCTTCAAATAATTGAGAAAATAAATAACAGCATCAAGTGACAAAATCTTCCCATGATATAAAGAAATAATGTCTCAGTACCTGCTTAAATGTAGCTGTTTGGTAAAGCGGAGTGCTCATTGCATCAAAGGGATCAAATTTATTATCAACGTTAACCAGTAATGTAGATACGCTAGCTTCCTCTTTGATATCTATAGCAGCAAAACATCAACAAAAAAATTTTAACTTATGATTATCATAAGATTCCAAGATAAAAAGGTATTCAATGTAGAAAAAAAGAGAGAAGCTTTACGAACCGTTTAAGCAATCTGGGGTAGTGTTACTCTTCTCCATCACGCAATTCAGCTTGAAAAGATTCCGATTTGAGATTTGTTTCTTATTATCCCAAGTTGGAAACTTGGAAATGGAAACACTGGTCGGAGAGTTCTTACTGAGCAAACCCTTCAGAGAGACAGAGAGAGTATCAGATAATATCACTAAAATTTTGGAGGAAAAAAGGGATTAGTTTATTTGAGCTTAAAATTTTACAAAAATGAAATGATAAAAAGAGCTTACGCGGTCGGAGAGTTCAGCGAAGGAAGGTACGAAGGAAGAGTAAAGTTTTAGAGAAGATGCCATTTATGTATCTGACAGAGAGACAGATTGAAATCTTCTTCTCCGGCGACAATTTCTCGTCTAAGATAGATAACCGGCGAGAAAATGAAAGCGACGGAGGTAGTGCTGGTTCTCAATAGTGGACTGGGTCTGGGAGATTAAAGAAGAGAGAAATTGAAGGTTTGGTTTATTTCGAAGTTAACAATGTCTGGTTTTACCAAAATAATCAATTCAGAAACCGGTTCATGCAATTGGACAAACACGTGGTGAAAGTTCCAGTTCCAGTTCTACTCAAAGTAAACACCTACTCTAAGTTCCAGTTCCCCATACGGGCCATATGTCGTCTGTACCAAGAAAATTTACCCCAAAAAAAAAAAAGAATTTGATACAAAATTAGTTCAGATCTTATAGATTTTGGCTACAACAGAAGAGTTTTGCTCTTGTTCTGTACTTTGGAAGAATTGGCCACAAGTTGTCACAACTCAACCACCTTTAGCATACTTGGTTCTAATATGAAATGGTTAGAACTTAGAACTGGTCTTAATTATCATCACTGTAAGACAAATTATATATGGTTGATTCTCCAATATCTAAGCATCATAGAGAGAAATCAAAACAGACGTAGTTTATAAGATAGCTCTCGAGATGTTGAGCAACTTCACCAGACACTCTCTCTCTGTCTGCATCTAAACAATATTTCTTTAACTTCTACTTCCTGACCTCAGGTTTCTCCTGATGCTGCTCGATGACTCTGTACTCTTGCTTTCTGATTCGCCTTCTTCCCCTGAAAACCTTATTTGACTCTTATCTAAATATTTCTAAAAAGGTAGCTAAAGTTGTGTGAGATTGTTGAAGATACATATGGAAGTTTTCACATACCGCCTCTAGTCTTTTGGTTTAAGGAACGAGGATTGGTGGTTCCACATAGCTCAGAATCTGGCTCTTCCTCAGAGTCAGATGGCTCTTCTTCTGAGTGAGATGGCTCTTCCTCTGAGTCAGTAGCAATCGAATTATCACCTGATTTTTCCATTGATGGATTCACAATTTCACTGTCTGAAACATCTGGGAAAACAAAAAACGTTGATTTAGAAAGAGAGAGAGTATACGATGTTTATAAAGGTTGTTGTTAACTGGCATTTGCTAATCTTCTGGTACATTGAACTTTGCTTTAGCTAAAAGTCGGAAAGTTACTAACCTTCACCTTCATCATATTCTTCTACAGGTTCTTCTTTCACTTTGCTAAGGACAGCAAGAGATTCCATGGTCTTGGCTTTCTCTCTATGAACCTCCGCATTTCTTGCGGTTTCTTCTTGTTCTTTCTTTTCCATGTGGAACTTGTTGACCTTCTCCTCAAATTCTTCAATGCACGCTTTTAGTTCTGGTTTCGCAAACTTCTTTCCCTGTTCAGATTCACAACCAGATGTTAAACTCATATATAGCAATGAGAAGAATGAAGAGAATGGCATGGGTGAAGAAAACCAGAGAAACCAGACCTTATTGATTATGCTTCTAAAGTTCTCCGTCACTAAATCCTCTGCTAAGGCATGCTCATAAGACTTGAATGACTCGATAAGCTTTTTGATTCCCTTTTCTGTGAATGTCAGCAGAGAAAGAGAATACGAAATGTATTCCCACTGTTTTCCATCTGCAAATTTAGGTGTAGACTTCAAAGGGATATACTTTCGATTAAAACCATAAAAGGTGTAAGAATATATCATCAATACAAGCATACCTGTGACTCCGCAAAACCTATTGCAAAGCTTTTCAACCAGAGCCTCCATCTGTTTGTCCTGGAGATTGATGAGGATACAGATGAGGGATTAGATAAGACCGAATAAAAGTCATAATAACTTCAATATCGAAAATCTACATACTTTTTTGATGGAGCCGATCAAGAATTGCATGACATTACAGAATGACTCCCTCTTTAAATTCCGGCTGGACAACTGCCCAAGTATATCAGGTAGTAGATTGTATATGGGATTCGATCCTGGATTTGTTTGGCAGAAAAGATGCTCAAGTGTTAAATTTGATTAAAAAAGTGGAAGTTGCTATGTCATTTAAAGTAGATATTGCAACTGACCTTTCTTAGACAGTTCATGGAAAAATAGTTTTGCGAGACTAGAGATCCTCTCTACATCATCTTCTATACATATAGCCATTTCATTAATATGTCCTTTCACCTGAAATCAGGATTCACAGAATGAATTCTCAAACTATTATTGCAGATATTTAAAGAGTGGAAGGAGAGAGGTAAGGAGCCATTACCTTCATCATATCGTTCAATATAAGATGTGAAAGGACCAGGACAGCATTTTTCCTGACAGAAACTGAAGGATCCCGTAACCTGGCATACATATTTTCTGTCCAAGGTTCTAAAAGATTTGGAAAACGAACTGCCAAGTCTCCAAGGGAAAGGGTGCAATTTGACCGGACAACTTCAGACGGTGCATTTTCAACCACCGTGAAGAGAAGCTGGAGATTGGATTCGCTGGCATACATACAGTTTAATGCATCATTTTAACTAGAAATTCAGTTTTGTAAGGGGTGAAGAGAACAAATGATAACGATTTAATCTTACCAGAAACTTGCATCGATAATCATAAACCTGCATAATGCAAGCATTGCTGAAGCTTGTAGTTCAGGATGCTGTAAGAATGGAAAGTCACGTTGTTACTTGTCATCTATATCATCAAAATAAATGTGAGAGCAAAACAAGAGGGAGGTAAAACACAATCTTACAACTTCACCAGAAGACATGAAACAGGAAGAATGAATGAAAAAGCTAACTACCTTTTGCAGCAGAGAAAAATTTCTGCAAAGCTTTGAGAGAAAAGTTGCACAATTCCCAATCAGATTCTTCTCGTTAGAACCACCAGAAACAATTTCTCTCTCTGCTCTTTCAGCGAGTGTATCAAGCAGTGCATCATCAGAGGCAGCAAGTCCTAGCTCAGCATTTATGCCACTGTTCTGTAAAACAAAGAAAACATCGCATGATTGCACTACCCAACAGGGTTGCAACATTTGTGCCACCAACTGTGCTTTACAGAAATCGGTATGTACCTCTTGCGTATCCCCAAGGTTTTCGTCTGTACTCTGACTTTCAGCAGCTGCTTTGTCCTTTCTAGTCTTCTGTCTCCGGATCTTCTGGATGCAGGATTCTATATACACCAACTGGTTCATGGCAATGTGACTGACAGCGAACAAGAATCTACTGAGTTTTGCTACTTGAACTGGAGTCAGAATATCGACAATATTATCGTCGGTATCATTCTGTGCTTGATCTTGTCCAACTACATCAAACACAGTGCTCAGGGACTTCTTGATAATAGTAGAAGCTAAGGTTTCTGGAGTTGGGTGGATCATGTATATGGCACTTATGGCTTTATCAGCAGTAGCATAATATATGTTTTCTGGAAGCCAGTTCCCAGTGATCAAGCTTTCAAGAATACCAAACAATCGGCTGCCACTGCTGAGCAATAACTTCTTCTTATCTTCCTCGGAAAGCCGCTGAATAGCAGTGCAAGCAGTTCTGGCAAGTAGAGGCTCCACTTTTGCCCAACGGCCAAACCCAATATCAATAATATCCTGTATGTGTGATCCAAGAATCCTAGGGGAAGATTTTGCAGCCATGCAAAGGATAGATAGTGCCCCGCGACTTTGCTCTGCAGTTGTCCCATTGATGTTAAAGCAAAAGAAGTCCCATAGAGCTGATATCTACAAAGACAAAAACAATAGATGCATTTATTAGCTTCTAGTAGGTGGAATCCTTTTCTTCAAGAAATAAATTTCTCGAACGAATCAGTTATCAATCACAACGTTCACCTACCGTGCTGCTAGATATTTCACCTTTTGACACTAAAGCATTAACAATAAACTCTAGTGCTGCTTGATCTCCTATATTCGAATCTATGGCAAGGTTCAACAGCTGTTTCGCCGTGTCAACTGGATTTTTCCTTATGTAGATTGAAATGAAGGCATTCTCCACTGCTTCATAGATGGACTTATCCTGAGAAAAGGCCTGCAGAGACAACAGAAAACCAGGTTTTTAGCACAATGTATTAAGGGGATGTTAACTCAAAAACTGAAAGAAGAATGGATTCATATGAGTTATGATACTTGATAAAAGACCATACCAGAGGAAGAATTTTACGGAGGCAGGCTTCTGCACCATCAATTTGGAACTGCTTACACCTCATCAACAAGAGAATAGAATTCTCAACATCACTGGCAGAAGATGAAGCCATTAATTGCACAAGAATCGGCATACTAGCTGACATGCACTTTGAGAACCTCAATCCAGCCTCAAGCGAAGCAATCAAGGCCTTGGTCTGCTCGAGGTTACCAATATCTGGAACAGAAACATCCTTCTCACTGATTTCTTCCTCATTATCTGGCTGACAGCTATCAGGTAGACTATCTTGATGCATCTTATTTGTAGCTTCAAGGTGCAAATCATCGATTTCACCATCTCCACTACAGGAGTCGCCATCTGAAGTTAGCTCTTTTGATGTGTCCTCAGTAGGGAGGCTTGGTTCAAGTTCGTTCAGTTTTCTTTTATACTGTTCCAGGGTTGCTTCAAATGAAGCTATACGAAGCTGTGGACCAAAGGGGTTGTGTTGCAACATTGTTATCAGTAAATTCAATGCGGATTTTCTAACAATTGCGCTTTTATCTTCCAATCTTCCTGCAGATATTGATGCAACCTCATTCCATAGGCCAATCGAAACAGAATGCTCTTCACACAGTTCAGCCCAAACCTGAAGAACTCGGCTCCTTGTATAGGCTGAAACATCTCTACACCGTTCGAGCAAAATTTCCATCATAGCTTGCTTAGTTCGCAGACGAAGGGACTTGGAACTCACATCTCCCTCTGCATCATTAAATGCTTTTGCAACCAATTTTCCAAGAACACCAACTAGTGCATTTCTTATCTTGTACGATTCACCACCAAAATGAGGGACCAAAACTCCAACATTAGTTGACATTAGTTTTGGCAAACGATCAGCAAGCTCCACCAAGAAACGTCCCACATTATCGGCCCCAACAGTATCTTTAATGTAGGATTTTGGGTCAGTCCTCCCAATATCTCTAATGATTGTCACCGCCAACGTACCATCTGAGTATTTACTCTCAGCTCTAGCAACTGCATCAGCAACGTGTACAACAGCAAAATCATATTTGTGTATCAAGTGCATGATTGAGGCACATGACTGCACAATGTAACGGTACTTTGTAGAAGATGCTCCTATAATGCGGCACAGTGCATCTTTTGCCTCAGCATCTTTTAAGATTGCAGCATTCTCAAAAAGAGAGAACGAGTTTCTACAAGGAAATATAATGAAGAAGTTATGAGAATGTACCTTTAACATGAAGTATGCAAGTTAAACCAGATTCATTTGGTCAGAGAACTTACTTAACAATGAAAGACAGGTAGTTTTCGTCAAGGTCTGATGATCCAAAGAGCAAGGATAGGTTGATCTCAAGAGAATTTGCAATCAAAGTGAGCATCCTACCCCTCTGAGGTTCCCAGTTCCATGACTGGACAGTTTGCTTTTTCTTCCCTCGTGCTGCGACCTGTTCATCGACATCATCATTAGCAAAGATAAACTCTATTCTGTATGATACATATTCAGCTGGAATAGAAGAAAACACCTTTGTGCTATCAACTGAGCTGATGTGTGATTCTTCAGTCATAATAATAGTGAGGAGAAAAAAGGTGTATATTTTCAAAGCATTGCGATGTGATGTGATCCTATCAATGATTGGAACTTCATCCTCCTGATCTTGAACAGATCGAGAGATAGAATCGACATTAGGAAGAAGAACAATTAGATTGGACCGGAGGCTTTCAACAAGATTACACTTGCAAATTGGAGGAAGACTAAAGAAGCTCCTGACCAAAGAGTAGACTCGATCAAAAACATCTTGATCTTCGATACAGAAAAGTTCTCTATCAGATAGGTCAAAGGATACACCTGTTCCACGAGAAGACAATTCAACCAAATGCCTCACATATCAATCAAAAGATATAAATATTCCTCTCGACTTCAATTCAACACTATCATATCATTCAGCTTCACTGGAAAACACGAATTCCCACTCAAAAGAGTGTATTATTATTACCTTTGACGAATTCTTCGAGATCGGAAGGGCGAAGATGGGTCACATCGACGGGATTCAGAGCGAAAAGGCGATGATTGTCTTCTGGATCTTCTTCTAGGGCTCGCAATATTTGAGGGAAAACAAACGGAGGAGCCATTTTCTAACAGAGACGTTGTTTGCTCAGAGAGAAGAGAGAGAGAGATAAATCGACCTTTCTGACGAGATGCAATTTCAAATGGCAACGGAGCGGGAATCCATGGACCATGATGATGTCGGGTTTTCGAATATGAATCCGGGTCGGATCCCATGATTATTTTATTTAAAAGTCTCGAATTAATTGATGACAAGGACATTAGCTGGTGGATTAATTTAATTAACACGTGGCGAAATCTAAATGGGTGAAAGATCTTTGAACGTACCGAATCTTCCAAGCTTTTGTCCACTGGATCCTTCAATGGCTTCTCCGGCCAATCATTTGAACTAACGAGAGAGATAGAGAAATTTCAGAGATGGCGATGCCGTTGGGCATGGCGATGTATCTGATGAGAATGGTATGGTTTTCTTTAAGCGGTTGGGTGTTCACTTGCTTGTCTATCGCCGACGAGATCGCTGGTTCTATAAGAAACGGAGATATTGGTCCTTTCCATGTTGGATGATCGATTTTAAGATTCCTTAGCTTTCCTTCTGTGCGTATATGATCTTCTCTTCCCTCAATTTTACTCTTTTCTTTTCTTTTTTTTGCTTTTGGTCA
>CM051378.1:19199081-19299081 GCA_028015245.1 Cardamine occulta
GTTGTTTTCGATCAGGGTCGTTTCAAATTTCCCTTGAAACTCTATAATTGAAAATAGTTTGTGTTAATAGAAGATAACGATAGAATAATTCAACCTTGAAGTGATTGATCTTTATGTCTCAGTCACTCACTGTGTAACAAAATCGAGTTTTTTTTCTTATGGACGTTGTTGAATGATGCTTGTTTAGTAGAGGAACAAAATCGAGATTTTTCAAACTCCAAATTTTTTTTTTTTTTGTTGTGATTAGCAATTCCGGGATGCCAATAATACTTGTTGGTTTTTGTGTTCTTGTGTTGATACAATTATGCTCAGGATCAGAAAAAAATACATAAGCTTAAGTGATTGTTGTGTAAAACAGTTCCAGGAAGAGATCCTAACATAATACAATGCCGAAAAAAGTGGCAGCTACTTAAGTTTAGTACCGAAACATTCCTGAGATCATGTTTTATAATCCCAATATTACTGTTTGTTATGCTTTTTCTTCTTAGCTAGCTTACTTGTCATTTGTAAGTTCAATAAACACGTTTTTGCACTCAGGCCTTTCTGATTTCAGCAAGGGCATAATGTGCAGAGTACATGAGCGCACATCATATGAATGTGCTATCGAATCTTCTCAGGGTACGCAGGCAAGGTTCTAAACTATAGATACTAATCTATTTCTGCATGTTGCTGAGAGATCAGAGCACTGAGCAGAGAGATGCGGTATATACTTTATGTGTATAGTATGTAAAATTAGAGACCACAAGTGACCTGACTTTGTGTGTTGTTGTTAGAAACTATTGATTTCTGTTTCTCGAATGTTTAGCCTCTTGTGCTTGGAAAATCACGAAAAAGGGGTGATGTTTTCCTTTGGATTTCCTTGTACTTCTTTAGCTCATTCACATCAAATAAAATATGTTTAGTTCAATGGAGAAGCAAACTTGTGTACTCTCTATGGTAATGGTGGTATCTTCCTTTTATTATATTCATCTTTCTAGTGTTAGGTTTTTCAATGTTAAATCTGCACCTTTTACTTGATGAAAAGACAAAGAGAAAACTACCAAAAGAATAGTCAAGGAGTTTGCCTTGTGCAATTCAATTTCTTCCTTTAGTTTTTATTTTTATTTTTCATAGATGTCATTATGTTGTTTATGTGTTTATTTGTTCTTTAGACGTTTTGAATCTGCTTCCCGGTTAAAATTTGGCCAAAACTAACCTAACATGATATTTTTTGTTAGGATTTGATTTGCTAACAAAGTGTGTTTTAAATTTGATCATTTTTAATATCGAATATTTGATATTAAATTTTGGTACAATAATTTTTATAATTTTTGTCATCACGGTTTCGATACGATTCAACTAAACAACATACAATAGTTCCAAACACATTAATCATAAGACAACATGTAACAGCCAAGCACCATACTTTCTCGTGGGGGTTTGAATTGAATCTACAGCTTTCAAAACAAAACAAACAATTAATTCCTACTACTAGGTCAATTAATTGTACCAGACAGCAAAACACCATCTTAAGGAAATGGAAGCTATGTACAGATAATAAAAATGACAAAAAAATAATATTGTAGTTTCCTTCCGAAGCATCTAAGGATAAGTTCAATAAGACATTAAATTATTGTCGAAGATTTTAATTACAGGTCAGATATAGGAACTTTCCCTTAAGTCAAGGATTAAATTGTTCACGTGAATACTCTGTCTATGTCGTATTTTGAATTTTATTATTTGAACCTTCATTTCCAAAATAATATACCCTTGAGAAAATTTGGGAAAATACCTTAATTCAGTTTTGTAATTTGAAAAATATCTTTTGCTCTTCCTCTGTTTTTTTTTTTAATATTGATATTGTTTTACTAAAATATCCTTTTAAAACTGAATAATAATTTATATAAAAATCAATTAAAAAACCAATTATATTTTTTGAAGATTAAAACATATTATATTTTACAGAAATATTTTATTTGGGGAAAAAATTAAGAAAATCTCTTAAAAAGAATGAGATAAACTTTATATATTGTATGCAAAGTTGAGATAAACTTTATAATATATAGATTTACCTTTTATTTTATTTAAAATTTTCTATTTAATTTCTAGAGACTTATCTATAATTAAATTTTAGTATATAAAATCAATAAAACATCTTTATATCAAAACTTTTTTAAAGTTATAATAATAATTTTAATTATTTAGAAAATTCGTTTTCATTTATTAAAATATAAATGATTTGCAAATTAAATGAGGACAAAATTGTCATCTCATATATATATATATAATTGTTTAAAATAAAATAAAATGAAGAGGGTGTTTTTCAAATTATGAAACATAAACATGGTATTTTTCAAAAAATCTCTTTACTTTATACTATAATCTAACATCTAATACCTATATATTTTTGGACACCAATTTTTAAAATAAATCCTATAAAGTTAACTAAAACATTATATACATATATTTCGAAATTTGAACAAACGATATCATAAAATATATTGAAAATGACATGTCAATCTTTATTTGATGAACTTGATCAACTCTTTTTTTTTCCCTCCTATCTTGGCTTAGTACTAATTAAAAATAAAAACAAAAGATTGCAGTTATGTAGATAATGACATTTTTAAATAATAATATTTTTTTCTTTTTCCTGTCGCATCTAATTTAATTATATTTAACATGTTGGCCCGATTTATATAGTTATTTCTGAATAAAGGTTCTTGCCTTCTTGGAATTGATTCTTCAAACATTAGCATTGGTTCCACAATCGAAATCAACATCACCATCGTTCTACCATTAAATTTCACCATCTTCCATCTCCAACTGCCCTAGACAGCTATTCTTCACCTTTTCTTTCTCTCTAGATTTCTCTTTCTGTTATCTATCATTCCCAGAGAGAGACACAAAATCAAAATATCAGAAAGAGGAAACAAACTTAAACCCTGCTTCAAAAACTGCAGTGTTGTTAAAATTCGACTCAAATGGGTTCATCTGCTTCAAAAACCGGTTCTTCTACTTCTTCCTCTGCTTCGCTTTCTCCACCGCCGACGAAATACGGCTCTGATTCATCTTCGCCGGCGGTACAGAGAGCTTTTTCGTTTCCGACGCCGTTGGTTCACCATCCTCCGGCTAGAAAAGGCGACACTCATCATCTCGTTTCCCTGACGTCTACTTCGTATGGTTCTCTTCTTCTCATCGATCTCGATGGATCCAAACACTCTTCAGATTCCGACCAACAGACGCTTCCTCGTATCTCAATCACCGGGAAGAACAATCCAGATCCGGTCTCTCCTGACTCAGTCATAAACACGTGGGAGCTTATGGATGGCCTTGACGATGAATTCGAATTCGAAATTCCCAAACCCGGTAAGCTTGATTCTAGTCTAAATTCGGATTTTTGCTCTAAACCCGACCCGAATCAGAATGTGGGTCGAAGTGGGTCTTCGTTGAAATTGGACGAATCTTACGAGTTTGTGAGAATCGAAGAAGTAGAAGAAGATTGGGTTCCATTGACTTATAAACCTAAGCAGCCTCTATGGAAGCATTTGTCTGAAGAATCATTTCTGTCTGATTTAGATCCCAGCATTGTCTCATCTTACAAGAAAGCTTTGTCTTCTAAACAATTAACTAATCACAGTAACACTAGAAACCCTCTTAGACCCACAAAATTCTTCTCTTGTAGTCCATCTTCAAATCCATCCATCTTAATCAGTGAACCAAAATCTGTATCCTCTAGTCTTCTGATTTCATCACAGGCCAAACCGAGATTACAAGGAACAGAAGACAAGATTGTACTCTACTTCACAACCCTCCGAGGGATTCGAAAGACGTATGAGGATTGCTGTTGTGTTAGAACGATATTGAGAGGGCTTCAAGTCACGGTTGATGAACGTGACATTTCCATGGATTCAAAATACAGGAAAGAGCTTCAAAGCGTGCTTGGCTCTGTAGAGAAACCTGTTTGTTTGCCTCAGGTGTTTATCAGAGGAAACCACATTGGTGGCGTAGAGGAGATTATGCAGCTAAACGATGGTGGTGAATTAGCAGAGATGATTAAAGATTTTCCTGCTTGTGTGGGGACATGTCGTAGTTGTGGCGATGCAAGGTTTGTGCCTTGTACTAACTGCGATGGAAGCACCAAAGTGTTTGAAGAAGAAGATGATCGGTTCAAGCGATGTCCTAAATGTAATGAGAATGGATTGGTGCGTTGTCGCCAGTGTTGTCTCTAAGTGATCTCTTTGATCAGAAGCTGTGTGGGTGGAGAGGAGATTTAGATTGATTGATGATGTGACATTGTGAAGAGAAGGAAGAGAAAACGTTGGTGATTCTTGACTACAAGATGGTATTTGGTTAGTATTTGTATATTGAAATAAGAATTGGCTCAGGCTCAAAGCCTATCATTATTACTCTCTTGTGAGTTGTGTTATTTTGTTCCTTATTTGTTCTTGCTCTTGACCCATTTTAACAATTTAAACTAAATGATTATTACTTTCTTTTAAGCACGAAAAAGGTTGGATGATAATCGGTAATTCACATTCGCAGAATGGCGTAATCATTTGTATGTTGTTGTTTGCAGGGTCATTTGTATGTTGTTTTGCAGGGTTTTTGATCCTTTGATAATTTTGCTATTTTATTTATATTTTTTTTCTTTCACGGATAGCATACCAAAAACTTAATAACACCATTAATGAAAATTTAGGAGAACAAGGACCAAGAAAATCAAAACTTAGCTCATTAGTAAAAAAAAATTGTATGCTATCATGTAAATTTGACTAGATGACTAAATTTTGGTAGTGAAGATAAATAAACTTGACAAAAAAGATTACTTTAAGTAGATAGCTGCTATTCATTTCAAATCAAATCCTTTTTATCAACCAAACAAACTGAGGAGGAATAATTCCCAAAATTTCAAATCCATTCAGGTGGGATCTTTGGTCAAAACTGCATTTCTTGGGAATTTCCCAGAAAATTGTGTACTCTCCCCCACAATATTTATCAAAAAGAATAAATCTAAATTAAAAAAAAAAAAAAAGATAAAATAAACACCAAAGTAACCTAGATATGGAAGTTTGATCGATGTCACCTACTTGCTAATTGGCTAATATCGTCAGAAACAGCCGTCACGGTGACAAATAGTTCCCTTCCTTCTCTGTAATAAAATCCCAAAACAAAACTGAGGGAAAACGACATCGTTTCATCGTTTTCAGACACGTTAAATAATTATCCGACCACAGTTCTCGAGCTTGGTCGGATAAAATGAAAATGGATGGGAAAGGGAAAGTGACCGGTCCGTGTCTGTGCGATTACGTGGATCAATCGAGTGATGAGAGTCACAGATACTATCTTGCGCGGAAGAATGTATTGGAGATGCTTCGTGACAGAGGCTACCAAGTCTCCGACGAAGATATGAATCTCTCACTCCAGGAGTTTCGAACTGTTTACGGCGAACGTCCTGACGTTGATCGTCTCCGCCTCTCCGCTCAGCTTCTCTCTGAACCTACCAAAAAGGTATATCAAGACTATTTCGTATTCACTGTGATTTTTAGATTTCTTGCTATTTTTGTTCCTTTGCATGTTGAGGGATTAATGTTTGGATGCGAAGATTTGTTCATTGCTTATCTTCGAATTCAATTTTAGAATGCTACGTTTCTGGATTGGATTCGAAGTCACTAGATTTACTTGGGTTTCCAGCTTGGTTCCTGACCGTCTAAATATTAATCTGTTAGAGCTTAATTACGGTAATATGATAAAACTACTAAAATTGACCCTTACCAAATTGGATACCTCATCTCTTTGTCTATATCTTGTAATGGATTTACTTGGATGTTTCTCTCCATGTCAAATCTGTGTCTGATTGTCTTAAGTTGATTTTTGTTTAAAGTTTTACCCTTTTTTGTGTTGGTTAGTTCATTTCATGTTGTCACTGATTTGGGATGCTCATAGGCATTCTTGTCACTTGCTTTCATAAGTTGTAGAAACTATGGTACTTTTATGAAAAATTGGCAGGTGGGTGGCTATTATGCTTTTGTGGTTCTGTATAGTTTACAAGTTCTCTATTTTTCAACTCATGCATCAGTTCTTTTGGATATAATAAGAGAGTGTGTTATTGGTTTAAAAGGTCTGGTTCAAGAAGTTTTTGTGATTTTGCTTTTTCAGGTCAAGGTTATCTTCTGTGGTACTGATACGGTTAAAGTAAACACAGTCCGCAATATTGCAGCGGAAATACTTAGCCAAGGAACCATAACCGGGTTGATATTGATTCTGCAAAGCCATGTAACAAATCAAGCCTTGAAAGCCATCGAACTTTTTTCTTTCAAGGTCGAGACATTCCAGGTATATATGGAGTAAGATAGGTTTTTTCTTAATCTAAATTTGCGTTGCTACAACTTCAACTCTGTAATATCAAGTTTCCTTCTTACTGTCTTGTTAAGATAACTGATCTGCTAGTCAACATAACCAAACATGTACTGAGGCCACAACATCGGGTTTTGAATGATAATGAGAAGACAGCACTTCTCGAGAAGTTCAATATCGAGGAAAAACAGGTACCAACAATACATTATTCATTTCTTGGAGCTTTATAAAAAAATCAATCTTCCCACCTTTTTTAACCGTTGATTCTAAAATTAATTTAACAGCTTCCTCGGATTTCAAAGAAAGATTCGATCGTCCGGTACTATGGATTACAGAAAGGGCAAGTTATGAAGGTGACTTACAGAGGTGAACTCACCGAATCACATGTTGCCTATCGATGTGTGTGGTGAAGAAAGCAACCAAAACAAAAAAAACTTGTATGTTTCTGATGTTTTGTTTTTCATCTTAGAAGATCCTTTGCTTTGAACCCAAGACTACGTTTGTAAACAAGCAAAAGAATATCCTTTGCTTGTTCTGAGAGCATTTCCATTTATGTATTCCGTACAAAGAGCAGTTACAATAAGCTTATCTAAACACAAAAAAGCCATGGAGACTCCACCATTTCTTCGGAAGGTTTGTGATGATCACATGCACAGCTCTTTGATGGATCGGTTCGAGCGGTTATCTTTCGAGGCTCATCTCAACAATGCCTTGCTTGGTCGGAGTCTATCGGAGTCGGGCTTTTCGTCGATCTACAATGCGGTCTTGGATGATTCCTCAACATTTACGGCAGCTCCGGCTAGACGAGGATTAGGTCTGAATAAGATATTGAAAAATCTGATGAAACCAATTAGATACTGTAGTAGAAGAATCGGCAGAGGAAGAAAACAAGACGCTCATGATTTTGATCCCAAGAGTTTTAAGAAATGGCAAACTTTCAGCAAATCTGTCCGATTATTTTGAGTTCTTTTATAAGTCTTGTATTTTCTAATGACATGTATCTATCATATATTTTAACGTTTAACTGTTATCATATAGTATGAAATTTGTGTTTTGTATTTAAAAAAAAATTACAAATCACTTTTAAACACTTTGGAAGCAATGTCCTCATATATTTTCAGCAACATAAAATTTTAACACACTTTTACAAATCACTAGTTAATTATCGTAAAGGTATAACCAGTAGTAATATGATCAAATAACATGAAATTTTCTAATTGAACATAAATTATCAAAATCAGTAATTCACAATCGTATCGGATAAGATTTTGTTCCATATGGGTTTTAATGATTAAGCAAAGGATATGGGATAAATGTAGGTATAATCTAAAAATAGAGGGGTCTTGTTGGTAACTTCAAGGGATAAATATTTGTCTCTTTCCTCCTGACCTTGGGCAACAAGTCCACTCTCCTTGAAGAAAACTCTCCTTAAGAATTAAGAAAGAGACCAGAAACGAAGTAGTCCTCATTAATCAAACCTAAAATCCTCTTCAATGGATGCTAAGATCGGACAATTCTTTGACTCCGTCGGTTCCTTCTTCAGCGGTAACGATAAGATCCCTTGGTGCGACGGAGATGTCATCGCTGTAAGTTTCTTCTTTCCTCCATCTATGTTTCCGAGACGAGAAAAATCATCTTATACGCGAACGGAATCATGAACTTCTTGCAGAAATTAGACTTGTTTCGTGTTAATTTGTGTTATTGTTTAGCAATTTCTGAAAATCCGATTTGATCAATTTTAGCTAGGTTTGAAATGAACTCTGAATCGAGCTTTAGAAGCTCATGAGTTGTGAAATTCGTCTTTAATTGAAGATTATTTAGCACCTCATGTTGGAACTTAGTTTGGTAGCTGTAGAACTTTACTAAATGTTACAGCATCATGGTTTTTTTGTATGATAGCTTTGTATTTTCTCTTCAATCTTATAGGCTTCACCAGCTAAAACTCTGTTATTTTGATGGCAGGGATGTGAAAGAGAGGTTCGAGAGGCCACAGATACTGGCTCTGAAGAACTTAAGAAAGAGTGCATTATGCGATTGTCATGGGCTCTTGTTCATTCCCGTCAAACCGAAGATGTGCAACGCGGAATAGCCATGCTTGAAGGTAGTATCTAGTTCTATGCAATCCATGGCCTGAAAGTTTTGTTTGGCTGCAAAATTTGACGAAAGCTTTTCTTCTAAATTTGTTCTTGTTATTGTTATTGTTATTGTTATTGTTATTGTAGCATCTCTTGCAAACAGTGCCCCTCCTTTACAGGACAGAGAGAAGCTTTATCTTCTTGCTGTTGGATATTATAGAAGCGGAGACTACTCAAGAAGCAGACAGCTCGTGGACCAGTGTATCGAGGTTTCATCCACTTCCCAACTCTTTTCTTTATAAACCGCATCATCCACTATATTGTTACTGTGTGTTTATATATATAGAGATGTGCACGTTCTTTGGCTCTGTGATTGATGGTTTGGTTTTATAGATGCAAGCTGATTGGAGACAAGCTTTGGCTCTAAAGAAGACTATCGAAGACAAAATCACAAAGGGTAAACCACTCATCAAACCTAAACACCAATGAGATGAAACTTTTAGGGACTGCAAATGTTAGTAACAAAATCCAAATTGAGTCACAGTTACTAAATGGTATTTTTTTTTTCTTTCTCAGATGGTGTTATAGGGATAGGCATCACAGCTACAGCCTTTGGAGCTGTAGGTCTCATAGCCGGTGGTATTGTAGCAGCGCTTTCTCGCAAGAAATGATCCCACAATCCTGACTCTTTTGTGTGCATACAATGGAAGCTTACTTTTTACAAGTTTTTCCCTCTTTGTCAAAAACTGTTTTCTTCCCTGCTTGCTTCACAATTCGAATAACTTCTTTAGAGATTTATAATACGTATAAGCCTGAGTTGTTGGATATTTCACCTTTCCTTGAATGAGAGAGATTTTCATTTTTACTCCGAAACATAAATGATAAATCAGTAATCACCCTCTGTTGATCTGTCACACACTTGATGATGTTCAAATAGAACTACAATAAACATGCTTAAGGCCTAATAGACATTTTTTTACTGCACCCATAGGGAAACCGAACTATCTCAAGCATTCAGAGAGATTGCTCAAATATAAACTAACACTGAATGTGTATAGAAGTTGGTACATTTGAAGCAACTTCTATAATATGTCCACTGTTCTCACAAGGTAAAATTTCTTTTGTTGTTCTCAGAAGATCCTTTCTTTTTTTGCTGGATGCAATATAGTCTAATATCTCACAGTTAATGACATTGACAAAAGGAAAACTGCTGTAATTAGGATCCTGGCTCATCATCCCCATCTAACAACTTCCTCCGCGCAGCCTCCTCGTCAACCACTTCTCCACTTTTGTGTTCCTCTTGATCTTTCTCCTTCCTGAAAAAGATCGAAAATAAGAAAAAATGGTGAAGAATTGTTTACTATATGTACTTGATATTGTACTTGAAGAAAGATTAGAAAAGAGAGTACATTGAGTATATGATCAGTCCAGTAGCTGTAGTAGCAAATGCCAAGAAGTAGAGCCAATCAACCTGGCATGAACATACACATACATTGACCATTTGATCTCATCAGCTGGTTTCTCTACAGATAGAAAATGTAAGAGTTTCCTCATGTTTGATACACAAAGTGAGCAGACCTACCTTCTCGTGGTAACCAAAAGTGCGGATCAAAACAGCCCACATGTCTGATGTGAGCAACGAGAGGGTGAACATTGTTGAACCATTAGTCTGAGGGGTCAGATTGCAAAAGATGTTACATTGGCATGAAAAAACAAAGAGTGAAGGGAGTTTTGGATCATATGATTTGTGTTTTGTTTAATACCCTGAGTAAGACTGTGAGTAATGAGTAAAACAGAAATAACCCGATTGCGATTCCAAGGTAAGGTAAGACCTGAAACCATAAAAGTGTCTGAGACTTTTAAGTTTGTATTACTAAAAGAAAAAGCCTTTGGTTTGTTTGCAGAGGTTGACAGGGAAATAAATGGATATCACAAGTGTAGCAGTAAACTTACAGTCTCAGTTGACCAGTGAATAGCTTTGAGCGCACCACGTTCAAATATGCTTCTATGAACAAGTCAAGGAATATACTCTTTAATAGCATCACAGCTGAAAAATGATCATATAAGTTTTAAGATAAAAATTCTTAGCCTTGTTGTTTCAAGGATACATCTGAATGGCACCAATAATTGCGCCGAAAAGGCCCAAAAAAGACATGAGCTCAATTCTGTCCGCATTCTTCACAAGGAACTCCTACAGGAACAGGGAACAAGTAGACTAAATTTCCATTCTTTTTAAGAACATTATCTACTTCCTGACTGAAAACTTGCTTACCTCACTGACATTACTGACAGCATAAAAGGTTGCTCCAGCTAGAACAAGAAAATCTCCTTTGACAGGATTACTTCCACCTGAAAGCGACCATAAACATGCTTAAATCGAGTGTTTACTTGCAGGCATGTGATGATTGAAGCCATGGTAAACAAAAAAAAAAAAAGAGAAGTAGTGAATCATTTACAAAACCATTACCAGCTCGATCGCCAGCATGAACATCAGAAAAGACTACCATGATAACACCAAGAATACAAATAACCACACCACTGATCTTCATCAATCTGTATTTAGTTTTCAGAAAAACCCAAGTCAAAATCATAACGCAAGGGATAGCCCAACAGTCCAGTAGCATCACACTTGTCATTGATGTGTGCTGATACGCCTTCACCACTGAAAAACCAAAGAAAATAATATATTACTTTCACTGCAGCATTTGCATTTGCATTTGCATTTGCATTTGCTGGACACGACAAGCTCAAGAAACATTAAGGTAACACATACATACATCAGGTAAAAGTAACAATTTCAAAGAACATAGAACACTCACCAAGAAAGTTGGCCTCCACATCAACTAAAGCAAGGAGAAAATAGTTATACCATTTCACCTACAACAATTTTGTACTGAAGATGTTAGTTAGAATAACTCCAATGATCATTAACTTATTACCCAAAGAAGAGAAATTTAAAACTGACTTGAATTGCGGGTCTTCGATAGAGCATAATACTTCCATAGACAATAGCCAGTGTCACATAACCAAGAAACGACTGTGATGTTGGAGCATTAATCCCTAATTAAAGATTTCAAATTTTGTAAGCTTATGAGAATGTATACAAAAATTGCGTTGAGAAAAGATAAAACCTTTTCTGGCGATCTCAGAGGCTGTAAACGAAAGAAAAGTAGAGATAAGCGAGATGGTCTGTCCTAATCCAAGACCAATCAGAGTCTTTTTAGTTGTCATCTCTTTGAAATTCAAACACACCATTTCTGTTTTCTTCCTTCACTTCAAAAAAACTCTAGCTACAGAGGAAGCCCAGAATCTTGAAAATAATGGTGAATGAATTGATTCAAAATAATGGATCAGAAGATCAGATTCAGAAAGCAAAGTCAAAGTGTGTCGCCATTGAGAATAATGGAGTATTTTAATGCTTTAGTTGAATAAAGATACGCTCTGCTTTCAAGAAACAAAGAAAAAAATTAGAGAATGGAATTAAGATAGTTCATAGTCTTAAAACAGTGTGTAATATACTACTCTAAATGTTTTAAGTATTCTGGTAAATAGATTTGTTAGTTAATCAACCATGGTTTAAAATTAGAAAAACAAGTGAAGATATTAACTTTCAATAATTAATTCTAAATTAATACATTAAATAATATGTTATTGAATTAGATTGTTTTTCGCAAATCATTCATCTATGAGAGATTTTTACATACATTATTGTTCAATTAAAATTATAAATACTTTCATATATAATTCTTTCCTTTTTGTTTTTTTTTTGTGCCCCGGAAAAATAATCTTCAATATCTCAAAACCCTTTGGTTAGGGTTCCAGTAGAAGCAACAAAAAGGCTTTGTCCAAGTGTTTCACTTTCACCATCCTCCTCATCGAGCAGCTTCTTCTGCTCCTCCTCATCTTTCTCCTTCCTGAGGATATCAAATAAACCATGGATTGTTTAGTAATGTTGTTGATGAAGCCATTAATAAAGTTAAAGAAAGATTAGTAAATACTGTACATTGAGTATATGATTAGTCCAATAGCTGTTGTAGCAAACGCTAAATAGTAGAGCCAATCCACCTGACATTATAACACACATACATAACCATTTGATCTCATCCGTAGTTTTTTTTTAAGTATACAAACTGAAATGTAAGAGTTTTCTTTCTGGTGCTATATATATAACCTTGTCATGGTAAGCGAAAATACGAATCAAAACCGCCCACATGTCTGATGTGAGTAACGAGAGGGTGAACATTGTTGTACCATTGGTCTGAGAAGATCATATCTTAAAAGATGTTAAATGTCTCAGAGGCATTGGTATGAAAACAGAGAGTTTTGATCATATTACCTTGAGTATAACCGGGAGTAATGTGTAGAATAGAAACACAGTGCATGCGAATCTAAGGAAAGAAAAAACCTGAAACCTCGAAAAAGCGAAGAAACGATAACAAGAAAAGTATAAAATTGGTTCCCAAAGACTTTAAGGTAAAGGGAAAGGGATATTTACAATATCAGCTGACCAGTGAATAGCTTTTAGCTCACCATGTTCAAGAATGACTCTATAAACAAGTCAAAGAACTTTAAGGAGAATGTGCATATAAGTCTAAGAAAGAAACATAACAAGTCATAGCTTTTTTTTCTTGGTCTAAAGGATACACCTGAATGGCACTAATAATGGCTCCAAAAAATCCCAAGAAGGTCAAAAGCTCAACTGTGTCTGCTTTCTTTACAAAGAACTCCTATAACAAAAGGAACAATGAAAACTAAATTCCAATACTTTGTTACTTTACCTTTTTATCGGGTTATGAAGCATTTTTGCAAAAGACTTGGTTATTACCTCGCTGGTATTACTGATAGCATATAAGGTTGCTCCAGCTAGAACAAGAAAATCTCCTTTGATAGGATCACTTCCACCTAAAAAATAAAAGCCACCATCATACTATGCTTCGTTGAGTTCTACATCGCGCTCAAGTAACGAATCAGTTTCTTTGGTTTACCTGCTTGGCTTCCTGCATGAACGTCAGAGAAGACTACCATGACAACACCAATGATACATATAACCACAGCAATGATCTTCATCAGTCTGTATTTTGTTTTCAGGAAAAGCCAAGTCAAGACCAAAACGCAAGGAATCGCCCAACAATCCAGTAGCATAATACTCGTTAATGATGTGTACTGGTTTGCCTTCACCACTGTAAAAGCAGAGTTTATTTCAAAAATCTCATCATTAGTGCATGTTAATTAGTAAACTAAAAGAGGAACCAAAATGTGATGCAAGTATATACATTTCTAAGAAAATACTCTCTAAAATCACATTAGATTGTTCAAGACTTCAAGCCAAAAACCGGGACAAAAGAAGATTATTGTCAATAAGAAACACTCACCAAGAAAATTAGCCTCCACGTCAACTAAAGCAAGGAGTAAATAGTGATACCATTTCGCCTGACAATTGGCTCTCAATTAGCAGAGTCAACCAAATATTTCCAAGTAGACAAGTTTCAATACTAACCTTAATAGTTGGTCTTTGGTAGAGCATGATACCTCCCTCCATAGACAATTGCCAATAACATATAACTGAGGAATGATTGTGATGTTGGAGCATTTATTCCTAAAAGATTTCAAAATTTGTAAAGCCATCAATGTATATAGACCAAATCAAAACCTGTGTAAAGGATTGATGAAGATTTTTTTTCATACAGATCATGAATCTGTCCTTAAAGCATAAACGATATACCAAAAAAAAAAAAAAACTTTAAAACCTTTTCTGGCGAGCTCAGATGAGGTAAAGGCATTAGAAGTATATAGAAGAGAGAGGATCTGTCCCAAGCCAAGTCCAATCAAAGTCTTCTTCTTCATCATCTCCTTGAAATTGAAACTCATTACTATTCCTCTCTTTTCTTCTATTTGGTGAGAAGAAACCGTAATTGAAACTGCAGCAGCAGAAAAAAGTAAGATTCCCCGGTGAATGAGAAGTGTGTTGCTTGCAGCTGCCACTACTAACCGTTACTGTGTATTTTAAGCTTAGTTTTGTTTTCTTCTTTTTCTTCCTCCAATCAGTTAAGCTTAGTTTAATTACGGTAAGAAGTGTAACTTTTGTATTTATTACTTAATTTAGAGAGATTTTTAGGAGAAGACGATATCTTTATTATACAGTATAAAGTTGGATTGGACTCACAAAAAGCCAACACGTGTCAAAATTATAATTTATAAAATCATGACACGTGTTGATTGATCGATAACACGTATCATAAAAATTATATTAATTTTGTTTTCCTCAATAAAAAAAAATCATAAAAAAATTAAATAATAAAGTGGATAATTTTTAGTTTTCATTTTTCTAATATATGTTAAATTTTTTTATTTCAATAAAATTAAACATTTTTCCAAATTTAGATTTTTATATTATTATATTATTTAAGTTCTAATAAATTTATAATTTTTCAATGAATTGTTAAGGATTTTGGTGAGTGAACGTGCGAGAAAAAAATATTTGGTTTGGAACCGATTGAATATCAAAACCAGAAGATTTTAGAGAGAAACAAAAGATCTTACTAGTAGAACTTCTCGTCTAGATATGAGCGAGAACATAACCGCCGGTTACCGGATTCGTTTTTCATATCTCACACTAGGCCTATGCATTCATGTTTGGTTCAGCTTTTTAGATTTTCGGGTTTTCGGATTTAGAGATGACCCATTCATATATTTATAATTTTTTGTTTGGTTCTATTGTTCCATGTTTGGGTAAGGTTCCGGGACACAAAATATCAGAACAAATAATTGAAAAATTGGTAAAAATTTTACAAATATAACTATGAACTTTCATATATTTTTTGTTAATTTTAGGTATTTTAGTTATTTAAGTATAAAAATAATTTATAATTGTAGAGTAATTAGGTTAAATAAAAATTAAATACAAATAACATTTTTGGATATATAATTGTATTTTAAATATTTTGGATATCCATTTAGTTTTTGGTTTGGTTCGGGTTTGGTCTTTCGAATATATGAGTCTAGGACCCATTCGAATTTTTGTCGGATTTGTACCCCTCTTTGGGTTGGATTCGGTTTGGTTATTCAGGTTTTAGATATTTTGTCTAAGCTTATCTTACACGGTGGTCAGAAAAATAAACAACAAAATGAAACCAAAAACTAATATAGATTTTTAATATATTAATAATAAAATTTTAATATAGAAAATTAAATTAATTTATTTATATAAAAAATATTTATAAAATAAATATCTTCTCTAACTAAATATTCTTTTTACTTTTTCTAAAATAATTTAAGATATATCTTCAACAACAAACATTTAATTTATTTTAAAATTTGGGCGGGTCCTAATCTAGTTTTTATATATTTTGCTATTGTTACAAAATATTAGCATTTATAAAATATCATTTATTGAAATATGGATTTTTTTCCCGGTATAACGTAAGTCTGTATAATATTATATGGATAATATTATATATATATATATGTGTGTTACTAGAAAATAAAACTCAAATTACATTTACTATACTTATGTATATATAATTAAATCAAATAAACATTTATGCATAAATTGTAATTAAAACAATCAAGATTCAAGGTACAAATGCTTTTAGAGAATGACTTTAAACATGAGGCAATATCATTGCACATTTGCACTCAACTAAGACAAGTAATTCATCTAGTTGTTGCAAACAATAGTAAATTTTCACTAGTGTTTCAAGATTTATGTGATCAGTCTCCATCACTTCTTGTCTCTTCACCTTTAGCTTAGCACCACCACCACAACATCATCAATATTTTTTTGTTTGATACCTTCAGACTTTCTTTGCTACCAAAAACCATTAACCACAACTATAAATCTTCCCTCCAATTCCAAAAAATAGTAATTTAGAGAATCTTTCGAAATATATATCATACAACACAATGGCATCAAATGATTTTAATGCATTGCATTCACAAAAATGTCTCTCTTGACTTTGTACTAAAATACTTTATTTCTTGCCAGTTAGATCCCAAAATCCAATGTCTTAGGTTGTCTGAAGATAAACCTAATTAAGAGCATTAGATATAACATGTAGGTAGATTAGAAAAAAGGTCTATGTCATAGTTGGGGTTGACTTCATATGACCGTGTTTGTTGGATGATCATATAAAGGAGACAACTATAGATTATATAAAACATTCGTTTGTTTATCTTCAACGTTAATATATTGTATAGATCAAGTTGATGCCCGTGTGCTGTTTGGCCTCTATAGTTTTTCTGTCTTGGATTATATTATTGTGTTATTTGTCACAGCCAATTGTGGTGGCTACTTTGAACTTAAAAAAAAATCGAACAAATGTTTTGGTCGGCTAAAAAACTGATGTCGATCTAGCCCACCTTTCTCATGACGAAAAACTGAACTAAATATTATGGTTTGAAATGACTTGAGACTGAGATAGAGTTTATATTAAGACAATAACTAAATGAACCACTAAAAATGTTAAAACACACTTCCACTAATTAGTTTTAGTTATTCAAATGAAGATAACAACTGCTACGAATGGGCGTTAATTGATTACGAATTTTAACTAACATTTTGACTTGAATAATCGAGAGACTTTGTCCACATATGTCATATATACAGCATAATTGCGTATACAAACATTCGGCCCCCTTGTCCAATTGTCTCCGTATTAGGAATTTTAAGGAATATATTAATAAAGTTTATTTTAACTATATTTATATTATTCAAAACACAATTGTCTGTTTCTAAAGTTAGAAGGTTTTTGCAATAGATACTACGAAGAACATTCTCTATGGCCACACATTAGCTGTAGCTGTAACTTTTAATGAGTAAGGAATAGCCAAACTTAACAAATTAACTTAATTGACATTTTAATCACGTGAATGAGTAAATTACTTAAGAATTTTGCAGAAAAGTTGCTTTCTTGACTTTCTATTGGATCAATTATTTAACGTGTTAGAAAAAGGTAAAAGTCGTCGTCATAAAACTGATGTCATCCTTCACGTCACTTTTATTTTTTACTCTTGAGTACATTTCGTAACATTTTTCTACGATGATGTTTCATACTACTATTATTGACACGTGGCCGTTTTCGATCCTTCTAGCTGATCGGTAAGCGTGAATTTGTCTCCTAATTCCCTTTGTCCTCTCAGTGGATATGTACACGAATAAGATCTTTACTCGTTTTGACTCTGTGAGCGCTATTGGATTTTGATCATTTGCTTTTATTGTTTGTTTATGCTTTGGGAAAATGTGGTGTGAATATTAGAAAACTCCAGATGAATGTAAAATAACTTCTTTTTTCGAATGTAAAATAACTTAAAACCTCGTTATGATGTTATGTCAAAGTTAATAAGGCTTTTCCAGTTTAAAACTAATGGATGATGGAGTTATATAACTGTGACTTAATTTTAACTCCGGCCTTGATGATATGCTAGTTAATAATTTTTACATTAAAAACTACATATGTATTGATCATAAGTTAAAAACAAAAACGAATAACTAAGCTAGAAAAAAATCAAAATGGAGAAATAACAATGAAACATAGAGTCTTGTTTCTTTCTCAATGGAGTCGTCGCCTTTTCTCAATAGATTCGACCTGAAAAAAAATAAACATTTAGTATATTACGAGTTTTAAAATCTAAATTAATCTTTTAATTACGAGAAAAGCAACGACCTCTATAAATTAATTAAATCTCTTTACAAAATCCAAAACATAGAGAGAACAAAAATAAAATAAAAAGAAGACTTTCCACTTTCCGCTATAATGCGCCTTATCTCCGTGTCCTGTCCGCTCCTCTTCGCCGTCTAATGTCTTCTGATTGAATCAAGAATTTGTCTTTAATGTGCAAAACCAAAATGGGCGTCAATGCTTCTGAGCCAACCCGAACACGATCACGGCCAAGTCAATCGTCACAAGGTAGACATCCACCGGCGAAACGATCTCCGTCAACAAGCACCACCGGTACAAGAATCAAAACAAGCTCAAATTCTAGCAAAACTGGTGCATCCTCCTCCGGTGGTGCTTCTTCCTCAGTCGCTAGTAGATCATCCCTCGCTAGTCTTCGAGAATCCTTACCTGAGAATCCTCACATATACAACGTCTCTGAGATTCGTGCTGCCACCAACAATTTCCTTGCTAATCGCTTATCTTCTTCCTCCTCTAAAGCCTCGTGGCGATGCAATTTGCGAGGGAAAGAGGTTGTTCTGTTTCAGAGAAAATTTAGACGGAGAATCGTTATGGATGAGCTTAGAGATCGGCTTTCCGATATTTGCCGGAGTCATCACGGAAGTATAATCAATCTACTCGGCGCTTCTGTATCTGGTCGCGGAGGAGGCGATCACATCTACTTAGTCTACGAATACGTCAACGGAGCATCTCTAGCTGATTGTCTAAGAAATCCTAAGAACCCTAATTTCACGGTTTTATCGAATTGGAGATCGCGGATCCAAATTGCAACGGATCTAGCTCATGGACTCGATTACATCCACAACAAGACTGGATTGAAGATCGCAAAACTTAGTCCACAATCATATCAAAAGCTCGGCGGTGATAGTGACCGAGCCGGATTTCAACGCTAAGATCTGTCACTTCGCAACCGCGCAACTCTGTGGAGAAACAGATGAATTGTCACCGGAGAGAGACAAGTCGAGACGATCTGACAGTAGAGCAATCAGATTCGAAGGAGTGAGAGGTTACATGTCGCCGGAATTTCAAACATCTGGAATCGCTACTCAGAAATCAGATGTGTACGCTTTTGGAGTCATGATGCTGGAGCTTCTCTCCGGTGAGGAGCCGTTGAAGTACAGGTATGATAAAACCACCGGGGATTTTGAGCGGACTTCGGTGATAGAAACGGCAGGAGCGGTGATGGAGAGCGGAGATAGCGATAGAGAGGGGAGATTGAGGAGGTGGATGGATCGGAGATTGGGGGATTCGTTTCCTGTGACTGTGGTTGAGAAATTAACGCGGCTTGCGTTGGATTGTGTTCAGGATGATCCGGTGAATCGGCCGGAGATGGGAAGAGTTGCTGGGAAAATATCTCAGGTGTATTTGGAATCGGAAATATGGTCGGCGAATATGAAACGGCCAACGGATATCACCGTCTCCTTCGCTCCCAGATGATGAGGGAATCTAATTCCAAAAAAATAAAAATTCCTTTTGTTTTTTTTTTCAAAATTTGTATATTCGTGAGTAGGATTATTTTTTTTCTCCAAATTAATGATGATTTGGTTGTAATTACGATATCTCATACCATGGAATTGTGGCTGGCAAAAAAATAAAATAATAAATGGAAGTGTGTTCGTGGGGCATGAAAAGTATAATTTGAACAAACTAATTTAATTCATATCAATTTTTCAAACGTTGTTTTGTTAAACGGGTTGGAGAAGTGTGTTTTCAGTTAGGTAGGATTAATCATTTCTTTGATGTAAAAAGAATTCCAATAAAAGCAAAAGTCAAAAACTAAAGGAAAAAGCTAGTAGTGGAATCTGGTTTAAGAGTTTTGTCGATGAGCTTTAAGTCACACTTATGAGTAGAGGGACCAATCTCACATTAATGCTTTGGTAAACACAGACGTGAGGTTGGATTAAGAAAACTTTGACTAGTAAAAAGTGCAAAAGTTATATGAGTTTCATAATTAGTTTGAAATTCGAGTGTGTAGAAGATTTGGTTATATGAAATTTTATCAACAAAATAAAAAGGTTCAGAATCAAGTTTTTCTATTTAGTTATTGAGATATGTAAATTGGAGTGAGTTAGTCAGGATTCTGTTTATATAAATATGATTCAGTTTCAGAATCATTTCTAAGCTTACTTCTCTTACTATGAAACATGGAAACATATGAGGTTTGCTTTCACAATCACAAGTCACGACATAGGCCGGCGAACTAAGAAGTAAATATATTTGTTAGCCAACACAAATATGGGCTGTTGCATAGGTATTATGAAATTGGGCGTCATTTTTGTCGTGGCCCAATGGCTTTTTATTGTTCTTTAGATACCCGACCCACTTGAGCCCCTTCTGTGAAAGCATACTTGCTAGTTGCTGCTACTAGGTCTTCGTTATGATGAATGATATCAAACAAAGTTGTTTAAAATGACGGGGAAAAAAAAGTGACTAAGAGTTTAGTTTTTTCTAACTTATATTGTTAATTTATTTCTCGGTCGAATCTTATGAATCCAAAATATAATTAATATATCTTTGATTCTTCCATTCCATAAGCCATAGGTAGGATAGTAATTTTATTGGTTATCAAATGTTATGTTGAATGGCCGACATTGTCAGCTGTTTGTTCAAAGGAAAAAACATAGACGGGAGACAATGTTTTGATTGAAGAATGCATTATGCATGATGCATTCTCCTACAAAACATATATATGATCTATATATAAAGCAAACTTTTTCATAACCATATATTATTTTTCTTATGAATAAAAATGTGCCACGCCGGTTCTAATTAAAAAAACCATATGTCATACTATATATCCATTGATTCAACATTTAAAAAGTATAGTATATCAGAGCATTAAATGATGAATTTTTAACATTAACGGTCAAATAAAACTAGCGATAAAGTATAAACTTATTGGATAGAAAATGGTATCCTTCAAGGGAAACAAGGAAATATATAAGAATCCTTCCAAAAAAACAAAAAAAAAACTTATTGGATAGAAAAATCATGAAAACAAAAGAAGGAGAATGAGAAGTCAAGTCAAAAGAAGTCCACATCACACATCACTTCTCACGCAAAAGCATACCAATGTCTTGTCTTGTCAAATCATTTTGCATCTCGACAAAATCTCACTCTCATGCATATATACATACACATACACACACTGATACATATGTATACGCACATATACGTGCTCAGAGAACGACTTTTTTTTTAATGTAAATTAAGCAAATAACCTTCTAAATACAAATTCAGATGTATTTCTGAGGACAATGACATAACTAAGATAGATTTGCATTTTGGATTAAAAAAATGTGATTTTTATGATACATTTGGTGAAAAAAACAAAGCAATTTACCAAAAACCCATATAAATATGGAAATTTAATGTATTGTATACTACCAAAATCGCATAAAACTCTAATTAAAATTAGGTCAATTCTCAAAATAGCATAAAATTAAGTTTTTGTTCAAAAAATAACACACATTTTTATTTAGGACAAAAATAACATTTTTATTAAATTTTAATTTTCTTATATAGCACAAATCTTCTAATCTCATATTTTTAGGGTTTAGGATTTTCTAAACCTTAAGTCCTAAACCCTAAATTATACTTCTTAACTTCTCAAAACTATATCCTAAATTCTAACATACTTAACCCAAACTAAAAAACTTAATTATTACTTTTTATAAAAATGTTATTTTTGTTCTAAATAAAAATATGTACTAAATTTGTCAAAAACATATTTTTGTACTATTTTAGAGAATTTTTCTTAAAATTACGATGTATGTATATCTTCACCACTTTATGGTTGATCGGTATCCTCAATCGTTTTATTGTTTTAGTTCTCTATCATTAATCAGTCGATTTAGTATTTTGTTTAAGTAGTTTTAGATGAAATTTCAAATAAAAATAAATCATGTGAGTCGTAGTTGGATGGTTACTCAAGGATAGTTCTCACAACTGTCTTTATAAATTAAAGTTTTGCTTGGTGAAACAGTTTAAAACAACCGTTTCAGATAGAATTAAATCATAGATCTTCTCTTCATAAATGAGGTAAGACTTTGAACAGCGATATATGGAATTTCAAAGTTCAAATATAGAAAATAGACTTGAAGTCGAAAAAAATAAAGGCAAATAGACTCGTACATTGAGACATATCATATTATATATATGCATATTCAGATTTTTGTTTTTTGCATGCAGTTGATTAGAAAGGTGAGAAGCTTTGATTAGAGAAGTAGGTGCTATGGGGGTGCAGATAGGGTAATAAGAGCCTTTGGAAACAAGAACATTGCTACATGACCACACTAGAAGATTTTGTTCTATGTTTTAACTTTTAACTGTTCAAGTAAATCTTCTTTCAAACAAGAAGCAGTTTTGATTAACTGTTTCACTACCTGTCTTCCTTTTTATTCTCTCTTTCTTAAAATTACATTTATCTTATATGTATATCATATATTCATATGCAAATCCTTAATTTATACTCCTTCTGTCTTATGTCACAATACTTACACCATCTCCAACTCTACTCAATTTTTCACTCCATATTCCATTTTAGAATAGAATTTGCTTCAACCCTACTCCATTTTCAATTCCATAATGGAGTAAAAAATTGGACTACTCCAAATATGGAGTAATTTTATTCATCACTCCATTTTTTTACTTATTACTTTATTTTAGAGTAGGGTTAGAGTACAATTCAACTCCATTTTGGAGTTACTCCATTTTGAAAAAAAAATGGAGTAATACATTGGAGATCCTTCTTACCGCAGAACTGAAAACTCCAGCTTTTCTTGTCTCTTTCTTTTCACACAGATATACTCTCTCTCACTTTTTTTTTAACAAATGTGAGTAGTGTATATCTTTGTATACTAATTATACCCGATATATATCCATCAAAAAGCTTTCACCATTTACAAGTGGTTTAAATAGTAAAAGAACACATAAATATATACAGCTTTTTTTACCAAACAAACAGTGAAAGGTAGCTCCTAATTCTATGAAATAAAATGAAAATAAGATCCATAAAAACATGTACGTCTTTTATCAAAAAAAAAAAAAATATGTACGTAACTTTGAACTTATGTGAACATGCGCGACGTGTGTGAAAGAGGTAATACATTCAAAGAAGAACACGTCCATATTCTTTGATTTGTTCAAACCCATTAGTTAGTTATTAACTGTTTATGAACAGTACAGTTTAACAAGTACAGTATTAATTAAATTAGTTAAGTGGATAATTTAACTTGTTCAACTATACTGATTACTGAATGATCTACAGATTTAATGAATAAGATATCGATTGCCACAGAACAATATCTACATTTTTTTTGTTATTTGTTGCATCAACACCAAAAATAATATTTATGTACGTAAATTTAGGAAATAAGTGTTATACATTTAACTTTCACCACATTGATCTTGTAATGTAATATGAAAAATATAGTTGTGAGGAAACTGAAAATGAATGATTACAACAAAAATAAAAAAGCAAGAAAATAACAAATAAATAGATTATTTTCAATGTCTTATAAATGATAACAAAACATATATGAAGATCTGTAGAATCAATCAAAAACTTTAGCGACTTTTTGAAATATCGAAACTAAATTATTTATATTTATACTATCCACACATATAATAGTAGTTCATCATCGGTTTTTCTGTCGAAATCATGAATTGGTTTCTTTTGTAATCTATGATCAATTTTGCCGGACTGATTCTTTTTTCGTCACTTATTAGTTATTACTCATGACTGTTGTAGATAGTAAAAATAAGTATAAGTTTTGATAGAGCTTTTTAGCTTTTAAAAAGTTTTGAATAGCAATAAAAATTATCCTGTCGGTAAGACTTGTAATTTGACCGACAAACAAAAAAAAGACTTGTAATTTGATATCCGGCAATGCGTACTTAACTAGATAGATTTTTGTATTAATTCTTTTTATTTATTTAATATCTTTCACTAATTTAATCAATATCTGTATTTTATATATAGTTTTCCGTACTGGTTGATCTAATGGAAAGAAAAATATCATCTAAAATGTAAATGTTTTAAAAGGTCACCTCACTCATATCTGAAGACCAAATACCTAATTTTTTTACGAATGACAGTACTTCGGGATGATGCACTATTGACCAACAAAATATTGATAACAAAAGCTGAAGGAAAGCAAAAAAAAAAAAAAAAAAAAAAAGTTAAGATATCAGAAAGCAAACCCTAGGATCCGGTTAAGCGAGGACCCACTGAAAGTAAATCCTTATCATAATAAAAGAAATTAAATTAATATAATACGTGCTTGAGTGTGACATATGTATATTAGTTTAAATTTTATGCACGAAAAACATTTCCATCCAAAAGGTGGGTCGAAGAAAACAAACAAAAATGGAATTTATTTTTTTTAAAGAGGAAAGGAAAAGAGAGAGAGTCTGAAAAGACAAGACAAAACGTCTAATCGGATCTCTTTCTTATCATACGACTGCCAGTCAAGGGCGGACCTATGTGTATTGTAGTGGGGTCAGCTAAAAAAAAAAAAAAATTTGTGTATGTAAAATTATTTTTTTGGTTGAAAATCAACTTTGAACCCATGAAACTTTATGTTTTTTTAGCCCATTTACTTTTTGAACCCATTAACTTACTTTTAAAAAAATTCTAGTAATTGCAAAACCCAAAACCCATTTTATTTTTATCCCGGTAAAAAAAATTTCTAGATCCACCACTGCTGCCGGTGCCTTCTTGTGTTGTCATTTTTTTTCACTAATATTTTCCATTTTTTCTCGACCATGACACAAGTTAAAAAACCAATTTGTATGTATATTACAATAAAATAGATAGATAGATTTGGGAAAGAAAAGAACAGTTTCTCTCTTTCTTTTTTGTCAAAGCAAAATATGGAAAGCAAAGGAAATATATATAAATCATCCCGCACGTGTGTTCTTGAGTCTTGACTGACCTCATAGTGTACCATTTGAAGAATATTTCGTTCGAGAAGGAATTAACTGTCTATCCGATGGGAAAACCATCGTTATAAACCGATATATATATATATATTTCAAGTTTTAGAATTTATATATTTTAACTTTAGCGAAAGTTAGGATTAGTGATTTCAAGTTTAGAATTTAGGTTTGTTAAGTAATATACTTAATATTAATACGTTAAAAGAACACTCTTCCTGTAATTGTTAATGAAGGAGACATCGACTAACAAAATGTTTACTTATTTTACCTAAAAAAAACATGTTTACTTCGCCTTCATTATTACTTATCTAGTTTGACTGCCAAGAATTGCTATGTTGAGTATGTACTTACACAACTTATTTTCCACCTTATGCCTTATACCAAATTCACTCAACACATAGATTTGAATTAAGAAAACTTCAATTCAAATAGTAATTCTAAGAAAGTTCAAGAAAACATTTATCGGAATGTGAATTTGGATTTAGCTGATGTTTTGTATCCTTTATTTTTTGTTAAAAGGAAAAAAAATCAAAATTAAACTTTAATAAGGCTTTTACAACCTTGTACAACCCTTGTGAGTGAGTATGTAATTAAACTTTAAGTAGGATGTAATAGTTTTGGTATAAATCTTAACATTGAAAACCAAAAAACCTTGTACAACCCAAGTTTAAACGAAAACAATTGAGCCAACTAGTACAAGACCAGATATAAACCACTGTTGATAAAGCAAAAAGTGACATGATCTCAACCCAAATCTGAAAACATAGATTACTGATGAAAGTGCAACCAAGGCAGCAACTGAACTCTACCTTAACGATCTAGCTTTCGATCGATTTAGCTTCGGTGATGCTAGGCTCGTAACAAGATTTGCATCACCTCCTTTGCTATCACTGGATTCTCCGCCGAAACAATGTTTTAAAGACATTTTTGCGTTTGTTAAAGTACTTATAATTTAAAGACATTTAATTAAAAAAAAAATAACTAAGAAAAATTATAGCGGCCAGACAGAAGGACCCGATCAACCCGGCCGACACGCATCCCCATGCCCTTCAACTCTCCTCCACCAATTCTTATTTTTACATTATTTATTCTTATCATCACTTTTGTGTTTTTAATGTGCATTATTTTTCTTCCTATTAATTTACAGAATAAATTGATTAGTTCGTTTGACAAAAAAAATTCATCTACGCTTATGAGCTTAAGGCTTTGAATTAGCTTTGAATGAACGCAGCGCATAGGACGGTCAAAATCATTTACGAATTAAATTATTTTATTATTATTCATAAGTTATAGTTTGCAATAGGATGAACAGAAAAAAAAAAAACCTGCTGCGAACCAATTGCATACCATAAATAAATTAAGACCGCAATGGACTATAAACCGTCCAAAAAAAAATGGTTTTGTACGCTGATGGTTCTGTCCACTGTGTTCACATCCACCATTAGAAGTCTAACCATGCTTCGAACCTAAGTGCTCTAACTGGTAAGTGGTAACTAACTAGGCACCTCTTTAGTTCACAGTTCCTAAATTCAGTAAAAAATGTGTTTGTATTTCAATTACATTGTTTTTTTTTCTTTTGACGTATTTCAATTTTATTGTTTTAGTTTTAATATTTGCGCCAATTAATAACTCAATGGAACAAAAATAAAGCAATGGAAAATGAGACAGGTAATCAATATACATGAAGACTCGTTTTATTTCGGTTAGAGAACACTTGTAATTTAACGAATCAAGAATTCAATTATTGATTTTGAATCCTAGTAATTCCAAGTCAGAACCCCATGATCATTTACGTTTTTATTATCTTGTAGCTAGAAAGATAAATAGGAGATTATTATGTTGAATAAAAAAGTGGGGAAACAAAAGAAGAGACGGTCAGAAATGGACCAACGGTCAACCACCTAACCATCAAATCACATTCACTAAGTACAATCGGGACTTTCAGTGGGTTTGCCTTAACGAATTAGGCCAATGTTCTTATCCATCACCCTCCTGTCCAATTTACCATATTAGCCCACCTTCACATAATACATAATAACAGTTTTACAAGCATGCATATGGGGTTTCAATAATGATCATGGTTGGTCTGTTTATTTTCTTCTTTGTGTTGAATGCTTTAAAAACGATTTAAGTTTCATACACGCATATAATGCCGCGTATACTATAACTATGCTAAATTCATCTACTAAAGTTCATTATTTATAATCTTTTGACTGCATGACCATGTTACCATGTATATTAAATGCACCCATCAGTCGTGTTTTTTTTTTGGTTCCATGTTTTTGTTTAACTACAAACATTCAGAATCAATCAAATTTATATCTCCTTTGTTAACTATAAATCAATGGTCCGAAACTAAAATTTCGTAGCCCATCTTCAACATTTTCCTCTAACATAAATTTTCCAATAGATGTATATACTTGAATGAATAGTTTCACCATATTTTTGATGGAAATAAACGATGAATTTTCTTTGTCACAAATAAGAGAGTATTTTTGCACAGTACAGTATTTTTTGTGTCTGACAAAAGTGGTATATTTATTGACTTTTCTATTATTTTGTATCGCAATTTGCCATCATCCATATTTAATCTGAAACGCACTTTAACTTATACTCTTTGGCATTTTCTTATAATACTTTTTTTTTTAATTGTTTGGAAACCCCTCATTTAGTTTATTAGCATTAGGTGATGCACTAACCTCATGTATATAGTTTTCTACATAAGATCATGGTGAGATTGGGTTTCACATATGTCGTGAACATTGAACAAGGCCAAAAAGACAGTTGCCAAGGATTTTTTTTCTTTACAACTAATCAAGTACGTGATTATGTATGCGACTAAGTGTTACGTGACACATTCGGGGACTTACTTAGTCGGTAGCTAATCGATATTTAGTCACATTATTAAATATACTTAGTTTCTCTTTCTTCCTTTTTAGTTTTTATATTCACAAAACTAATCATTTCATTTCCCCTCTCCCCAAATGAATTCGGCCCGAACTTCTATGTTAAACAAAACCTTTTTATCACTTGTTACATATTATAGGAAAAAATGAAGTCACTAATTTCTGTAAACTCTAATTGCTGATTTGCTCTGACGACGACCAAGAAAATATACACACAAAACTCCAATTGCTCCTAGCTAGCCAATAGAAAAAATCACACAAGTCGACATTAATCATTTAATTATTAAATTAATTCAAGACCCCCCGGTCCGCCCATTCAGATCTCTGTCTCTTTCTCTTTCTCTCTCTATATCTAAGTTAAAGACCAATCTTTTAAAGACTATATTCTATCTTTCCCTTTCCCTTCATCATCTTCTCCATGAGCTTCTTCTAAAGCTTAAAAGCTTGACCCTAAATTTTTTCCTTTTAAGAAAAGAAAACACTAAATTCTTTATCTTCTCTATAGCATAACAAAATCAAAGGGAAAACAATTTTTTTATTGTTCCTTTTAAAACCCTAATTTGTTTTCTGAAGAGAATCAAAGAACTAGAAGGAGCCATGAGCAGTACTTTCGAAGAATCTCTAAAATCTCTGTCGTTGGATTACCTAAACCTCTTAATCAACGGTCAAGCTTTCTCCGACGTCACTTTCAGCGTCGAAGGCCGTCTAGTCCATGCTCACCGCTGCATCCTCGCCGCTCGTAGCCTCTTCTTCCGCAAGTTCTTCTGCGGATCTGATCCATCGCAGCAAACCGGAGGAGAACCGTCTAGCCAAACCGGATCAGGAGCCAGAGCAACTGCAGTGGCAGGAGTCATACCGGTTAACTCGGTCGGTTACGAAGTTTTCTTACTTCTACTTCAGTTCTTATACAGTGGTCAAGTCTCAATCGTGCCGCATAAGCACGAGCCAAGATCGAATTGTGGAGATAGAGGATGCTGGCACACGCATTGCACTGCAGCCGTCGATCTCTCTTTAGATATCTTAGCCGCCGCTCGTTATTTTGGTGTTGAACAGCTCGCGTTGCTTACTCAGGTACGTCTCTTTAGGTTAATAATTCTTGGTCTTTAATCTTGGTAAAGAGAACTGTAACGATTTGGTTTGGTTTGGTTGAGTTGAATTTTGAAACCCTATTAATGATACACACATGTGAATATGAATTATTTGTTCTTGACTTGATTTTATGTGCAACTGAGCTTAAAGATAGCTTGCATTGCACGCACTGCAACCTCCTTTCCTGATTTAGGCGGCGATGGACTGATGTCTTTTGTTGCAAACCGAGAAATTTTCTGAAAATATAAACTTTTTTAATGGTTTTGTTTTTGTTTTCAATATATTCTTTATTTTATATAAATATATATTTGTTTTGGAAATAGTAATTTTGAATAATAAACAGTGATTTTATTAGTAGCCCGAAAATTTGAGAAATCCTCTAGATGGCATAATCATTTTCAGATTTTGCATAATTTTACTAATCATATTTTTGCAATTCCACAAATGCATAAGTTACCAATTTCAAATGATTTTTATCATTCCATAGGCTTTTAATTATAAAATTTTCGCTTGATACATTTTCCCATTTCATTTCGCTATTCTTTTCCTTTTTCATAATGTTGGGCTTTAACAAGGTTATAAATCATGAGCATACGTGTTTTTCTTTTGTTATATAGTCTTGTCCCAGTTTTATATGCTCCTTTGGGTTTGTATACAATCGAAACCCTTGGTGAAACATGGTTTCTTTTGAGCACTCTATAACAACGAACATGATTTTAATCCGAGGAAACTTAAGTGGTAGATAGTGTCTTTAAATTCAACATTTTCCCATTAAATATAACTTTGTTTGTTTTTCCAAGCAGAAACATTTGACAAGCATGGTGGAGAAAGCTTCCATTGAAGATGTGATGAAAGTGCTAATAGCTTCAAGAAAGCAAGACATGCATCAATTATGGACCACTTGCTCGTACCTAGTCGCCAAATCCGGTCTTCCACAAGAGATTCTAGCCAAACATCTCTCAGTCGACGTTGTAGCTAAGATTGAGGAACTCCGCCTCAAATCTTCCATGCCTCTTCGTTCCCTAATGCCTCACCACCATGACCTAACCTCGGCTCTTGACCTCGAGGACCAGAAGATCAGGAGGATGAGACGAGCATTGGACTCCTCGGATGTCGAGCTCGTGAAGCTAATGGTGATGGGAGAAGGACTCAACCTAGATGAGTCCTTAGCTTTGATGTACGCGGTTGAGAACTGTAGTAGAGAGGTTGTGAAGGCACTTCTTGAACTTGGAGCAGCCGATGTGAACTATCCGGCAGGTCCCGCGGGGAAAACCGCTCTTCACCTCGCGGCCGAGATGGTCTCTCCGGACATGGTGGCTGTCTTACTAGACCACCATGCCGATCCAAACGTCCAGGCAGTTGACGGTATTACTCCTCTTGACATCCTTAGAACCCTTACGTCCGATTTCTTGTTCAAGGGGGCAGTTCCTGGATTGACTCACATTGAGCCTAATAAGCTCAGGCTTTGTCTCGAGCTTGTTCAGTCCGCAGCATTGGTGATATCACGCGAAGAAGGGAACAATAACAATAATGATAACAACTCCGTTATCTACCCTAGGATGAAAGACGAACACACGAGCGGAAGTAGTTTGGATTCAAGATTGGTTTATCTGAATCTTGGTGCAACAAATCGTGATCTTGGAGACGACCGTAGCAATCAAAGTGAAGGAATGAGTCTGCATCATCAGCATGACCCGTCAACGATGTATCATCAGCATCATCACCACTATTTCTAGGTCTTTCTAGCCCTTCATCTTTTAATTAAGATAAAACATATTCAATATCTAATTAATTTGTTGTTACGGTCTTTTTCTCTCTTTGTATGGCTATGCGAAGAAATTTAAACGTTATATCCATGAAGAGTGGAAGGTGATGAGAAGGAGAACACAAACAAAAGGGTCATATATGCTTATTTAATATAAGCAGTAAGGTCATGATGCATCCATAATTCATCCAAATTTAGTTGTTAGATTTACATTAATTAGTAATTTGGTCTCTTATCATTTTAACATTAAAACCAATTTTTTTATCTTCTTATCAAATTAACTCATTTTACCCAGCTTTTGACCATAGGATTTTCTTTTCTTTTGGGTGCTAGTGAATGAACTTGAAACAAATCTGTGGTCGTGCAAACTGCAAAGATCAAATGAACAGAAATACTTTTGGCCATGCTATAATATAATGGTTAATAAAAAGAAAAGCACAAAAGATAAAAGTAAAAACGAAAAAGCCAATATTTATGGAAGTGTCAATGTCACCTCTACAATGTTGTCAGTCCTCAATCAACATTGGTGTATTCAAATACAAACGATAAGATTGTAACTATTACGAAAATACATAAAAACCTTCATGGAAATTTAAATTTCTTTTTTTCTTTTAACCTTTTTGTTAATAGGTGAACATATAAACTTCTGTAACTATAAAATAACAATTCTCCTTGTTGTGGCCGTCCCTATATTTTTTTTCTGAGTCATGAAATATAGCAAAGTTTAACTGACAAGATAGAAGAGATTATACAGAAACATTCCATTAAAATACTACTGGTATAGAAAGTATTTGTTCTTCCGATTGATCATAGATATAGTAAATACTATATTTAGGGTAATGTTCTTAAATAATGCAAATTATTACAGAAAAATGGATAAAAAAACTCTCATTTTTCCAAAAAAAATTAAAAAAATATACATCTTTAGTATGAGTTTTAAACTTTCATCATTTTAATAAATGGTGAAATAAACCCTAGGTATTATAAAAAATAAGTACATCATTATATTAAAATAGAAATATATAAATAAAATTTGGTTTATGATTTATTTTTCTAAATTTGAGTTTGTGATTTATTTTTCTCAAAATTAAGTTTTTAACTAATATATTATTATATATTAGCATATTTCGTGTTTTGATTTGAATTTTTCTTTTTGAATAACTAATTAAAAGTAATTAATATTAGTCACTTTTTAAAATATTTTTAAGTTATATTTTAAATATATATTTATTTTATGTATTTACATTAAGAAGTTTGAACAAACTCTAATAAAAACATGTAATGTGCTCATCTATAATAATATTTTAATTAAAAAAACTTAATTTTGGTGAAAAATTCACAAATTCAAATTTTAAAAAATAAATCATAAACCAAATTTTATTTATTTATTTTTATTTTAATATAATGATGTATTTAGTTTTTTTTTTTATAATAGCTAGAGTTTTTTTCACCATTTATTAAAAGATGAGGATTTTTTAAAATCCAAAAAAAAAGTTAAGGGTTTTTTAAATGTTTTATAAAAAGGTTAGGGTTTTTTACCCAATTTTCCAATTATTACATATTAGTATAGACAAGAAATCTTTAGCATAATATATAGGTAACTAAAGTTTGTCGTCTTCATATATTAAAAATAAAGCTGTCTATTATCAATGTAATACATATAAAACCATTTGATACTAATAAATCTGTTGTCGAGTTTTTCCTATCCATTAAAAAAAACTGTGGATAATGATTTATATAAAAAGACATGTTACGTAATAAACGACAAAAGACTATTCAATTTGCTTTAAAAATTGTTGATAAAATTCAAATTCATTTATTAATCTCTCTTTTCGGTGTCGCTATATTGAATCTCATTAATCTCTTTTTTTTTATTTGATAGACAAAAATCACAAGAAGAAATACATGGCTAAATTGAGATTTTCTCAAATTTATAGGACTACTATACAAATTTTTGAAGCACTGTTAAGGTTTACAACCTAGTCCTTTAGAAAAGAGAAAACTCTCTTGACTTGGATTGGATTCGTCTCTGTCGCCTTCTCTACCCGAGCCTCTCCGTCTTCTTTACCGGCGAATCGAGTTGAAAGCTTTCCGGCGCTTCTGCAACGTTTTGGCCATTCTCAAGATCTTGATTCCTCCTCAAATTGTCTCCTTTGACGAGGTTCAACACGATTCCGTTATGTGTCTTCCCCGTCTGAAGATAATCGCCTTCTGTGACAGTGATGCTGCTTCGGAAAGACGAAGCAGCCGAATTCGAATCGCTCTCCAAAGCTCTATCGGAGCCTCTAATCATCGCCCGTTCAGAATCAACGGCATTGATATTGTCAGGGATATTGTGGACGTATTCCGTGAATATCTGAGCTGATGTCGTTCTCATCAATGGTCCACCAGATCTCGTCCAGTCTTCAGGTTCTGAGGAATCTCCTTCGCTTCCTCCATCGTGTGAATTGTTACAGTTGCTGCTAGGTCGGTTATTCCAACTAGATCCAAGCACGATATGCTGATACAACTGTGAAGCTTCTGCTAGCACATCATCATCGACGGATCCAGATGAATTCTCACGCGCGATGCAGTTCCAGGAAGGGATTCTTCTTGATGCGTTGAATCTAGTGGTTCCGGCCAAAGTATGTTGACCTGTGGAAGCCGTGGCGGAGAAAGCAGCGGCTCTTCGAGCGGTGCGTTTAAGGTGACGCATGTGGTTGAGAACGGCGACGCATTCGTCGAGAGCTAGTTCGATTCCGAAGTTTGCTTTGATGACTGCGAGTTTCTCCCAGGTGCATCTCCTTCCTTGGTTTGATGCCTTTTTAATCTCTACATTGGTTGGGTTTTGTATGATCTTCAAATACTGAAATTGATTTAGAGTGAATTGGATTAGGTATTCTCTAGTTCATCGTTGATACATTGTTGAGAAGATTAGGCTTTCTTTAGCTTACCTGAGAAAAAGTAGCTGGCATGACGATAGTGACATCGCCTTCCCATTCTTGAGCGAATAGTGAAGCTACTTCTCTCAGAGGAAGCCCGAGTTCTAGTACTTGATTACATCTATGCTTCACTTCCATCTCCGAGAGTGTAGCGAGCTTTGGAAAGAGCAAGAGATCGAATTAGGAAATGAATCGTTTGTGGATCTCAAGTGAATGTGAATCATACCTTTGCTGCAAATCGGCCTCCACAAGCTCTCACAAACTCCTTCAGCCTCAAGAAGGGTGCTATGTGAGGGTTGGCTTGACTTACAATGAAATGGTTAACATTGAAAAGCTCTTTGAGTTGTATCATTGGTAAGTCCATCTCCAAACTACCGTCTCTCCAGCGTCGAATCGATGCTCCTGAGCTCTCTTCAGGATCTAAGTTAAAAGGTGGGTGATAAGGAACAATCTCTCCAGTTCTATCTTTGGCCATGAGTTCTTGAGCCTCAAAAAGACCTGGGAAAGCACAAGATGCTGTCACTGCGCTCCATATCACAACGTTAGGGGATGTCAGATAATTGAGACATCTAGGTGGCTCGTGCTTCCTCGGGGAACAAACAGTTATTCCGAGAATCCGTCCTGTCATGTCATAAGCTTCTTGGAATGTGAGATTGTTGGTGAGATTTCTCAACTTCCATTGCAGATGCTGAATCTCATGGACCGCGCCTTGAGTCATAACCCGTTTCACAGTAGTGAAAATCCCTCCCATCTGATCAAAGAACTGCAAAGCGTGCCACGAGCCTTCAAAGAAGCTCTGTAACTCAGGCCATGACTTTGTCCCCACAACCGCACACATTATGGACCCCACACTCGAACCAGCTATAATCCTCGGTAAGATCTTATGTTCCACAAGCGTCTTGACCACACCGAGATGGAAAGCTCCAAGAGAAGCTCCTCCGCTCAGAAGCAGAGCCGTTCTTCCGAACGAGTGTCTTGTCTCATGCATAAAAGAGAGTTTCTCCTCCAAAGAAAGCTCTTCAGTGTCTGTATCACAAACCATCCTAAGCTGTGTAGAGACCTCATCAATATACTCTTTGATGAGTCTCGGCACTTGAAGCCTTCCCTTATGAAGCTCAGGGTTACACATGTTACCGAGATTTCTCACAAGATCAGCTCTCATAAAGAAGATAATGTCTCTTAGAGATCCCTCTTGACGTCTATGCCTAAGCTCCTCAAGCTTATTCCTCACGAGCTCCACATCGAAAAGATCGCTCTCGTTCACCTTTGGAGTCTCTCTATCGAGCATCTTTGCAGCGTGAGACCATTCCTCATACGTCAATGCAGCTCTCATCATGTTCCCCCAGAATTTTCTCCGGTAAGCCATCTCAGCCTTTGCTTTTAAGCTTGTGTAGCGATTCAACAAAAAGGCCATTGTCGTCACCATCGCTAAAATTCCTTGTGGATTCCTGGGATGTAACCATGACAGAAACGGTAGTAGAAAACCCTTTGCTCGTCCGAGGAAAAATGTGAGGATTCTGAAGAGTTTGTATCTGAATATTGTCATTGAGTCGCAGAACAAGATCCGGAAGGCAATTGTTCTTCCGATTATAGTCGTCGGTCCTATAATTGAGAACGCATCAACGCTTGCTTCGTTGCTTATATCCATTGTCTCCTACTCAAAGACGAGAACCTATTCTCTGGTTTTTACGATAGACTCAAGGAAACAACAAACCAAGGTGCCAATTGTGTCAACAAGACCAAAATCAAAGAAGATGAATCGAATGAAAACAAGATTTTTTCTGACAAATCAAAATCTATCGAAAACAGAATGAGAGATTGTAGCGAGACATATGGATCTGCGAAATAAGATTGAGAAAAAAGATTTCCATGTATAATGGAGGCGTGGAAAATTCCGTTTCAGCGAAGAACAGAGAAAACTATCACTAATACAAATGAAAGAATCATTTGCAAAGAGACAAATGACGATCTTAGACCACGCTAATATTTGGACTATCTATTTTAGGAACCCAAACTCGCGATCACGACAAATTGAAAAAGAGAACGCATTTGTTTTCTCTTGCACAAATAGTCTCTGTTTTTGACACTCGTCGCGACGAACATAATAACCCGTTGAATTCAAACATGTTTTGGTTCGTATCACATAATTTATGTATTATCCGAATTTATCATCCCTATACCCAACGACGTCAATGGGAAGAATTCTCGTAATCAGCCCAGTTTAATAGTCTAGGATCAAGGCCCGTTTTAGGAGTTTCAGTCCGCGTAACCAAACAGATAACAACATCTTATCCCCGTTGCCAAACAGACAAACACTAAGGGGAAAGACCAAAAACAGAGAGACCATAATCATCATATAACTAAGGGACGACGATCTGATTAAAACTGTAACTAACCTTACAAATAAAGTCAAAAACATAAAAACTGAGAAACATAAGTAAACATAAGTGAGACTTGATTACAAGCATATAATGCCTTTTGTCTCACTTTTTTCCAGGGCAGATACCACAACACAAAAAGACTTCAAAACTTACGGGAACCATAACCACCAAACTCATCTCATTCCTCATCATCATCGCTGTCTTTGTTCTTCTTCTTCTTCTTCTCCTTCTTTTTCTTCTTCTTCTCACTCTTTTCTGCTGCTGATTCATCTTCAGCATCAACAGAAGCTGCAGCTTCTTCTGTGTCTTTGCTCTTCTTTTTTTTCTTCTTCTCAGACTTTTCCGACTTTGGTGATGCTACCTCTTCTTTTTCCTCTTTTTCCTCTTCCTTCTCCTTCTTCTTCTTTTTCTTCTCCTTCTTCTCAGACCCTGCTTCTTCTTCCTTCTCCTCTCCCTTATCCTTCTTCTTCTTCTTCGAAGACTTCACCTTTTCGTCAGCCTCACTTCCTTCAACATCTTTGGTTTTAGATTTCTTGGTTGATACAGGAGCAGGGCTGTTGCTGCTATCATCATGCTTACGCTTACGCGCTTCCCCTGCTTCTCCAGTCTCAGCCTCAACCTTTTTCTCCACAGCTGCATTATCAGGAGCAGCAGCACCAGCAGCAATCATAGCATCTCCACCGGTAGGCAAAATCACATTCCTGCTCCACTCTACAGGAGTTTTCTCATTCGGCTTCCCATGCTTATCCAATTTCCCATCAGCAATAAGCTTCTTCTTCATCGAAGCCCTAGGTCCCAATCCCCATTTCCTCGGGTAAGTATCTCTATCCATCACCACACGCTTGATCTTAGCCACCACACCATGATCACAAGTAGCCATCACAGACGTAGTCATCTCAGCAATCCCAACAGCAATAGCCTCACCCTTAGTTGTCATAAGAACGACTTCAGTGCCAACATCAATGTCATTCTCGAATCTCAACAGCCCAGGAATCATCAGCTTAGCACCATAACAGATAGCATTAACAGCAGAATCCTTGACAACAAGTCTCTTGTAGCTCGTCAATATCACCTCAAGAGGCATAATCACTCTCCTAAGATAAGCCTCATCCCTACTATTGTCATACAACCATTGAGCATCCATCACATCATGCATTGTAACCATGTTATCATTCTCACCCAAAATCCCAGACCTAACCCTCCTAAGTTCTTGCATATGCCCACCAACACCAAGAAGCAAACCCAAATGAACACACATAGTCCTAATGTAAGTACCTGCTTCACAAGAAACCCAGAAAACAACCAAATGCCTATCTGCATCATACTCAAGCAGCTTGCTTTCATAGATTGTCCTAATCCTAAGCTGTCTCTTAACAGCAGAGATCAAAGGCGGCCTCTGAAACACAGCTCCAGTGAGAGATTCAAGAGCTCTAGCTACTTTAGCCACATCAGAAACAGCTGAGTGAAGCCTAGCTACACAAACATACTCTTTACCAGCACCTTGCTGCGATTTCACAAGCCGTGTGGCTCGATCAATGCAAACAATGAGATTTCCAGTGACTTTAGGGTCAAGAGTTCCACTGTGACCTGTTTTGTCAACTCGGAGGATACGCTTGATCCAAGCAACGACCTCGTGAGAAGAAGGATTCGCAGGTTTGTCAAGATTGATGACACCGTACCTGATATACTCTTGAAGAGGACGCTTCAGAGGAGAGTAACCGGCGTTGATTGGAGTGTAGTGACCGGTACGGACGTTGAGGAGGTTGTAGTTCTTGAGGAGGATGGGCCACTGAGATGTGTCGATGGCTGGAGTGAAACTTTGTGGCTTGATCGTGTAATCTCCGGTGTCAGCATCGTTCTCCGTCTTGCTTTGCTTCTTCTTCTCCGAGCGTGAGATTTCGACCTCCGTCATGGTTTCCGGCGGATTAGGGTTTTTGAGAAATGGAGGAGGCGTATGGTAGTAGCAGAGGAAGGAGACTGATTGGTAATTTATAAACTAGGGTTTTTTAGGGTTTTAGGGTGACAAGATAGTGATGACATTGGAAGCTTGAAGGTGGTCCCTTATTGGGCTTTAATTGGGTTTTTATTTAATTTTAATTGGGCTCAATACATGTTCAATTCGTTTTAATGCCCAAATAAATAAGGTACACATATTTTGGATAAAGACCAATTTGAAGACCTTCCGTTAGTTCACTTTAAAATAAAAACTTTACATAATAGCGCAAACATAGAAAACTGCACGAGTGAAAAATGAATTTGTAGCTCTTGGTTCGTTTTTTTAGATTTTGGTTCAATTCCTAAAAACACGAACAACTTTATATCTGCAGAATATAATTCGATCGTTGATCTCGGTACAAGTCAGGTCTATTATTGCGGTCTCATACTAAAACGACTTTATTAATCAGAAATTTAATTAGCACAAACATAAGGAGGCATGATAAGGCATCGTGGGTCGTACATGTGTCTCGTTTGAGTAACAAGAAGACAATCCCTATATTATATTTAAAACCACTACCGTGCGTGAGTTTTTGACCCTCTAAAAATTTAATATGGAAGAATATAGTGAGTTATACCAGTCCTGGTGAAAAATTACTGCCTTTTTCACAAATATTATACATAAAAAAATCATGTGGCCGTCCGAACGCATGAAAAATTATCACATTTTAAAAATGTTTTGAGTGAAGTGTTACGATTTGATTCTAAAATTCTTTAACAGATAAACCACCGCCCTAAGATTTTGTGAAATATTCGGATATCCTCATTTACTCTAACTTATTCGCATACCGAACAAAAAGAACCCCAAGTTTTTGAAGAAAATAGACCCCATTGTTTTATACTTTTACATTTCACGCCCCTAAGTTTCTAAAGTAGGTAAAAGTCAGCTCTTCACTCGTTTTTGCCAATAAATAGTCTCTTCACAATTTTCCTACAAACCTAAAAAACTCATAAAAGAGGAAACATTTAAAGAAATGGCCGGACTTCAATATAGTTTCTTCCCGATGGACTTCTTCTACCCACGAGCTTCTCCTCCGGCTACAACAATCCTTGTCGCCACTACCCCAAAATTGGAGATACCTCAAAAGAGAGATGGTTTAGTAGTGATTGATGAAACTCGTGCTTCTTTGTCTCTGCAGCTTATACGTGAAAAGACGACTAATCAATCACATACATGGAAGAAGAAGCCACTTTGGATCGAAGACGACATGTGATAATGGTTTTTGTTATAACTTTATAAGCAAGATACATGTCTTCTTATAGAGAGAGCTTTCAAGGGTATGTGAATTTGCTTGTTATTTAGGGCTGATCTTAACCCAAAAACAAACAAACAAAATGTTTTCTAGATTTTTATAATCTAAATAATTGATCCATTGTCTTAGCTTTACAATTTTTGTTTCTTTTTTTTTCTTTCTATTGCTGCCTTAAATTTCTTTAACAAACTGGATTGACCGTTGATTATGTCAACACTTGAAAAAAATACATGGATTATGTTAACAAGTTCTTTAGTAGAGAGCTATGAATTTGTTAATGATGTTTAAAAATAGTTTAAATTTTGGTATTAAAACGTTCATACCCATTACTGGTGCAACTGCAATATTAGATATATGCTAGCAACGAATTAAGAAGCATAGATAAAATGCCAATACTGTGAAACATTAAAAATATTGGTCTCCCAACTTTAAATTCCCATAGGCAAAATCCAAATAGTATAATAACTAATAAGAGAAACTTGTCGACAACACAAGTCTATTTATGATTCAACAGAAAAGAAACGAAAGAGAATAAAAAATATGAGTCTTATGAGATCATCGGTAACCTAAGCTTCAAGCAGAGACTTCACTCAGAAGCAAACGTCCAAGACACAGCAACAATACAGAGCAGCAAGACTGCAAAAGCAAACCATCATTCTCATGAGTCAAATTAAACTATATATCAATACATTACATGATACCAAATGTAACACCAACATGTTTTAGCCATAAATTCACTCATATTAAGATTCAATATTTCTACTAATATTCAAATAAAATCATCTCTGTATTGGAGCAAAATTTACTTACCATCCTTCGAGCATACCAGGACTATGTTTCTGCTGTTGTTGTTGATCAGGTGGTGGGTATTGCGGTGCGTAGGGAGGAGGATAACCTTGTTGAGGATAGCCCTGCGGAAGATATCCTTGCTGAGGATAAGGCTGTGCCGGGTATCCTTGAGGCGGATAAGCGTCCTTAGGGTATCCTTCTGGCGGATAACCTATTCAGATCAAGAAATAGATCCATTGAAAGCAGAACAACACAATATTCAGAATAAAAAAATCAGATCTAACAACACTTTGATCAAATGTTTGGAAGAAACTCAAAGTGTAAATCAAAAATGAGAATCAAAATAATAATAATAATAAATAAAAAGAAAGAATAAGGAGTGACCTTGAGAAGGAGGAACAGACACTGGTGGAGGTTGTTGACTCATGGTTGTTGTTTTCTATTCTTCTTGGCTACTTTTGTGAGAAGATGATGAAACAGAGAAAGTGAGAAGAAGAGGAAAAACGTGTCTTATTTATTTGTATAGATTTTCTCCTATCAAATGTTACCTAACTTTTTTTTGTTATCTCTAAGTATAGATTTTTGGAAGGATATTAATATATTTGGAAGGTAATCCGAAATCAATTGATTATTAGATTACTGTATGTTACATTGTCCTCCCTGATCTTTAACTATTAAAGGTTAAATTTATCTACTCAAAATATTTTTATAAAAGAATGGAATTTAGCTTTTAGATATAATTGTTTTTTTGTCGAAGATATTATTTACTTTCAACTTTTGGTTTCTTTTTGTTTAAACATAAAATCTTCTTGTTTTTCGTTTGGCTTATATTCATCCTAATTTAATTTTTGTTAGTTGTCAAAGAAGAAAAATTCACAATTAAAATTTCGTTTTCTTCTAAAAATCCTTACAATGCAACATTTTTTGTATCTTCATTTCTACAATTTATAAAAAATTCTGAAAATATCACAAAATCAATGAGTTTGACATATTATTTAATCAATTTAACAATTATCTTGTGAAATCGATAGAATTTAAAAGTTTTTAAACCAATAAAACTTGATTCTGACGAAGATTTAAAAGTCAATAGTTTAATAATATTTAGTTTTCTTTAGATTTGCAAAGCAATTAACGTTCTCATAATTAAAATTGTCAATAATTCAGTTAACATTTATTTGATCGAGTTATCATCCCATGATCTATTCTCTGTGTGTGTAAGCATACTCATATATATCTATATCTAGTTGAACTAGGAATGTACTGAAATTGAGCAACACATACCACACCAAAGGAAAGAGTTAGCACCAGTTTGATGTGGTTCAACGCCACCGTGAATAAGTGGACTGTAATGACGATTTAAATTTAATATTTAAATATTATCGATTTCAATTACAATGTTACTTTGATTCTAATTATTTGAGTTTTAATAATAATCAGTATGCGTGGATAAGAACATATACACACTAAACTGAAATATCGAACACCCGCTTTACTACAAAACACGAGATGGGCCATGTGGGTACTTCGACATGTTTGCTAGTGACTGATGGAACTATGGAGTTACAGCTATTGAAAATCTGATGTTTTGTTTGTCTACTATGCTAGCTCCGGATTGATGTGGTTCAACACCACTGTAAATAAGTGGATTGTAGTGACGGGTCTGACTTTCAATATAGCTAACGAGTTCAATGGAAAGATTGCTTTTATGTGGATTGATGGTAAAACCAACTACCTTTTTTGCAAATTTATATTACTAGAGAAGACTACAAAAGGATTTCATGGACTTGGTGAACCCTCTCAGATGCTTCACACGTCATTCCTTCTTTATCTCTGGATAACAATGTGTTAACAATTTAGACAATGTTGTGTTTTTGTCATTGTGTGCAAATGATAGCTTAAAAATAAAAATAGTTGAATAAGATGAATGATCATATAAATAATAATAATAAGTTGAATAATGAAAATAAAAGACTACAAAAATATTTCACGGAGTATGATTGTTTTTATATAATTTTTTCTCAGATAAAAAATCTAATATTTAAATATTTATCGAATTCAATTACAATATTACTTGGTGATATGATCCTGGTAGAGATCAAGTCCGAGGATGATCTCCAGTAGGTTGCAAGGAGTCGAAATGGTGTGTAGTGTTGCGGAAATGAGGTTTGGTGAGGCGAAATGATGAAAGATGGACACGAGGATGGATCGAAGTGATACTTCCAAAGGTTGTGAATGGCCTTTAGACTATCAAGCTTGTTCAGGAGAGGGTAAAGACCCAATACTTCGAACAAGGGATGGAGGTGAATGATACTTCTTAAGGACTATGGATGAATCCTTAGACTATCGAGACTTGCTAGGCGTGAGGGATGAAGATCCGGACACTTTAAGCAAGCGATGATCAAACAAGTTAAAAGATATTTTTATTATAAAAAGTTTGATAATCTTTCAAATGAGGTTCAGATCAGAATAAGTAGAGAAGAGAATGAAAAGAAGCAATGAAAGAGTGTGGAGTTACGAGACATGCCTCGGAACTCACACAAAGACCATGCATAATTAAATCAACATTTAAACAAAGTTTGAATAAGAAAATAGACTCCAATTTCGTGCAAATGAAGATGGGCTGGGCTTTGGCTTTATCAAGAGGCCATGAGAAAGAGTGATAAGGCCTACCTCATTAAAAACCTTGTTTGGAAAATCCAATGGGACAAAACCAAACAAGGGAAAAAGAGTATAAGTCTTATCACCTCTCTTGATAAATGTTTAGATGACTTGTATCACAACCAGGATAGTTGGATTAGCACACACTAAACTGCTCTGGATGGTGTTGAGAAGGTGTTGCAAAGTTGTATTGAGCTCAGCTTGCTTGGACCTAGTAATAGGGCCCGGGGAAATGTGCCAATCTTCATGTCCTTGCTGCTCTGGTTCAAGCTGCTTCTATTAATCCTCTTTGTCATCCTTATGCTGTATTGGTTCATCCTCCTTGCTGGCCATGCTTTCATCACTTGGCTTCTAATTATTTGAGTTTTAATAATATTTTTCCCAAATAAAAAAATTAAACACCATGATGTCAATTGATTATATAATCTGACTAAATCAAATTTTTTTATCCCTAACATTAAATAATAGGTTATCTATCTTTTTTACAAAATAATTATGATTTTCAGTTACAATATTCTTTGGCTTCTAATTATTTGAGTTTTGATGATATATTTCTTAAATTTTTAAAATATATCATAACGTAATTAATTTATTAGAAAATCTCATGTTCTTTTCACTGCCTTTGTATTTTCAGGTTTTTGTTTTGCCTGATTAATGTTTATAGTTTCTACAGAGATTATTTGTAACAGAGATAGGAATAGAATATGATCATGACAGTAAAGAATTACAGAACTAAGGCATACTCTTCAGTCTTCACCTAAATATCCACAATTTTAGAACAAATTTCTAAAACATATAAATGAGCGGCACATTTCGAACCTTAGCCCATATGACCTCTCTTGTTTAGTCCATACAGTTTATAGTATATTATGCAGTAATATCAGATAGAAAATCTGTGCTGTCTTGTTGCTTCTTCCTCCTACGAGCTTCATCAAGCTTACTAGAATGAGTTCCGAGCACTTCGGTGATGGCTTTTGGCAACCAGAAGCCAGGCCGCTCAAGAAATGGCGCGCGGTCTATAACCAATGGTTCTCTCAAGGTCACATCAATCCCCTGATAAGTCCACAATGCTAGTGTTGCTGCACCTTTGAGACCAAGCGAAAACCAGCCAAGACCAGCCACTGAAATGTCGATGCTTTTCACCTCCCAACTACTTCCGGACACCTGAATCTCCTTCTCTTCCCAGTTTCCCAATTCAGACGCTCTGTTCTCTCCAATTGGTGGCTATATAGAGAAAAGAAATGGGTTTCCGTTACATTCTCATGCTGTGGAAATGAGGATATGCAAAAGAAACAAGCTTTGCTTTACTTACCTGCAGGCGTAAACCGGAATGGCCTTTGAATATTTCTTCGGCGTTCTCTGTTTTTCCTAGGTGCAACGAAACACTATGCGAAGCCCATATTGTAATGTATATTGTTTCAACTGAAGCAGAAACTAAGTCTAGCCTGACCAGGCCACCAATGTGAACAGACTGTCCTGCCTGCAGATAAAAGATTCAACAGGATCAGCTAAATTCTCTTAATTCTCTTAAAACAGTTATGAGTAAGAGAGAGAGCTTACCTTCACTCTATAAGACCGAGGTTGAAGCTCTTTCCTTATCTCTACCATTTTCCGCTCCTCTGAATTCAGTCTCAGGGACATAAGGTAGGGATGTAAAAGGCCAGGAGTGTCATACATCTTCGCCTTTGCAGACAATATTCCACCAATTCTCAATATACCAAGAGTTGTTCCAGGAACCGGAGCTTCTGTGAGCCTTGTGACCTTCGCACCATCTTTCTTGGATAAGGCATTAATCAAAGTGGATTTCCCTGCGTTCTGAGCTCCAATAACCCACACGTTTCCTCTTGGACCAGCCAGTTCTTTAATGTAAGCTAACAGATTCTTAACACCGAGATCTTTGCGAGCACTAACCATATAAACTCCACTTAGCTTAGGAGCTCCTCCAGCCTTGGCACGGTGACGCACCCATCGGTCTAACCGAGCTGGTGAAATCTGTGTTGGGAGTAAGTCTACTTTTGTTGCAACAAGCACAAGTTTTGGGAGGTTTTTGCTACCCTTAGGATCATTTTCAGCTTTCTGAAGCACTTTAAACAGAGACTTGGCTGCTCGTTTGGGAAACGAACCATCAAAGTCGACACAATCAACAACCATGACTACAACCGTAGTGCTGGAATTACTCATTGGTTTTATCAGTCTAGTTGAGATCAACCTATCGAAATCGAAATCGGGTAAAAGGTTCTCTGCAGCCTGATTCTTAACTTGGCCATAATTCCTCAGAGAATGGCAACGAGCACACACAGTCACATCATCATAACTGTCTTTCTTTGCCTCCTCTCTAGCTATCTTCTTCCTCTCTGTTTTCGAAACCCGTTTCTTCTTCTCCTTCTCCTCTGTGACATTACCATATCCAACACCAGCTGGAGCAAAACCATCGAATTCAATATCATTCACTTTCTCCTTGTCTTCCCACTCATCTGATTCCCAGTCAAACTCACTCTCGCTTTCAGAGTTGCTATCCTCTATTGCATTCTTGATCTCATCATCCATTTCATCATCTTCCTCATCATCAATTTCCTCCTCCTCCTTCTCCTCCTCCTCATAATCATCATCAACCATTTCAATCCCATCAATCCCATCAAGCTCATCATCTTCCTTCCCTTCATCATCTTCCAAGTTCTTTGCAGTGACCTTTCTCTTCTGATAAAATCCGGGTAAATCTGGATCATTGTCCTGCATAAAAATCCCACAACCTGGACAAATAAGCTTCCCATACTCCTCATCTTCATCTCTTCCTTCACTCATGATAAAATTCTTCGCTTTCTTCGGAAAAATTGTGCCTTTAACTCTCTCAACACTTTGAACAACTTGTTCTTTCTTCACAGCTAAACAGAGAACCGAAACTAAACATTTCTTCTTCTTCTCATCACTCAATCCTAGTGGAAAGTTGACTTCTTTCTTAGATACCCATCACGAGAAGGAGATAATTTATTTCGAATTTCAACAAAAAGGTAAAAACTTACCAGAGAAAAATGGAACTTCGGGTCTGGGTATTAACCGGCTAACACGAAAGCTTCCATCTTCAAGCGTTGGTTTTACTCTGCAAATCGTCACTGAACTTGAAATCAAAACCACCATTTCTTTGAGTGTGTCACTACTCAATTGGAATGAAATCGCGCCGAAAATTTGCCGGGATAAGCAACTCCGTCGATAGGAAAATTTGCAGGGATTAGCAATTCCGTCGATAGGATAGTCACTAGCAGAGAGAATTGAAACGCGGCGTTTTGGTTTGAACTCGACTTCAATCCTTCACCGAGTTCACTCTAAAGTCTAAAATACATATAAACTACGTAACTACCCTTCAAATCAGATAAATTCGGTTTTATTGATTATCTCAATGCTTTTACAACCGGACCGGAATTTGTTACCAAATCTGGGTTAGGCTAAAAACCGGATTTAAGTAAACCTATCAAACCCTATGATCCGGAATCGATACCAATTTACAAGATTTTTTATTCGTATTTTCTTAATTAATAAGAGTTTTTATTCGAAATTAAATTTATAAATTGTAAATATTTTTCAAAATATTTCTCCATGTAGATTTTTCTATTTTTTATTTCTTCATTTCATTTCAAATCATTATATCATTTTTATCTATTAATATGAATTAAAAATTTAATATCTATCTTTTTTTCATGATAACTACCATTTTTTTGGGTAAAATATCATGATAACTACTTTGTGATTAACATATATTAATATAAGCTATTGATTAAAATACATATATGATACATTAAAAAAAAAAGTGGAAATATATGCATTCTTATTTTGTTACTCGTGGTTTTAATGAAATTTGGTCGATTTGTGAAGGAAAAATGGGTAAAAAAACCTTCACTTTTTTCAAAAACATTAAAAAAACTCTTATTTTTTTGTGGGTTTTTAAACCCTCTCATTTTAATAAATGGTGAAATAAACCCTAGCTGTTACAAAAAAATAAGTACATCATTATATTAAATTAGAAATAAATAAATAAAATTTGGGTTATTAAAAAATTTTCTAAATTTGAGTTTGTGATTTATTTTTCTCAAAATTGAGTTTTTTTAACAAAAATATTATTATAGATTAGCACATTCCGTGTTTTGATTTGAATTTGTTCGAATTTTTCTTTTTGAATAACTAACTAAAAGTAGTTATATTTTAAATATATCTTAATTTTATGTTTTTCAATTAAAAATATTTTGGTGTAGAAGTTTATGTACTTTTATAATAATAAAAATAATTTTGTTTGTTTTCATGTTAATAAGTTTGTGTGACGAAACCAAATAAACATTTATTAACATAAATTCATATTCGGTTCAACATTTATTAATATATTCATATGATTTTATTTTTTCATATTTGTATTTTTTAATTTTAATCTATTTACATATGTAAGATTTTCTCTGAATCTATGTCGTTTGCTTGGTTCTTAAAATTTACAAATAGCAAATACAATAAATATTTTTTATTTTCATTTGTTTTCAAACTTTTTAAACTTTTCTTGATTTTTATTTTCTTTTTATTTTTTTATTTTTCAACTGCGAATAGATATGTACATAATATATTTTATTATTTCTTTTGCCGGTCATGGTCTTTTTTTTTAAACAGCAGTTATTTCTCTTAACATTTATATCACTCTCTTTTTATTTGTAAATGACCATTCCGATAATTTTCTGTTCATACTTCTTGTAATTTTTATTTGTTTTAAAATAATTGTCATTTACTTTTTCTTTTCCATTTTTTTAAATAAAAATATACATGTACATAAGATATGTTAATATTGATTTTGCTGGTGTTAATATTTTCTTAAGCTATCACTTACTCTCTAATATTTTTGGATTTTTTATTTTTTTCCTAATTGATTTAGTACATTACTATTTTTTCTAATTTTTATTTAACATATGGAATATTTTAACATATACATCAGTTTTCGTAATTTTAATTTATTTACGACAATAGTTTAATAATTTGAAAAATACATATTTATGATTATCCGCTGAAAAAGATTTCATGCATACAAGTTTTACAAAAATAAATATCTTAATAATGTTGATGGTTTATGTTAATAGAATAATTAAATTCTTACGAAATGAAATATATTGAATATGAATTTTATGAATTTGACTATAATATGAAAATAAATTTTATCGAGTATTATCAAATATGAATTTTATGTTAATAAATATTTATTTGGTTTAGTCACATAAACTTATTAACATGAAAACAAACAGAAAAATTATATTCTTATGAAAGTACATAAATTTCCACACCAAAATATTTTTAATTTAAATATATAAAATTAAGATATATTTAAAGTATAACTTAAAAATATTTCAAAAAATGACATTATTAATTATTTTTAGCTAGTTATTCAAAACGAAAAGTTTGAACAAATTCGAATCAAAACACGGAATGTGCTAATCTATAATACTATTTTAGTTAGAAAACTCAAATTGGGGGAAAAATCACAAACTCAAATTTCTCAAAATAAATCCTAAATCAAAATTTATTTATTTATTTATATTTTAATATAATGATGTATTTATTGGTTTGATAATATTGAGGGTTTATTTCACCATTTATTAAAATGTGAGGGTTTAAAACCCCACAAAAAAGTTGAGGGTTTTTTTAATGTTTTTGAAAAAGGTCAGGGTTTTTTTACCAATTTTTCCATTTGTGAAGGTAAATTTTATAAAACTCGGTTCTAGTTAAACTTCTCAAATTGCTCCACTATTAATATACTCAACACACATTTGTATTCTGAAATAATTGTAGCGATAAATGAGAGAAAAATATAGTTGCACGAAATTCATCCAATGAAAAATCAAAAATTAAGCTATTTTTCTCATTTTTCTTATTTTTATAGCTTAAAATCAAAAAATGAATTTCATTTAATTTTCATAGGATGAAAATTATAGTTTGTTTTTAAATTAAGCTATTTTCCTCATTAAAATCAAAAATTAAGCTATTTCACTCAAAAAGGAAACATTGCAGTCAATAAATGGGCTGTAGTAAACGGACTGGCTTTCAAAGTTGTTGAATCCATCGCATTGGCTGAGTTCAACGGAGAGTTTACATTCTTGTGGATCGAAAAGGAAACAAACAACTTGTTTTGCAAGCTGATATCACTAGTCAAAACCACAAACGGTTTTCATGGAGTTGCTCAACCAACTCGCTTGCTTCACACAATGCCGCAAAGTTTTGGTTTACGCCACTCTTTCACAATCTCGGGTTAACAATGGTACAATCTTATCTTCTTGTCATTGTCTATAATGTTTAAGTTTCTACAGACATGGTTTGTGTTAAATATCCATTTGATTGCACTTTCGTTTTTGCTAAATTATCAGTTCGTGTTACTTCAGTTTCGTTCGATTATATTAGGTTTAGGATTGTATCTTACACAAATGATTCGATTAGCTGCTATTATGAATGGATTTGGCAAGAACGATTTCAGCTGATTTTGCATACTGATGGTGGTTTGTAATCTAGATTTATCAATCTGTGATTCCTTAAGAAGAGAAAGAGAATGATTGATCTAATGAATGTTGTGTTTCAGGTTGTTGAGGTTTCAACATCAAAGACTGGGAAGCATGGTCATGCTAAATGTCACTTTGTTGCTATTGATATCTTTACCAGCAAGAAACTTGAAGATATTGTTCCTTCTTCCCACAATTGTGATGTAAAGTGTCTTTTATTTCTTTGCAGTGACCTTTCTCTTCTGATAAAATCCGGATAAATCTGGATCATTTTCCTGCATAAAAATCCCACAACCTGGACAAATAAGCTTCCCATACTCCTCATCTTCATCTCTTCCTTCGCTTTCTTCGGAAAAATTGTCCCTTTAACTCTTTGAACAACTTGTTCTTTCTTCACATCTAAACAGAGAACCGAAACTAAACATTTATTCTTCTTCTTCTCATCACTCAACCCTATTGAAAAGTTAAGTTCTTTCTTAGCTACCCATCAAGAGAACAAGAAAATATATTCCGAATTTCAACAAAAAGGACAAAATTTACCAGAGAAAAATGGAACTTCAGGTCTGGGTATTAACCGGCTAACGCCAAAGCTACCATCTTCAAGCTTTGGTTTTACTCTGAAAATCGTCACTGCACTTGAAATTAAAACCACCATTTCTTTGAGCGTGTCACTACTGAGTTGGGATGCCGAAGATTTGCCGGGATAAGCAACTCTGTCGATAGGATTAGTCACTAGCATAGAGAATTAAAACGCAGAGTATTAGCTCGAACTCGACTTCAAATCCTTCACTCACTCTAAAGTCTTAACCCTACAGATAATTACGTAAATGCCCTTCAAATCAGATTGATTCGGTTTTGGCTGATTCTCTATGTGACTCGGCTTTATGAAAATGAAGGATTGTTATGCGGAGGGAAAATGGGTAAAAAAATCTGATTTTTTTTTAAAATATGAAAAAATCATCATCTCGTGGGTTTTTAAACCTTTATTTTTTAATAAATGGTAAAATCAACTTTAGATATTAGCAAAAAAGTAAGAAGATTATTATATTAAAATAAAAATAAATAAATAAAATTTGGTTTATAATTTATTTTTTTAAATTTGAGTTTGTGAAATTTTCCCAAAATTGATTTTTTAACAAAAATATTATTATAGATTAGCTCATTTCATGTTTTGGTTCAGATTTGTTAAAACTTTTCTTTTTCAATAACTAGCTAAAGTAATTAATATTAGTTGATTTTTGAAATATTTTAAAGTTATATTTTAGATATATATTATTTTATGTATTTAAATTAAAAATATTTTGGTATGAAAATTAATATAAAATTCATATTCGATAATACTATAATCGATAATCGAATATGAGTTTATGTTAATAAATTTTTATTTGGTTGGTCACACAAACTTATTAACATGAAAATAAACAAAAATATTTTTATTAAATGAATTTTTAGTTATAAACCCTAGATATTAACCTAAAATTTATTAAATGAATTTTATGTTAAATAATCGATAATACTATAATTTTTTTGTTTGTTTTCATGTTAATAAGTTTATGTGAGTAAACCAAATAAACATTTATTAACATAAAGTTCATATTCAATAATACTATAATCGATAATCGAATATTAGTTTATGTTAATAAATTTTTATTTGTTTGGTCACACAAATTTATTAACATGAAAACAAACAAAAATATTTTTCTTATTATGAAAGTACATAAATTTTCATACCAACATATTTTTAATTTAAAAAAATAAAATTAAAATATATTTAAAATATAACTTAAAAATATTTCAAAAATTAACTAATATTAATTACTTTTAACTAGTTATTCAAAAAGAAAAGTTTGAAATTTTTTGAATCAAAATATGAAATGAGCTAATCGATAATAATATTTTAGTTAAGAACTCAATTTAGGGAAAATTTTAAAAACTCAAATTTAGAAAAATAAACCATATACTAAATTTTATTTATTTATTTTTATTTTAATAGAATTTTTGTACTTATTTTTTTGTAATATCTAGAATTTATTTTATCATTTATTAAAAGGTGAGAATTTAAAAACTCATAAAAAGATAATTTTTTTCACGTTTTTTAAAAATGTCAGTGTTTTTTATCCAATTTTCCACACGTGGAAGACATTAAAGACTCAAATTTTAAAACAGTCTTAAGGATAAGGTTGTGGAGACCCATTACACGGACAAAGAAACGAGCTTAAACCCCATTTGATATTTTAGTCGGAGCTCCGGCGAAATAAAAAATGGCGGCAAAGATTACAGGTGGATGCTACTCATGGCGACGCTTTTACAGGAAAATAACACCATCGAGATTTCTGCTCTTCTGTGTTCGAGCCTCTCATTCCATGGATGACATGGACACCGTCTAAAAGCAATTAGGTATGTCTCTACTTAGTTTTTGGTAAATTTGGAACTGGGTTTTAGGAGTTTGTTCTATATTCTGATAAAGTTGAGAGCTTTATGATTTTGAAATGGTTATTTTTTTTTTGTGTTTAAAATTTGTCTCAGGATTGTTTTCACTAAAGAAGAAGATTAAAGATGTTGTTCTTAAGGCTGAGATGTTAGCACCGAATGCTCTTGAGCTTGAAGAAGAGCAATGGATAAAGCAAGAAGAAACAATGCGTTATTATGATTTATGGGATGATCCAGCCAAATCCGATGAGATTCTTCTCAATTTAGCTGATCGTGAGAAAGCAGTTGATATACTCAAAGATCTCAAATACAAGGTTATTTTTGTTTGCTCAAAACAAATCTTCTGGTTGTGTTTTCTTTGCGAGAAATTTAGTTTTGAATGTGTTTGTTAATTAGGCTGAAGAGGCTAAGCTAATCATACAATTGGGTGAAATGGATGCTATAGATTACAGTCTCTTTGAGCAAGCTTACGATTCATCGCTCGATGTAAGTAGATCTTTGCATCACTATGAGATGTCTAAGCTTCTTAGGGATCAATATGACTCCGAAGGTGCTTGTATGATTATCAAATCTGGATCTCAAGACACAAAATCTCAGGTCAGTTTCATCAGTCTTAAGGCACTTACAGATTACAACTCTTTACTTGTATCTTAGTGTCTATATGTTCTTATATTTTGAGGATCTGCAGATATGGACAGAGCAAGTTGTAAGTATGTACATGAAATGGGCAGAGAAGCTAGGCCAAAACGCAAGGGTGGCTGAGAAATGTAGCTTCTTGAGCAATAAAAATGGCATAAATTCAGCCACGGTAGAGTTTGAATTTGAGTTTGCTTACGGTTACCTCTTAGGTGAGCGAGGCGTGCACCGCCTTATCACAAGTTCCACTTCTAATGAGGTATATACATTACAAGATAGAAAACTCCTCTTTCTCATAATTAGTCATTTTCTTGTCCATTTTTCTTACCTTGGTAGAGAATTAAAAGATGTTTTCTTTGTGTTAGTTATGCTCAGCTACTGTTGATATCATACCGTTATTCTTGAGAGCATCTCCTGATTTTGAAGTAAAGGACGAGGATTTGATTATGTCATATCCTGCAAAAGAGAATGATAAAATAGCTGAGCATATGGTTTGTATTCAACATATTCCGAGTGGAATAACCGTAGAATCTTCAGGTATTCTTGAGTATATTATACTTTAGTTTACTGTAAATTTATGCAAGATTGAAATATAAGATTGTTGATGCAGGAGAAAGAAATCGGTTTGCAAATAGGATCAAAGCTCTAAACCGGTTAAAGGCAAAGCTTCTTGTGATAGCAAAAGAGCAAAAGATTTCAGATGTAAATAAAATCAACAGCAAGAACATTGTAGAACCATGGAAAGTTGAAGAAACTAGGAGATATGTCTCCAAGGGTCAGAAGATGGTGGTTGATTTCAAAACCGGTTTAGAGATTCTGGATTTGAAATCGGTTTTGGATGGGAATATTGGACCACTCCTTGGAGCTAATATTGGCATGAGAAGATCAATTGATGCGATTTAGTCTGAAATAATTGGTACTTTTGTTGTTCTTGTTTTTTGTATCCAAAGCAACAAATGGTTGCTTATGTATAGTAGTCTATAATATTAAGAACAATCTCTGATTCTAACAATATCAAAGGCATTATAAGTTATAACTAAGGATTACAATGCCCTTAAAGAAATACAGTAAAATCTTTCATACTACTCTTTTCTTATTCTTCTCTTCCAAGATGATACATCCATTAGTTGACTCCATCATGTCTTTGAAGAGGCTTAAGCGTTTCGGGTCAAGGTCTACTTTGCTTCTTAACATTTTCATGCTAATAGGATCCTTACCAATCCTATCTAGTTAAAAATATGAACAATTATGGTTTGGCAGGAAAATTGTAGATGGTAGAGTTTGGCAGATTTTTTTTTAACCTTTTCTTTCAGCAATAGATTGAAAGCTCATGGACTTCGTCTTTAATGGTGGATAAAACTCAATTTATTAATTACCAAAATTTTCTACGGACATTTAAGTATTATTTTTTTTTTAATATGATTATCAACCATATTAAATTTTTAGCCAATTATAAATTTCTTATTGATAATATCTAGATTTTGCAATATTTCAAATTACTGAAATAAATTTACAAAAATTTCCTAATAGTACTTTTTGTGTATCTTTTCATGCTTTTGCCTTTTGTTGCCGTAAATTTTTATTATTATTTTAAAGAAAATATATATATATTTGGATGAAAAATCCTTTCAAACTCTTATTTCAGTTTCAAGTTCGTCTCCCTCCCACAATCTCTATATACACACTCTCATATGGATTCATATTGTATATATCTCCTTCTACACCTCTGACGTTTTCCTGCTACATTCTCGCATGGCTGGTCTTTTATACTCCTCCTCGAAACCCACTGTGTCTTCCTCTTCTTCTTCAACATCATCATCTTCCTCGCGTCTTTTCTTGCTCGTAACCCTTCTTCCTCTCTCCCTCGCCTGTTTTGCCTTTGTTCTTCAATGGCGTGGCGGATTTGACGACCCGGTTACGCATTGGTCTACGAATCATCTTGAGTTCCCTGGAATGGCTACAGTCCAAGAGAAACGGTCCTTGCGTCGTTCAGGTTCTGATTCGGGTTGCGTTGATCTTCTAGGTCAGAGTCGTGTTCCTTCGTTTCCTTATTTCCGGGATTGGAAATTTGATTACGTCTCGGATCTGAAACCTAGGGTGAGACCTTTGTGATCCAATTTGGGATTTTTGATTTGATTTGATTTGATGTACAATCATTATTTTTCATTATCTTTGATTGCAGTATATTGTTGATCCTTTTTATGTGTTTCATTTTGATGCATCCAATTTTGATTTACTGTAATTGTGTGGAGTCAATTACAATAACAAGAAAAAACATTGTTTTGATGTAAAATTTGTGATTTTTCAGTTCTTTTTAAGGGTTGACATATTCTGAGTTTGAGCCTAATTTGTAATCCTGATCTAGTTACATCAATGTTGTTTATGAGTCTTTCAGCTTGAATTTAGTAAATCTTCAGTACTCGTCTATGGTCTTAGATTTTATTTCTGTCCTGCGCGAAAACTTTAGATGTATACTTAGTTTGATGAAATGGTGAAAAGATTCTGACTTTCTGCATATGTGTGTTTCGTTTTTGCGATTTTTAATGATAGATATGCATTACAACAAGCACTTCTGCTGGCTTAGAGCAAACACTGCCATGGATTTTCTTTCACAAAGTTATTGGAGTTTCAACATTTTATCTATTTGTTGAAGGGAAAGCTGCATCCCCAAATGTATCTCGAGTTTTGGAGACCATCCCTGTAAGCTCTGAAGCTTTTGCCTGATCCGTTGATTTGTTTTTCTTTAACCTTGTTTCCTTTTCATATCTTCTTACTGCCAATGCGATTTCTTTTCCAGGGTGTGAAAGTTATACACAGGACAAAAGAATTAGAAGAACAGCAGGCTAAAAGGTATTTCCTGGTCTGCATCTTTGTGGATATCTGTGGCTTTCTTTTTAGTTAGAAAAGATTGGTTATGGATATGTTGTGCTTTCATTGTAACTGTAGTGTCACTTCTTATAAACCTTAGGATTCAGTGTCCTTACTTTTAGATCTATAATTCCACTTATGTGATATTTCATTTTCTTTTGGTTTGCAGCCGGATATGGAACGAGACTTGGTTGTTGAGTTTCTTCTACAAACCGTGTAACTACGAATTATTCGTGAAGCAGTCATTGAACATGGAAATGGCAATCACCATGGCTCAGGTATCTGTTACATTTTCTATAGTTGAATACAGTATGTGAGAATAGTCACTAGATAAAGTAAAAAATGCCAACTGTCTCTCATGCCACATTTATCTGTTATGCGGTGTACTTAGGACGCTGGTATGGAGTGGATAATTCATCTTGACACCGACGAGCTTATACATCCTTCTGGAACTCACGAATATTCTTTACGGAAATTGCTGGGAAATATTTCTGCAAACGTGGATATGGTTATCTTTTCAAATTATGTGAGTTTTACAGGAGATGGGATTTTCATTTGTATACTGAAAATAGCTTCTTCTGGCTTTATCAGCATTGTCCTTGTTTCAGGAGAGCAGCGTTGAGCGAGATGATATCAAGGAACCTTTCACTGAGGTACAGAAATTTGTATCTTATGTGTTTACTAGCTTCTTCCTTACCATTTGTAGCTATCTTGGCCCCATGAGAAACTGATTACCTGATTTTCGGACCCACCATGGTTACATGATTATCTTTATGGATCTAAAGCTACATTTTTTTTGTTGCACTTTGATTTTATTGTAGGTATCAATGTTCAAGAAGAATTTTGACCATCTTCCGAGAGATGTTTACTTTGGAAGCTATAAAGAGGCCACTCGTGGAAATCCAAACTATTTCCTAACCTATGGAAATGGGAAAGCTGCTGCCCGTGTACAGAATCATCTTCGTCCCAACGGTGCTCATCGATGGCACAACTACAGGAAGAGTCCAAAGTATGCTCTTTTCTCATTGTCTTACATAACTTGTACCAGGCATTGCTTTCCCCTGCATCTAAAATGTTAGATACTAGTGCGGTTTATACAATAGAATACTTTTTTTGCATGTGTTTGCATTGTAATGGGACCTGAACGTGCCTGAACTTGTTGATTTCAATCGTTTAGGATGCTGACTATCTTGTGGTTGATACTTGGCATCTTTTTGACAGAGAGATCAAACTAGTAGAAGCTGCTGTGCTGCACTACACTTATCCCAGGTTTTCAGATCTTACATCAAGACGTGATCGTTGTGGCTGTAAGCCCACTAAAGTTGATGTCAAGAGATGTTTCATGCTGGAGTTTGACAGAGCTGTGAGTGGAGATTTATACTTTTTTCCTTTCGATTTCCTGCATATTATTCTGAAAGTATCTCTTGGCCATCACATGCAGGCATTTATTATTGCTTCAACCGCGAGTTCAGAGGAAATGCTGCAATGGTATCAATATAGATCACTGCTCCTCATCCCATTTTTCCCTGCTGCAATCTAACAAGCTTCGCTAATACAGGTACAGAGAGCATGTTGTGTGGGCAGATCAAAACTTGAAGCTGAAACTCCTTAGGAAAGGAATTCTGACCCGTATTTATGCCCCAATGGTTAGTTACTTGAAACTCAAACCATGTTCTGTATTTGACATGATCAATCAATGTTTGGTTTTCCACAAGCTATCATCTCTTACAGGTTATAATCCAAGAGCTAAGAGAAGCAGGTGTTTTCAGCTCCGTGGTAACCAAAGCTCACATGTCTTTCTCGAACAACTCTTCAACTGCTGATTCAACATTAAGCATTACCCGAGAATCATCTCAGGCAACAGGTAGGAGGAGGGTGTTGGAATTCGATCTTAATCTTGATGGTGAATCTCAAGCATCTGCGGTACCACCACAGTCGCCTCCAGGCTTGGAAGCAACCCATATGGAACCATTATCTGAAATCTGAAAAGTGTTTACAAAGAGTGGGATTTTTTTAGGATGATATATGAACCGTTTTTGAAGCTGAGCTCTGGTGTACATTTAGGAAAGTTTTCGACTAGGTTATACACAGATGATTCTACAGGAGTATCATATAGCAGGCTTCTATTGTAATGTACAATGCAGAATAGTTGATCATTTTGATTCTATTACTTCAAATACAAATTCATTGTGTTCTTGATCTGACTATGGATTCATATGAAGATGGATCTTCAACGTTACACATTGTGTTTCTTATTCCTTTAGCTCTGTTTTTCTAGCAGATTTGTCGTTAGAGAAATAATGATGTTCCGGAGTTTTTAGAAAAACACACAACTATTTGAGATTAACTACTGTTGAATAAAATATCATTAGCTTATACATGCTGGCTCTGGCTAATTTATACGTATGAGTATGACTTACTCTTACGACATTATTTATACTTACTTGACTTCTTTCTTACACTTAAGAAATAAAGATATTAGTAATTGGACTAATTTCGCATAAACAAAAAACTTTTGGCTTGACCAACAAAAGGACTTTTGGCTTCTTTTTCGAAAATTCCGATTTCTATAGGGATGAAACCGAAAATTCTTAAAGTATTGATACGGTGTCGTATGGGGAGTGGCAAGTCTTAATAGACTTGAGCTTCAGCGAAAAGTGGAGGAAGCAAATCCAGAGGCGGGGAACCGGAAATAGCCAACGGATCCGCCATGACAGCTCGTAAGAGAACCTCATCAGTGACTGATTCGGCGAAACCAGCTCAATCTGAACCTGCTACGGCGCCGACGGTGCAGAAGACCACTGTTTCCGGGGAGGATTTCCAGCTCGCACCGCCGAAATTGGGCGTGATCTTCGTGATTTCTGCGCTTCTGTGTTCTCTCTATCTTTACCTTCTCTGTTTCCATTACAAAGTTGACAACGAGCTCAAGCGTCCGATCCTCATTAACGCGGGACTTAGCTTAGTGGGGTTCTTTGTTACCCTCAAATTGATTCCTGTAGCTGCTAGATACGTTCTGAGGCGTAACATGTTTGGTTTTGATATCAATAAAAGAGGCACGCCTCAAGGAGAAGTTAAAGTGTTAGTTTTCTCTGTTGGATTTGTGTTCAATTCTTGTTTAGGTGTCAAATTAGTATTAGTGTTCATCGTTTTTTCTTGAAATGGATGTCTCTTAGATTTGATATTGTTGAGGGAGAAAAAGTATGAGGTGTCTCATTTTCTGATTGATGTTCTATGGATGTTTAAGCTCGCTTTGATCTCTGTAAAGTGTTTTGATGTGCTTATTTTCTGCAATCTTTTTTCTTTGTAGGCCTGAGTCATTGGGAATTGTTGTCGGTATTGTCTTCTTGATTGTGGCGATAATATTTCAGTTCTTTAATTTCACAGAAGATTCGGTGGTAAGTTTGCTGATCTCAGAAGCTCCAAGCTTGATCATTCATTTCTTTTGGCTCAATGGGTTATTGTTTATGCAAAGCTCATTTGATTAAATTCTCCTTTGACAATGTTCCTTTTTTTTTGGTTCTATTTCCTCTGCTTCGCTTATATGTTAAACTCAGCTATTGTTATGTCAATGTAATTGTTTTGTCACTAGACGGATGTGAACTATGAACTTGGTAGCTCTTGGTTCATTTACTGCTTTGAAACATATTTCATTGATCTAGCTAAATGACTTGGTGTAGTGGCTTGTGGAGTACAATGCAGCACTGGCATCTATTTGCTTCATGATTTTGCTTGGATTTGTAGATGACGTCCTTGATGTGCCTTGGAGAGTGTAGGTGCAGTTCTTATTTTGTTGGATTAAAATTCATGCGTTATTTTTTTGTTTCATGTATTAATTCTTGTCAATTTGCAGGAAACTTCTCTTGCCATCTTTCGCAACCCTTCCACTGCTGATGGCTTATGCTGGACATACAACAATTGTTATACCGAAACCTCTAGTTTCTTTTGTTGGCTTGGAAGTGCTTGACCTAGGTACAATTCTTCTTTTTTTTTGGTCAGATAGGGATAATTCTTCTTGTATATAGTGTTACACCATTAGTAGCTAGCTATTTATGAATTGATTTCCTTAATTGTATTCTTGTCCTGGCAGGACGGATATATAAGTTATATATGGCGCTACTAGCTGTCTTTTGCACAAATTCTATAAACATTCATGCTGGTCTGAATGGCCTTGAAATCGGTCAAACAGTAGTCATTGCAGCTGCTGTAAGTTCTGCAGTCAAAATGCGTCAGAATTTCTTCATTTCTTTTTGTCCCATTTTTCTTCCTGTTGGTTTCTCTTAAGTAAAGATATAATGCATCTCAGTTACTTGTAGATCCTGATACATAACGTTATGCAAATCGGAGCGTCTGTTGATACTGAGTATCATCAAGCTCATGCCTTCTCAATATATCTTACTCAGCCATTGATGGCAACATCCCTGGCAATGCTTGCCTACAATTGGTAATACTTTCAACTTTCAAGTCACGTTCTCTTAAATCTATCAAGTAAACAAGCAACACATGATTTTTTCTCTAAACCACAGTCATGTCCTCTCTTTGGTGTTGTTAGGTATCCTTCTGCAGTTTTTGTTGGAGACACTTACACAGTCTTTGCCGGAATGACTATGGCAGTTGTTGGCATTCTTGGTCACTTCAGGTGTACTTCCAACCATACCCTTTGGCATTCTCGGTCATTTCAGATTCATCATTTGCAGTTTTTTCATTTAACTAAAGTGCGAAGCCTGCAACAAACTAACTTCTGGATATTTGCTTTTGCAGTGAAACCCTGTTAATCTTTTTTCTTCCTCAAGTGTTGAACTTTCTATTGTCGCTTCCGCAGGTTTGATCGCCTTCTCCATCTCACACTTTCTGTTACTTTTCAGTTTCATGTCAAAGCATCTAACTTGCTATAATGTAACTCTTCAGCTTGCTGGCATTGTGAAGTGTCCACGGCATCGTCTCCCAAAGTAAGCTAAGTTTTGAATTTTTACATAATAAGTGAAGCCAACAACACATGACACTTTGTTCCTCTCTCTGTTGAACCAGGTTTGATCCTAGTACAGGACTATTAACGGGAACAAAAGATGGGACACTGGTGAACGTCTACTTGAGGATTTTTGGTAGGAAATCAGAAAAGTCTCTTTGTATTCATCTTCTTGTTTTCCAGGTAAAACTTGTTAATGCCCATATTATCTATCTCTAAATACAAGTTGGCTTTTTTGTGAGAGAGCAATAAAAAATTTGGTGTTTTTTTGTATGTTGTATTGCAGGCTCTAGCCTGCGCCTTGTGTTTCCTGCTTCGGCATTTTCTTGCTGGTTGGTACAAATAAATCTCTGAATAGTTTAAACGGTTCCTCGTTTCATCTCTCGGCCTTGACAAAATCAGACTATACAGAACTTGTTTTGTTTGGTGTCCAATCTATTAGCATTATCGTTTTACTTCACTTACAAAGAGTGTTTTCATCCTTTGAACGATATCAAGGCGACTGAATCTCAACAATATCACCCCATATATATATATTTGTAGCATTTTTCGTCTAATTTATAGATCGAATTAATCGGGGATTCAAGCTATTAGTGATTGAATCAAAACACATTATTCACACATTCACTTCAGCGAGAAGGATTCATACACTGTTCACAAACTAACTATATTAACATTAATTAAGTTTCTTCCGACTTGATAAGAAATTTAGCTAAAAATAATATTTTTTCCTTGATGCCCAAAAAAGAAATGACTTTATTTTTTCTTTTTAGCTTTTTGAAAAGAAGATATCTATCAGTCGAAGATATAATGCAGCTTATTAGAACTTTGATGAATTCTTAATTAAAATCCTACAATATACTTTTCTCCCACATACATTAAAGTGTACATTTTATTTTTTTGGGCAAAAGAAAAAGTGTTTTATATTTGACAGACTAGTGTCGTACACACAAAAAAAGAATGATATTGATATGTAATAAACCATGTTATAGCATGCCATGTGTCAAAATATAACAAGCGAAGTATGTTTATATAGTAAGAAAATTCCCTTTTTGCCGAAAATATTCTCAAATAACCATATGTTCTTTCCTTATGTGGCTACCTCAGCTCTTTCTCTTCCGATCAAAACCACATCTCTGAACCATTTCTTCTCCCACCCGGACCCGGTTATCGGAAGAGCAGATCTTGCTTCATTTCATTTCCCGCGATCTAATTTTATCTTTGATTTTTGAAAAAGGTAATGTTCAGTTTTCGATTTTAAGCTAATTGAATATATCTCCTTGATTCGGGAGATGGATGTTTTGAATTGACGATGATGTTTGTGTGGTAAAATTAGGAGCTGCTAGAAATGGGAAGGGGAAAGATCGCGATTAAGCGGATCAATAACTCTACGAGCCGTCAGGTTACGTTCTCCAAGCGTAGAAATGGATTGTTGAAGAAAGCTAAGGAGCTTGCGATTTTGTGCGATGCAGAGGTTGGTGTTATCATCTTCTCCAGTACTGGCAGGCTCTACGATTTCTCCAGCTCCAGGTACCTTTTTTTTTTTTGTTATCTCTATGTGGTTGACTTTTGGTATAAGTTGGTCCATGTGACTGATGAGGGAAGCGCAATACTAAATCTGGAATTTTCTAATCGATTTCTCGTTAATTATTTACATCCCTGATTATGATTCGTTTGGGGGGGAAAGAATCGTAGATCATATCATTTAGCCATTTATATAAACATCGAAATCGAAATCAGTTGGTTGGTTAACTATAGATTCATAGATGATAGGTTCTGTTAAGGGGAATATGAGAGTGTGCTTTCTGGGTTTGTTTGTTTGTGTGTATGACTGTATGTCTCTATGTTGTTGGAGATTACGGACAGGAAAAAGTAAAAAGGATAATATAATTCGACAGTACTAGAAAGATGGAGTTTTGTTTGTTTGGAGCTTAGATTGTGAGAGACTTGTAAGTGTTTTCCGAAACATACTAAATTTGGTAGAAACTTTTTCATAAGAGGAAAGTGGTCAGTGGTTGAAGAAACTCTATTAGAGGTTTGGTTGTATCTTAGTAACTCTCTCGCTTATTTAGTCATTAACCACTTTTTTTATTTGTCTTCTTGGTTTGGTTGAGAGGTTTTTGAAAGAATCGTCTCTTTTCACTATTCCTTTTCTTTATTGGCTACTAGTTGGTGGGGTTGATGTACCTAGAATTAGCTGCGTTATCTTTTGTTAATATATTAATAAACAAGTGGGAGAATCATTTCTGATTTCGTTGTCATCCATAATCAAGTTTTGTTATTTAATTATTCAACTTGGTCATTGTTTAGTGATATATAAGAGTATAGTCTTTCTTTTTGGAAACATTTTGCGAATTGTTAGAAAATCATTATATCATCAACCCCTTCTAAGTTTCTACTTTAGGAGTTCTTTCAGTTATGCTTACATAATTATCTATTAAACAAGGTTGAATAAAATCTGGCTCATAAATCTGTTTCAGAGAGAGAAAGCTTCTATCTTTATGTAGAGCTTTTGTTGTTTCCTGTTTTTTGTTCATTTTTTTCAGTATCTCTGTTTCTAGAACTGGGACCTTGTAAAGGAAAACAAATAGTAAGTAGAAAAATATTAGAAGTTATGGTGTTGCAGGGTCCTTCACATTTATGTCTCATTAATCCATGTCTATACTCTGGTTTAGTGATTAGAGTTGGCCACATTTACATCAATTTTTTGTCTAACTTCTCTGCTTAAGCTTCATACTTCATGTTACATTTCGATTATAGCGAATCTGTGTTTTGGATGCAGAGAATCCCATTCCATGTAGGCAAACATGACTTAGGGTAGGCTAAATCTATTTAAGAAATGATTTTTGACACTGAAAGATGTAAGGAGATATGTTTCAGTGGATGTAGCTTGGGTTACCTTACCTACCAACCACTCTCTACTTTTTTTTTTTGGCAGCATGAAATCGGTCATAGAGAGATACAGCGATGCCAAAGGGGAAACCAATTCAGAAAATGACCCTGCTTCCGAAGTCAAGGTACTCCTTTTTTGTTACTTCTCCCTATCGATTTCATATCAGACTTGGAGACCATAGATACCACACATCATATATTGAAGTAGAGTTTTATATAAAACACAAGTCACACCACCTGACCATCAGATTAGATACATCTATGTTGCATTTTATCTTTCAAGAATCCATTCTAGACTAGATAACATATTAATCCAAAAACAAAATACTTGTGCTCTCAGTTTTATATAATCACTTGTAAATCATTTCTACTATATTATAGTTCTGGCAAAAGGAGTCTGCGATTCTAAAGAGCCAGCTACATAACTTGCAAGAAAACCACCGGTATGTTTTGCATCCTCTGAGTTCGTCAAACACTCTTAGTAGTAACAACTAGAACAGGGAATAATAGGAAATGGTTGTATTACGAATAGAAAGCCAAGCCAATAAAGAATGTTTTACATCTCTTAAGGTTTTATTCATGCTTGATATTTCCCCCCAAAATCACCAATTGCATCTCTACCACCTCCAGAATTATATATCTCCACACATCATCCATAAGAAGGGAATAATCAAACACTTCCACACTCCCCATCTTTTTTTTCTTTGGAGAATTAGGGAATGTATGTATAGCTTGGAGAAAAATGCATATTCAAAAGAGCTTGTACTTGACAGGCAAATGATGGGGGAAGAGCTCTCAGGACTATGTATAGAAGATTTACAGAATTTGGAAAATCAGCTTGAGTTGAGTCTTCGTGGCGTACGAATGAAAAAGGTGGGTTTTGATGCTGTGACAAAATAAGTCAACTTTTGGAACCATTTGGAAAAAAGTAATGGCTGTACTCTATATACGATTTTCTTTCCTTGACTTTTGTAGGATCAAATGTTGATCGAACAAATACAAGAACTCAACCGAGAGGTGCGACTCTGAGATTACCGTAATATAGAAATCAGACATTTTCCGCAGTGTTGGTAGGCACAATGCTAATTGTTTTTTTTTTCCGGTTGTAGGGGAATCTCGTGCACCAAGAGAATTTAGATCTCCACAAGAAAGTAAACCTAATGCACCAACAGAATATGAAATTACACGAAAAGGTACCTCCGGGTTTTAGGAAATATCTGGGAGCCAAGATGATCTTTAAAATGCTAGAACATTTTGTTGTCTTATCTAAGGATCATATGTGCTTTATTCCAGGTTTCAGAGGTCGAGGGAGTGAAAATGGGAAACAAAAATTCTCTTCTCACAAATGGTCTAGTAATGAGAGATAACTCGAGGAAACATGTCAATCTTCAGCTCAGCCAACCGCAGCATGATGAGACGCATACAAAAGCTATCCAACTCAACTACTTTTCCTTCATTGCGTGATATATTCGGTATGCCGACACACTTATGTTGACGTCTTCTGAATCATGTCTCAATTAAATGTAGCAGCTTGCCACTGCATAAACATGATCAGTTTGCAATCCACTTCTATCAGACACCAGCTTTGTACCTTTTTCGACTTTTCTCTCTCTCTCTGCAAAGAACCTTGGATTGGCGTGGAAGCATGTACTTTTATTATGAAGGAAAAAAGTATTCTAATAACATAAAGTTGTACATTTCGACTGCATTATAGCTTAAATCCAAATCGATGCACAGAAACTGATATCGAAGCTTGCCCAGGTCGATGGAAATATTTTTACTTGAAAAGTTCAAATCTGAGTTAGTTAGCAGTTATAAAGCTGATTAATTAAATAAGCGGGTAAGTCAAAAAATTAATCAAAGTCATCATCATATTATGTACATGCTTTTAAAATTAAAAGTCTATGAATGTGCGCAAGTGAATCATGTTATTATTTTTCTTGTCTCATTATTCCTTCATATTACAAGTTCCCATTCTTTGGAAACCTTTTACAGTACAAGCCATCTTATCTCATATCGCTCCATGTTATGAATTGTTCAATGATATTAGTTGATATTGACACCATACTTAGGCTGTAGATTTGGAAGAAACAGGATATCTGAAATATGGGTAACAGTATATCTGTACATGTTAGTGAATATAGGTAACAACAGTAAATATAGGTAATTATCAGGATATCTGAAATTTAAATTTATAGGTTAAGCAGGTTTAAACAACCTTCAAGGGTCAGCCGCCAGAGAGAAAAAAGGCGACTTAGCAAAGATTTTGGCTTTTCTGATGTGATCCGACGGTGGGTGTGCCTTCGACACCGCCGTCGGATCGGTTTCCTTTGTCTGTAGTTCTGTCTTCCTTCCGGCTGCGTCAAAAGCTCAATAGATTCTGATTCTGGCTTAAAATTTTTGGATCTCCGATCTGTATCTTTGGAAAGTCCCTTTATGAGACCTTCGTCTCTGGTTCTTTGGTGCTGGAGGCGGTGGTGTTTCATGGATTCGTCTGGCCGTAGCATGTGAGGATCTGATGAGAAGCGCTGGTAGCTCGTGGTTTGCCCCCTCCGATGTGTGTTAGAAGTGGGAGATCTTGGCTCCTTGGTTGTTTTCTCTTTGGTTTTTACGGATTTGCGTCGCCGGGCTTTGTATGTTGCTTCTCTCAGGTGGCCTCTATTTACTCATCGGTTATTTGTTCTTAGCTGAAGTCATGTATTCTTTTGGGTTCTGTTTTGGCGCCTTAGTTTCTGTTTAGCTGAAGTCATGTATTCTTCTAGATCAATATTGGTTAGGATCCCTAATGCTATCCTAAGATATAAAATTGTGGAACATGAGATTTGGCATATTGGTATCTCTCTCTTCTATGTAGCTCAATGGTCCTCCAACCTTGCAGTCAAACCTCGTACGTTCTCATCCATCCCTCTTTGGGCTCATATGAGAGGCATCCATTTCGACCTTTACAACCAGAATGGTCTAAGTCGTGTTGCTAATCTCATTGGTCTACCTGTAGAAGTTGATGAGTTCACAAGAAGAATGGTTAGCATTGAAGTAGCACATCTAAAAGTAAAAGCTGATTGTACAAAACCTCTCCCAACAATTGCTGAGATCCAAAGGGATAATGGAGAAATAGTTACCTTGACTATTGACTACCCTTGGATACCACCTACTTGTCCTTATTGTAAGGTAATGGGGCACCTTGAAACCTTGTGTCCAAATGAAAAATGGAACCCCAAGCAACCTCCTTCCTCTGCAAATGCTAAGGAAGCTCCCAAAGTCGCTGATGGTGTTGCCAAGTTTAGCTCTGAATCTGCTAAGGCTGTTGAGCAGGCGAGATCTTTGGACCTTAGCAACCCCCTATCACCTTCCCCTTTGCTTTTCGATACTCTTTATTCCACTGTACCAATCTCTCCCACCTTAACCGATCCTCCCCCAATAAAAAATTTCCATCCTTCAAACCACCACTCACCAAATATCTTACCCAATCTTTCCATCATCACCACTGATTCAGCCGACTTAGTCTTTGTCAATTCTCTGGTGGATAAAGAACCAATCACTCATATCATAGGCCTCCAATCCCATCATTTATCCCGTCCACCTGCCTTCAAAGCCTACAAAAAATTGCCTAAACCTCCTGTCCAAACCTATTAAGTCCAATCCAGGAACCTGTTTTCTTGTATCTCCACCCTTAACTCAAAAAGCCTAAGCCAAACCACAATTACTACTTCCTTCTCTCTTCCATCTATACCTGCTCGCTCAGCACCAGACCAGCATGTACCTTTTGATCCCCTGCCAACCTCCCCAAACCCTGTAACAAATTCTTTAGATCCACCAATCAATTGTTCTTCAGAAGGCTCTGTCTCCACTCCTCCTTCCTTTACTACCTCTGCAGTGGGTTCTCTCCTTTCAAGGGAGTCCCAATTATAATTTATTTTTATGTTAGGAAACATAATTTTTTGGAATGTTAGATGACTTAATGAGATTAAGAGATTTGTGATATATAAGAAAATTACACTTCAACAAAAATACTATGTTATACTAAATGAAAATGTGTACTATTTATAACACTAAAAATTGATTTTGTGCTATTTCTGATAATTGTCCATTACCAAATCTACACTTTCTACATAAATTATTATGATCTTTATTGACGCCGGAAAAAAGAAAAAAGCTTGTGTCTTTGGGAGGTTAAAACCTCACAGCTTGCATGTTCTTAAGCTCCATGGGAAGATGGAAGAACTCTCTCCATGTTGCTTTAGCTTGGTCTATGAGCCGAGGACTCATCCCGTGGTTCAGCACTTGGAAAAATCCCCATTCTCTACAAGTCTTTGAGATCTCGTCAAGCGTTTTGATCTTTAGAGTTATGTCGAGATTAGTTATTTAAGTTTAAGTGCCGGTCTTAAATAGAATCTAAAGGAGTTAATGCTTACATACATGCATAACAATGCATATAAACGACAGAATGGGAGATGGATAGATACTTACTACTTAGCAACCTATCAATTTATAACCATAGAAAAATAGAAGTATCTAGATGAGGCCGACGTTATACAAATGTCGAGGCCAATCTTCCATGAACAATTATTGAATTTCTCACGTTTTATATTAAACTATTTAAATAAAGAGAGAGAGAAAGAAAGTGATTCTCATAAGAAAAAAAACAACGAGAATGGATAGATAACAAAATTTATAATCAATTTGTATAAATAAATAAACATTTTATTTATAATTTTTAATATTAAATAGCAATCAAATTAAAAAGTAAACAAAAAAAGAATTTAAATTATGGTTTAAATTTTGATTCAAAAATTCTAATTTTATTTAAATAACAATCAAATAGGTTGAGTTGTAAATTGTAATGCATTAACCCATCAATTGTAATGTCACTCATTTCATTGTTTTCTTTTGGGTTCGTTGAGTTGTATCTAAATATATTTTGATGTATTTCATATTTATTTTCGTAATTGATTGGCTACCAAAAAAGAGGTGAACTTTAAAACTCTGTCGATAACGGATTTACCCGTTGTTAAGTTGCATATATATATTAGATGTTACCGATTCCGATCCACACCTTGCACGCATATAAAGTTTAGGTTTTCGTTATCTCCAATGCTAGGTTAAGCCACCCTATTCTCCGTCAGTCTTGTTCCGCATCTCTCTAATTTTCAATCCGTTGAAAACATGTATGATTCCTCCAAAAGTCGATTTCACGGTAGGATCTATCTGTATCTCTTCCTTGATATTGTTCATTGCAATTACGTGTTTTTGATTCGTTTATTATTTTATTCGATTTGTAACCGTCCTTAGATTTGTGATGCTTTATCATTGTTGATCAATGATATCTGTGCTTAAAAACTAGGTTAGATCTGATGATTAATTGTTCACCAGGTTTAGAGTCTTGGGAATTTCATCTGATACTAAATGAATGGATCTAATCAATTGTATTCATGGTCTCAAGTTTTTCAGTCGTTTTTGTCATATTGCTTAAGCATTTCCCGTTTTATAAAACTTGGCAGGGGCGGAAACATTTGTCATATGGGAATTCGAGGAATGCCCGATCCCTGCTGGTGTCAGTTATGAGATAGTTGATCTGAACATCTCAAGGGCCTTACAGGATATGGGTTATTGTGGTCGGGTAACGTTGAGGGGTTATGGTGACCACAATCCTGTCCGCAGGGAACTCTCTGGATGTACAATCTTTTATGCACCCCCAGGTACGGTGCACTTTCTCTTCTTATTCTTCTATTTACTTTTATGTCTTTATCCTTACTTTGCGTTTTATGTATTCTTTCCGGATCTAAAGAGATGAGACGTAAAAAGATTTTAGTGGACTTACTTGGCCGCGCAATTAAAAGAGACCGTACTATACTACTTAATGTGATGCTGATCCTCGGAGACATCTCAAGACACACTGGGTTATTGAGTGCTATTCGCGTTTTGGTTTCAGAAGGAAACTGCAATGTTATTTTATCACAGCCTCAAAACGTATCAGGACAGCTACCTGATGGTCTTGATACAGTATGGCTTTGGGAAACCCTAGCAGCTCAAGGAAGGATGGTGAGTAGGGATGATCAAGTCATGCAATAGATAACCACTGTTTTTTCCTCAAATAGGTTAGATAACAAAAAATTGCATCTTCTCTCTTTTGATGACTCTGTTGTGTTGTAATTTTCTTTACTTTTACGAGTTCATCACTATACTTGTTTGTGACCTCTTCTTTCCACTCTCTATCATTGTCTTAAGCGAATTAGAAATGTTCAATGTTCGTTTTATTATTTTTCTTGTCTCATTATTCCTTAATATTACAACAAGTTCCCATTCTTTGGAAACCTTTACAATACAAGCCAATTTATCTCATGTCGCTTCATATTATGAAGTGTTCAAGGATATTAGTTGAAATTGACACCATACTTAGGCTGTAGATTCGGAAGAAACATTCCCCAAAACTTCTCAATCTCGGGACCCTGCTTCATATTCTCATCGAACATAGCAAATATGTAAGTCTCTATAGCTCTCCCTGGCCTCCTCGGAGATCCACTCTTCACAGTTTGTATCAAATTGTTCACATAAGTCCTCGCGTTATCCACACTCGTCGCGGCCCCTCCCGCGGTAGGCCAACCGCTCTCTGACACCACAATCTCCAACGATCCGCCTCCAGCTTTCTCTAATGATGCGTAAACAGTGTCTAAGATTGCGTGGAAGAGGTTTCGGTATTGGTTTTGTCCGTCAGTGACTACAGTGGACGGTGCAGTTAAGAGAGTGTAGTCTAAACGGATGTCTCTCATGTTTCCCGTGTAGCTGAAGTAAGGGTAGAGATTTACAAGCAGAGGAGATTGCTTGCTTGCCAAGAAACCTATCACCGGCGCGATAAAGTTCCTAAATTCCGGTGTGAACGTTCCACTTGAAGGCGGAAACCCGGAAATGCCTCTAGTGTCTATAGCCGTAGAGACCTTGATCCCGAGACCTGAAACCGCTCTCTCGATGTTCTGCATCGCGGGGAGGACAAACCTAGCGGCTTGGTCTGAGGGTTGCACCTCATTCCCGACAGAGATGTACCGGAATCTGACATTTGCGTAGTTGTGGACGTTGTTGCGGACCCACGTGTCAGCTTCTGCTTGGCTAGAGGCGACACGCTGGAGATCGGGGTTTGGAACATCGAGCAAGACCTCGATGTTAGAGCCGCGGAGAGCGTTGAGAGTCTCTTGGTTAGGATCGTACAGCCGCATCCGCCGGATGTTCCGTTGTTGGTAAAGCGCCACGACTTCCGACGCAGGTCGGAGGTTGTTTCCATTTCTTCCGTAGCACACTCCGATTTGGGCAACTTCAGTTTCAAAGTAAGAATCATTAGTAATAAGAATAAACTCTGAAAACGAATTCTAAGATTAAATAAAGTAAAAGATGATTAATGAACCTGCCGTGTCGAAGAAGGAAGCCATTAGGAAGCTAAGAAGAAGCAGTAAGGGTGGTAGTGAGGCTAAGAAACTCGATCCATCAGACATCTTCATTAAATAACAATGAAAGATGATGTTACAATATTGATTATATTGTTATGTTTTCTACTTTGTTTGTTTAAAATCGTACCATTTTGCGCCTAATTTATAGAGGAAATTGGTAACTCAAGTCAATGAATTCCATGAAACAAAGTCATCGGGTCATATCATCACTAGTTTTGGAATGTTATACATTAAATCACCGTTCATGAATGTCTCTCTAAATATATGCTTTGAAAAGTCTAAGAATGTGAGTTTTCTATACACGTAGCTTTCAGTATGCCTAATTAACTAGCTAGCTACACTAAAATCTTAAATGTTATATTGGACGAATCCTCAAATCGTTCCAAAATCAAATACTGAAAACTCCAATGAATATTAATGTATAATTTATTTATTTTTGGAAAATAGGCTGGATCAAACTATCCCAAGATAATGGATTTTCTTTTATAATTAGAATTATGAATCAGTATTTTTTCCCGTTCAAATGCGGGTAATGAATTCTGTTAACCATCCAAATGCGGATATCGAATTAATAAAACTTTTCAAATACATTACTTAATTAGTTGATACCACCTACACACCCCAATAAAGTCTTTTAAGAATAAATGCGATGAGGACTAGGATTTTGGAGTCATGGTACAAGCCGTTAATCACACACGTCGATCGTGGACCATTGAAATTGTATATATTCTTACGTCAGTAGACCAGCAAACCAACATCAATTATGGTTTGATGACTTACTTTACTAGCTAATAGTTCTTGAAACCATTAATAATGGCACCTTAAATCACGTTAGTCGTCAGACGCTAAATTGTGATTAAGACCTAAAGTTTTTAGCAGTTCTAAAGTGGAAAAGGTAAAAATTACGGCAGTTCTACGTATGCTTTAGGTAAAACACTAACAAAAGAATAAAATTACACTGCTTTCTCGAACCGTATATTTAGACTATAGAACCCAAGAGTTTAAGCGAATATTCATATACATAAGCCAATATGCAAAGACACCCTTGTTTTTATTCATGTCTGGTGTACATTATCTTCTCAATATCAAGTCGTAGTTTACCTCATAGCAGCCTAAAAAATCAATATATAATTTGTGAAAAAATTAATTAAAAATAAGTATTAAAACTAAGATCACAAGATTGAGTTTGTACTATAGATAGACCTGAGATCACGATCATGAAGGGACGTGCCTTGTCTAATTAGAACAGTATACGTAGAATCATGCGTCGTGTAGTGATACTAGTGGCCGAAGAAACTTGTCTTTGTTGATTTCAGTTGGACGACAAAAATAGACACCGTGTGAATGTTGATGATGGCTTTGCTTAGACATGTGCGTTTTGGACCCTATCCTCACCTGTCAAATTTTTTTAGGTATAAGAATAACAATTACATGTTTAAATCAAGATTATTTATTCCAATAGATACAACTAGAGAGGGTTTTGGCCTTTTGGGTAATTATTAGGGTATCCAAATTATTAAATTAAAAAAAATTGACTACAAAAAAAGATCTAGATGTTGAATCTAGATCATCAAACTTAGGGATCTATATATATTTCATATAAATATGAAATTGCCTACGCATTTAAAAAATATTTCTTACAACATTTTTAATTGTATAATTTTAAATCTTTTCTCATTACGTATATCGAAACCGATGTACTAAAACATAGCTGTGGCTCATTAATCCTTATTATTACAACATGTTCCCACTCTTTAAATAGTAAATACCCTTACACAAAAAGCACACAAGTCCCATCTATCACATCACCAAGCCCCCTTCCTTCTTCAAGGCTTAGTTGAAATTAACATCATACTTAGGCTGTTGACTGGGAAGAAACATTCTCCAAAACTTCTCAAACTCAGGGTCCTTCTTATTCTCATTGAACATAGCGAATATATAAGTCTCTATAGCTTTCCCTGGCCTTCTCGGTGATCCACCCTTCACATGTTGTATCAAATTGTTAACATAAGTCCTCGCATTATCTAGACTGGTCCCAACTCCTCCCTCCGTGGGCCAACCACTCTCCGACACCACGATTTCCAACGATCCACCGCCCGATTTCTCCAATGCCGCGTAAACTGAGTCGAGACTTGCGTCGAAGAGGTTTTGGTATGAGTACTGGTCGTCATTGACCACAGTGGACTGGGCGGTGAACAGAGCGAATTCTAGAGGGATATTGGTCTTGTCTCCCATGTAGCTGAAGTAAGGGTAGATATTCACGAGCAGAGGAGATTGCTTGCTCATCAAGAAACCTATCACCGGTTCAAGAAAGCTCTTATACTCATCCTTAAACCTTCCGTGTGACGGAGGAGATGTATCTTCGGTGGCTACGGTAGCTATAGTAGTCGATACCTTGATTCCAAGCCCTGCTCCAGAAACCGCTTTCTCGATATTCTGCATCGCTTGGAAGAGAACCCCTCCGGCTGAGGGAGTCACCTCATTTCCGACGTTGATGTACCGGAATCTGACACCGTCAGCCGCGTAACGCTGGACATTGTCGCGGACCCACGTGTCAGCCTCAGCTTGGCTGGAGGCGAGACGTTCGAGATCTGGATTGGGAACGTCGAGGATGAGCTCGATGTTGGAGCCGCGGAGAGCGGAGAGAGCGTCTTGGTTAGGGCCGTACATCCGCATTCTCTGGATGTTACGTTGCTTGTAAAGAGCCACAACGTCCGATGGACTTGGCAGCTTGTCGCCTAGCATCCCGTAGCATACTCCGATTTGTCCAGCTTCAGTTTTCAAAAAAGAATCATTAGTAGTAAAAATAAAATATTGTAGATGGAGATAATGATTAATAGATGTTATAAGGGGTAGCAGTAGCTTAAAAGAGTATTGAACCTGTGGTGTCGAAGAAGGAAGCTATCACAAGGCTGAGAAGAATCAGCAAAATTGGTGGTGAGGCTAAGATTCTTGATTCAGACATATTGTGGTTGTTTTTCTATGATACTGTGAAACTTAATATGTTTAAATCGTATCATTTCGCGCCTAATTTATAGAGCGAGTCAGGGGTTCAAGACTTCAAGTCGGTCAATGTTTGAAATCAAATTAAAAACAATTACTTCTCTAGATCTATATGCTTTGAAGAGTCTAACAATCTGAGTTTTCAACACAAGTAGCTTTCAAATAGGGTCGATGGGATCAATCTCCCAAAACAAAAATATTCGGTTTTAAAACACTCGAATTTAAATGATTTTTTTTTTGGGGTAATAGGTTGGATCATGGTAATATAAGCCTTATAACCATACGTCAATCATGGACAGTTAAATTGTAGCGTTAGACCCACTAACCAATATCAATTATGGTTAGATGACTTGCTGGTTCTTGGAACCATCGATCAATGTTGGGAGCCTTAAACACGTTAGACACGAAAGTCGACCTCATGCACTTTCCATCCCCGTAAACACTCTAAATAGAGAGAGTTGAAACGCGGCATTTCTCTATGTGAATACCCCAACAAAAAATATATCCACATTAGGAATTAACCACTGAATTTTCATTGAAAATATTTTAATGAGATATCCTTCACTGAAATAATAAGAAAATTTTAAAGTGAGAGAGAAAACAAGAGACTCAAGTCTTAAGTAGAACTTCTTTTTACATTTGTTATTTTCTAATTGGTACATTTTTAAGAGCATCCACTGTAAAGGTTTCTTACAAATAAAATAATAATATTTTATATAATAAATTAAATAATAAAAATAAAATAAACCAATAAATGAAAGATAAATAGACAATCATTCTCATCCCCCTTTTTTATAATTATTTTTCAAATTTTTATTGATGAAAAACCCATGATATACTACTAATGGGTGCTCTAAATGTCTCACTAAGACATTGAATGACATTAGTTTTTAGAGTGGTTTTTGATTTTTGATTCTCCAAAAAATATTTTATAGTCATTCATAATTTTTTGAAAAAATAGATTTTCTAAATTATAGGAAAATGGATGTTGATGGGTTTTGATAATTTCTAAAGAAAAACCAGAATCTCATTTTATTAGTTTTTAAGAGATTTTGGTGTGACATATATATATATTTTCCCTAAAATTATCCAGTTTACGTCTTTTTTTTTGTTTTGAAAATTTTTGTTTATTAATTCATTAAAACTAAAATCCTATTCTATGGTTTTTTTACCAGAGTTTTTGTAATTATTTTATTTTATTTTTAAAATATTGTTATTTTTATCAATCAGTAAATTTATTTAACTAAATATTAGTTTTCTATAAAAGAGTAAACTAAACCTATATGTATTTTCGCTATTTTTTTGCTGTTGTGAAAATTTTTAAGCTTTTATTTGATTGTTAAATTTATCATCATTTTTTACTAATTTTAAAGATATATAACCAAAATTAAAAAATCAAAATAAAATAAAATAAAAAAGAATTATATATAAAATCTAGAAAAAGTATCATTCAAGTTTTTAAAAAACTAAAATTTACACCAAAATTCAAAAACTCTAAATCCAAAAACTAAAAACCACTTCCAAACTCTCAAACATTCATGGCCTAGATCGATATAGTCGTTAGAGTCTCTCCAACTTTATTCCTTGTACTTTAACACACACAAAAAACTTTATTCCTAGTAATATCTCCATCTCTCTTCAAGTATAAAATATAGCATTCTCAAAAGAAAATAAAAAACATTAGAACATATTCTCTCTGTTTCATAAAGAATATAGTTCTCATATTTTTTACACAAATTAAGAAAACCTTCAATTATACAAATATACTCTTGTTTAATATGCCACTAATGAAATAATATGCTAATGATAATCTTTATTCAAATAGTTTAAGCTTTCTATATAGAATAAATTAGTAATTTTATTTTAAAAATCACATTAAAAATGTAAACTGATATTTTCAAAAACCAAAAATTCAACTCTATAATGATTCTGTTTATGAAATAGAGGGAGTCTATTAGTTTGGCTCAACCAAAGGTTTGTTTTTTATTTTAAAAGTTTGGCTTAACAAGGGGCGCACAAGGGGCGCGCTTGGGCGTTCAGGTACCCATTCGGGTTCGGGTCGGGTCTTCAGGTTTTCAGGTTTAGGGTTTGAGATATTTTTCGAGTATTCTTATTTTTTAGATCGGATTTGGTCCGGGTACATGCTGATTCGGTTCGGGTTCGGATACCCGAAATATTGGGAGAAAATAAGAAAATGATTAAATTTGAATAGAATTTGGTTAAATTTGAATTAAAAATTTACAAATATAATTAAAAAATCTTATAATTTAGTTATTTTTGATATTTTGACTATTTTGGTTTTAAAATAATTGATATAGATAGCTTTATAATTACAATTTTAGATAATTGGGCTATATTAAATATAAATATAATTAATATTTGTCTATATATAATTATATTTGAGTATTTCGGGTATCCATTCGGTTCTCAATTCGGTTCGGGTTCGGATTCGATTTTTTGGGTATAGAAATTTAGGGATCATTAGGGTATTTATAAAATTTGGATCGGTTCGGTTCGGATATTTTCGAGTTGGTTCGGGTATTTTCGAGTCAGTTCGGGTCGAGTATTCGGGTCTAGTTACTTTTGCCCAAACCTAGGCGCGCGGAACCGATGGAGTAAAACATAGACGTGGCTCATCTCTATTACAACAAGTTCCCACTCTTTAAATAAATATCCTTTACACAGAAAGCCCACAAGTCCCATCTATCAAGATGGCTATTGAAGGATTAGTTGAAATTAGCATAATACTGATTCGGAAGAAACAGTCAGGGGCCGATCCACCTGAAAGATTATGGGTGCATGCACACCCAACATATAAATAATTTTGATTTGTACACTAGGTAGGCTAATTAATAGTGGCAAAACTGTAGCAGGGCACCTACATCTCCTAGAGTTCATTGGTTAAATTCCCTCTTAGTGCTATTTTTGCACCCATTATTTTTCTCACCTGCATCCGCCACTGGAAACAGTCCCCAAAACTTCTCAAACTCAGGGTCCTTCGGATTCTCATTGAACATAGCGTATATATAAGTCTCTATAGCTTTCCCTGGCCTTCTCGGTGATCCACCCTTCACATGTTGTATCAAATTATTAACATAAGTCCTCGCATTATCCACACTGGTCCCAACTCCTCCCTCCGTGGGCCAACCGCTCTCCGACACCACGATTTCCAACGATCCGCCGCCCGATTTCTCCAATGCTGCGTAAACTGAGTCGAGACTTGCGTCGAAGAGGTTTTGGTATGAGTATTTTCCGTCAATGAACACAGTAGACTGGGCAGTGAACAGAGCGTAGTCTCGACGGATATTGGTCGTGTCTCCCATGTAGCTGAGGTAAGGGTAAAGATTCACGAGCAGAGGAGATTTCTTTCTCATCAAGAAACCTATCACGGGTTTGAGAAAGCTCTTATACTCATCCTTAAACCTTCCGACTGACGGAGGATATGTATCTGTGGTGGCTACGGTAGCTATAGCAGTCGAGACTTTGATTCCAAGCCCAGCTCCAGAAACAGCTTTCTCGATTTTCTGCATCGCTTGGAAGTGAACCCCTGCCTCTGAGGGAGTCACCTCATTCCCGACGATAATGTATCGGAATCTGACACCGTCAGCCGCATAACGCTGGACATTGTGGCGGACCCACGTGTCAGCCTCAGTTTGGCTGGAGGCGACACGTTGGAGATCTGGATTGGGAACGTCGAGGATGAGCTCGATGTTAGAGTTAATGAGAGCGGAGAGAGCGTCTTGGTTAGGGCCGTACATCCGCATTCGCTGGATCTTACGTTGCTTGCAAAGAGCTACAACGTCCGATGGATTTGGCAGCGTCAGCGTGACGTCTCGCATCCCGTAGCATACTCTGATTTGTCCAGCTTCAGTTTTCAAAAAAAGAATCATTATTCATTAGTAATAAAAATAAACTGAAACAAATATCGTAGATGGAGATGACTAGTAGATGTTATAACACTAGCTTAAAAGATTATTGAACCTGTGGTGTCGAAGAAGGAAGCTATTACAAGGCTGAGAAGAATCAGCAACATTGGTGGTGTCGTGGTGACTGGTGAGGCTAAGATTCTTGATTCAGACATATTTCGGTTTTAAAACACTCGAATTTAAATGTTAATTTGGGTAATACGTTGGATCATGGACCGTTAAATTGTAGCCTTTAGACCCACTAACTAATATCAATTATGGTTCTTGGAACCATCGATCAATGTTGGGCACCTTAAACACGTTAGACACGAAAGTCTACCATCTACACTTTGTCACTTTCCATCCCCAGAAAGGCTGAAACACTCTAAATAGAGAGAGTTGAAACGCGGCGTTTTTCTATGTGAATACCCAACCAAAAATATATCCACATTAATTAACCACTGAATTTTTTATCTCAAAGTTTGAAATCTGAAGTTTAAATTCATAGCCATCTTTTCAAAAATTATTTAACAAATCTACAGAAAAAAAAATCGTAGAAAGTAAAATTTTAAAAATATACCGCATTAATTTTATGTTTTCTAAAATTACTGTACTACCAAAAATTTTAAACTCTGAATAAATCACAAATTTGCTTCTATAAATGTAGGAAGGGATTCCAACTGATTTAATAACATTTTTTTTACAATGATTTAATAACATTTAGAAAATATTTAGGAACTAAGACCACCTCCAACAGTGGTTCTTAAGTATTTTGAAGGGGTTCTTAACAATTAAATGAATTAAATTTAAATCAAAAACAGAGATTATAGCTAAGAACCGATCCTAAACTAAGCAATTTAAGGATCGGTTCTTAACATGATGTGGCAAGCTCTTATTGGTTTGTGACTGTTAAGTTTATTCCCTTTGATTTTTTCTTTTCCCGACAAATCCACACAAAAAAACCAAACCTCTCTCTTCTGCGATGGTGATTCGAAGGCGACACCACACCACGCCACCTCCACCTCCGGCGAGCAACCACCTCCACCTCCGGCGAGCAACCACCTCCACCTCTCTGTGTCTTTCTCAATCTCTTGGCGAAGTCGAGCATTCATAAAACCTCCGGCACTGTCTCTATCTTTCTCGATCTCTCGCCAAGCCACCGTCGCCGAAGGCTTTCGAACGCCAACGCCACCAAAGGAGGATCCAATTCGTGTGTAAAGGTATGAATCTATCCGTTTTACTTATAGATCTACAATAATTATTGGTTTTTTATGAGGTCTTCAATTAGGGTTTTGTGATTTTAAGGAAATTTGGGTTTCGTGATTTTTGGAAAATTAGGGTTTCGTGATTTTAGGGAAATCATTAGGGTTCTTTGATGTTATCCAAATTAGGGTGATTAGAAATTAGGGTATATTCTGTTTTGATTTTCTGTTTACACAAAATCTTGATAATCGTTGTGTATTTTAGGGAAATCGTGATTAAGCTTTTCTTAATTGTTTGCTGTGTTCTTCGGTATTGAGGAAGCGGTTGTGCGCCAGTATCAGATGACTGCACCGGAAAAGCAATTCTGCTTGAAATATTACTGGCGAAGATCTCGCCATGGTTATTGAATACGGAAAAGGCACGTTGAAGCAGGTTCAGTTAATGAAGAAGAAAACGGAGGCAAGGCGAATCTCCAGAGGCGAAGAAGAAGAAGAAGAGATGGGATTAGAATCTCTAGAATGAAATTGGGGGTTTAATTCAAGAACTCAAGAGGGAGTGTTGAGATTTGAGTTCTTGAATAAACCTGCAACCAAGAAAAAGAAGAATCCGTGAAGAGAAGAAGATGAAGAGAAGAAGCGTGGAAGAAGAGAAGAAGAAGTTGTCAACGACAACAAGAGAAGAGAAAAGTCAACAAGAAAGAAGTTGGGTCTTGTTGTTTTTGTAATGGGTTATCCAATTTGTGTAGCAAGTAGTATAAGTTTGTGTGTGATGTGTTGTAAGAAAAAGTATCCATTGGATCCAATAATAACAATGTAGATATTAGTGTTTTCTCTCTTCTCTCAAAACTAAACAAGATCAAAGAGAGTAAAGAGAGATGAGTGACTAACCTCTCATGGATGAGGTTAGGATGAAAACATCAACAGTTCTACAACAATATGAATTAAGCAACAGGACTACCACTATCAAGATGTGACATTGATTATAAGCTCCTAAGGAAAAACAAAAGTAGATAAAAAAACGTATCCAAACAATTATACCATAATATCAAATTAGGGCGTTGAGATGGGAATGACAACAAAACTACTCTGATCAATGCAAAAATCAAGAAAACAAGTTCAATGATGAGATGATTTGTATTAGAGAAATGCTTAAAACACAACAAAACTCCCAAGCTAAGAATGCAAACAAAGTAAGCAAAACATAAATTCCAGATTGCAAGTTAAAACACAATAAAACTCCCAAGCTAAGATTGCAAACAAAGGTCTATTGGTTAGCAAAACACGAACTCAGATTTCAAGTTGCTCAGCATGTCTTTAAACTGCTATAAATCCTCCAAACATAGTATAAAGTTAAAACATACATGTCCCTAAATCTAAATTAATTTGTAAATTTTTTTTTTAAGAACCCCATTTGGGGTTCTACCATTGGACTGAAAATGATTTAAGAACTCTAAAAGAGTTTCTTAACTTTAATTTTATTAAAAATAAAAATTAAAAATTTGTTAAGAACCCCAAATGGGGTTCTCTGTTGGAGATGCTCCAAGTGTTGTGGTACTAGACCCTGAGATCAAAGTCATGAAGGCACGTGTTTTGTGGAGTGATATTAAAAACCAAAGAAATTTCTTCTAAAGGTCGATTTCAATCGGACGACAAAAACAGACACCGTGTTGTTGATGGAGTTGTTAGATATTTTCTATACATTTCCACCGACACAAAAAAATTCTTGCATGGATATTCTAACATACTATGATATTTTAAAATAAAATTTGAATTTATATTCTAAGTCGTTACAGTCTCTCCAACTTTATTCCTTGTATTTTAACCAAACAAAAAAAACTTTATTCCTTGTATTTTAACCAAACAAAAAAAACTTTATTCCTTGTAATATCTCTATCTCTCTTCAAATATAAAATATATAAATTTAAATTTTATTTTAAAAATCACATTAAAAATGTAAAATGATATTTTTAAAAATACAAAAATTTAACTCTATAATGATTATGTTTATGAATTAGAGGGAGTACATTAGTTTGGCTCAACCAAAAGTTTGTTTTTTTGGGATAAAAGTTTGAAAAATACTTGGGTTCACCCCCAAGGATGAATCTCTTTGTTCACTTCCTTTAAATTTATCCAATAAGATTATGCCATGTAATATTATAATTAAATATACATAATAAATAAAAACTTAATAAATAAAAAAATTAAAAATTAAAATTTTTAATTCTTGGGTTCGTTGAGCTGTATCTTTTAGGGTATATAGTTTTATATATTTTATTTATTTAGTTTTAATTATTCTTTTTATTTAAATAATAAATTAAATAAAAAAAATAAAAAAAATTAAATATTTTAAAATTTTAGCTCTTGGGTTCGTTGAGTTGTATTCCTTAGAATATAGTTTTATATGTTTTATTTATTTAGTTTTAATTTAAATAATAAATTAAAATTAAAGAAATAAAAAAAATTAAAAAATTAAAAATTTTAACTTTTGGGTTCGCTGAGTTGTATCCCTTAGGGTATAACTTTATATGTTTTATTTATTTAGTTTAAATTTATTATTTTTCTTTAAATATAATATCACGTGAATAATCTTATTGGATGAATTTTCTTATTTTTTTTTATTTTCTAAATTTTTTATTTCATTTGTTTAATTGTAAATTTAGTTTATTATTTTTGTTTAAATATAATATTAGTTGACATATTTTTATTGATTAGATTTAGAAAAAGTGATTAAGAATTAATTGATTAAATTTAGAAAGAATAATTAATGATAATATTACATGGCATAATTTGATTGGTTAGAGAAAGAGGAGGTGAATAAAAGAATTCAAAAAGATGCGGATCTAGAAATTATTTTAATAAGTAAAACAAAAATATGATGCAAAATAATCCATTAATAATGGGCAATATCACAAATCTTTAAAGTAGGCTAGTTTTTTTTAAAAGTTGTGGGGACTCCCAAATACAATGTAGATCCCCGAGTGGGCTCAAGCAAAGTTAACATCGTACTTAGGCTGCTTGTTCGGATGAAACAATCCCCAAAACTTCTCAACAGTAGGAGGAGTCGGCTTCAAATTCTCATCATACATCGCAAATAAATAAGTCTCGATTTCTTTCCCTGGTCTCTTCGGTGTCCCATTCTTCACATGTTTAATCACATTATTGTTGTAAATCCTCGCATTCTCTACATTCGTGTCGATTCCTCCTGCTGTTGGCCATCCAGTCTCCGACACAACAACATCCAACGATCCACCATCGGATCTCTCAAGAGCCGAGTACACCGCATCGAGCATCGCATCGAATAGGTTTTGGTAAGATCTTGGAGGGTCCGAGACCGTTCCTGGAGCAGCCGTGAAGAGAGCGTAATCGAGCCGGATTTGGCCTTTATTATCCGCGTAGCTGAAGTAAGGGTAGAGGTTTAAGTGTAAAGGAGATTTCTTGTTCACTAAGAAACTTATGATTGGTGCCATTAGCGCCATAACTTCTCCTTTAAACGAACCTTTGGAAGGTGGGTAAGACTCTCCGAGTATTCCCATGTCTACCGCCGTGGATACCTGTTAAGATTTTAAAATGAAACATAATTTAGGTTCCATTAATTCAAAATTAAATTAAGAAATAGGATATTTCCATTTTTGATAAGATAATTTTGTAAAATGTAAAAAAAATAAAAAATTGATTGTTGACCATATATTAGAGGCATAAGTACAACTTTGAAATGTAAAAGTATATGTTATTATTATGAGAACGTCATTGAAAAATGGTAATGCAAAAACATTGACATAAATGAGTTTTGACAATACCTTGATACGACCACTGAGTCCGGCTCTTGAAACCGCCCGGTCGATGTTTTCCATGGCTGGGACTAGGAACTGTGCGTAAGAGTTGAAGATCTTCACTTCATTCCCAACAGATACGTAACGGAAATTGACGTTACCAACGTAGTTAATGACGTTGGTTTGGACCCACTTGTCAGCTTCTGATTGGCTCTGGGCCACACGTACTATGTCCTGGTTGGGAAGGCCCAGCATTATCTCGATGCCAGAGCCACGTAGGGCGGCTAGAACGTCTTGGTCCGGACTGTATAGCCTAACTCGCCGGATGTTTTTCTGTTTGAAGAGGTTAACGGTTTCTGCCGGCGACGGGAGGTTGTTGCCGTATCTTCCGTAGCAAACGCCGACTTGTCCAGCTGTTAAATATTAATCCAACGTATTATGCATTAATTATCACATATCGCGTATATATACTCTACTATAACAATCGAAATATTAATTGTTATATATATATTTTTAACGTAGTGACTCTAAAAAGTAAAAAACGATGTCCTTTGTTATAATAAAACAAATCTAATCATTTAATGATATATTACAATATAATCATATGTTAAATATTCTGTATATCGAATGAAAATCAAGAGAGATTGATGACCTGCGGTATTTGTATTGACGATGAATAGACTGAGAAGAAGGGTTAAGGACGCCAAGAAACGGAGATCCATGGTTAGAGCTCGGAAGAGATTTGACCTAATGATTTGTCTAGGGAATTAAGAAAAATCGTAATCTTTATTCTATATGTTGATGATAACATGCCCATATATATAGTCAGGGCGGAGGGAGTGTGGAATTAAGGGTCAAATGACATGAATAGTTTTTTGGAAAATAGTTAAAGGGTCAAATGACATGAATAGTTTTTTGGAAAATAGTTTAACTTTTACTAAAAGTTTTAAATTGATCCTTGCCTTAAAAAAAATATTGACCCCTACAAAAATTTTAATACATTACTTAAAATTTTTTTTTGCTGAAAACAAAATTTTAATACATTACTTTAAATTTTTTTTTTTGCTGAAAACAAAATTTTATTTTTCATTCAAATTTCATCATCGATCCATCCGAGCGTCGATAACAAATATTTGAAGAGAATTAAGTTAAAATAACAAATCATGTGTTATTGAAACATGAATTTTAAAATATATTTTACAATCCAGTGTTATTGGATTAATAATTTAAAAATGAACAATCAAATCCACTGTTATTGAAAATATTTTAAGAATTGAATTTGAAAGTTTCAGCTAAGATTTAAGGGTATTTCTTAGTTAAAAATACAAATATCAAAATCTCATGTTTTAAGTGAGATTTCAGAGAATTTAATAATAAATTCATAATTCACGAAAATTCAACCAAGTTTCTCAAATCTCATTAAAACTCAAATCTCCCCAAATTATTCATCCAATACATCCCCTTTGAAGTATTATGCACCTGTCACACTGTATATAATAAGTTCAATGGAAAAAATATAAAATACATCGAAATGTCAATGTATGGAAATATACCGAATAAGCAATAAGGAAAAATACGTGTTGGTATCTATCTCTTAATAACTAATATAATGTTAGCAGATACAGTATTTACCAAATAAGAACACTCACATTAGTCATTTTTGTGGGTGTCTTTAAACATAAAAATAATTAAAAAATAGAAAATAGGTGTCCTTAGATGTGTGAATAGTGTATTCCTAAAGACACTTTGGATCTCTAAATGGGTGTATTTAAATTTTAATATTAATTATTTTTTAAGACATTCATTAGAATATTAGAGATGAAGATGGTCTAAGACAATTGCGAGAGAAACATTTGTCTCTTCATAAGTCCACTTGGTGCAACTTGCAAGTCAGCAATGAGTGGAGTTTATTAGGGTTTAGGGTAGTTAAAAATCAAATAGCGAATAGGAAAGTCTAATTTGAAGAAACCCGAAATTTTGATCAACGAAATAATTGGAAAAAAAATCAAGCAACGAATGGAATTTATTAGGGGCTATGGTTGTTGAAATCAAGTAGGGGATAGAACGTCTAATTTGAGGGGAAAAAAACCCCGAAACATTTCTCAAAGAAACAATTGGAAAAGAAAAGAAACAAAGAGAGTCAAATATTGATTTAATTTCATTTTTTGTATACATAATTAAACTGATATCAAACGTCCAGTGATTATAATTCAACTAGCAGAAACGTTCCAAATTTTATCTACGAAATCTCGATTCAAAATTTTCACCATAACATTGTAAACAGGCAACAAAGCTATAGGCCTATAGCCACGTTAATAGAAAACTTAACAAGAAAAAAAAACTGATTATCACTTAAATTAGTTTTAAAATATTGTCAACTAAATATACAGTAAAACATCGCATCTGAATCGAACCGAACTCTTGTCGACCCAAAAAAAAAAAGAATCGAACCGAACACGTGAACATTTTACATTTAATTTAGTCTGAGCTTCAGTTTTGGGTAAATAAAAAATCAATAAAAATCACACCATTTGGGTGTGTACTGTGTACATATGTAAAATAAACAATGAATGGGTTCTTTAATTAATTAGTTTTGTTGTTCGTTATGGTTCTTGACTTCTTGTTGCTTGGTCGTTACGGCAATGCTTAATGATGATGTACCGGGAAAGACTTTGGTTGTCGTCAGTCTTGGGTCGTATTCGCACCGTTCGTTGAACATTTAAATGTGAGGACAAGTCTTTCATATTTTCGCTCCAATCACGGCAATGTCTGTGTATCAAACTATGATTATTGGGTTTACACAAATACTATTGGGCCTTAAACTAAATAAGCCCAACAAAGAGCCTGAAACTAATCTATGCCCACTTGAAAGCTAAAGGAAATCGAAACTTAAACCAACTAAACCGGAAAAAGTTAAATGGATTCGTTTTCCATCTCCGGCCAAAAGTCAAAAGGAAAAAACCAAAAATGTGATATGCGCATAATTTCTTTGACCGAACAAACATCAAAATCCAAAGGATGGACGGTCACGATTGTCCGATTAGCATTGTCGTATTTTCAGGAAGAGAGTCCTTAACGCCGGCTCGATCAAAAAAATCAACCACTCCCTCTCTCGTGCTCACCACGCTCCATTTTCTCTTCTTTTGACTTTTCACTTCGATTGTTCAGTCTCAGATCTCGACGATGGCTGCGAAAATCTCTCAGCTTGCTTGTTTCTCTTCCACCAATCGCCAATTTCATTTCCAGACCCGATGCCCTAGGATTCGCCCTGAGGTAAAATATATAGATTTCTCCTTCTCGATTTGGTTTTATGATGATTCCCAACTCTTTATTTCTTATATTTTCATGACTATTGTCAAAAAATTTATTCTTTGGCTGATTTGTAGTGAATGTGGAATGATTTCACCTTGTGTAATCAAATCATTACCTTTTTTGTTGTGTGTGTGTGGCTAATTTAGCTTAAAAATGGTGTAGTCTGTTGTAGTTAGAAGCGTTGATGGGAACATCTCAAATACAGCAGCTTCTCTAAGCTTTACAGCTGAGGTTTCTAAACCTTTTGTTGAGAAAACATCTGAATCTTATTCTACTGTGGATGAAACTGCTACCAATAAAGATATTATCACGGAGCAAGAAGAGAAACTTGTTCCTGAACTACCAAAAAGAGCAGCTAAGATCCATGATTTTTGTTTTGGCATTCCTTATGGTACTACTACTTTGTGACTCACGAACTTGATTTTAAATCTTTGCATTTCTGAGCTCTGCTTTTAAAGTTTTATTTATTAACTTTCCAAGTATTTCGTTTCCCATATGAGAGTCTTTATTGTCACTTGGTGTTAATTCTGCTTCATAAATGACACTTCTTCAGGTGGTCTCGTTGTGAGTGGAGGGCTTCTTGGATTTGCGTTTTCAAGAAATTTTACAAGTTTAAGTACTGGTGTCCTCTATGGTGGTGGCCTTCTAGCCCTTAGTATATTGAGCTTAAAGATTTGGCGACAGGGGAAATCTAGTTTCCCTTATATTCTGGGACAAGCAGGTAATCTTCATTTACTGTCTACATATCTGTAATTCCGTTTCATCAAGAAATTACTGGTATCTTACACATGATAAGTTGATATATGAGAATCCTTCTAAGTATACTGTGTAATACGAAGAAGTGGTCATCTCTGAACCAAGATCATTGTGCACATGAATGTCTATCAAAATGTTTCTGTTATTTAATGAAAGCATTTGTGCTTACTCATTCTTTGAAACCCTTTAATTGCAGTGCTTTCAGCTGTCGTCTTCTGGAAGAACTTCACAGCTTATTCTATGGTATTCATTATATTTGTGACCATGCTGATTGTTAACTTTCTTGCTTGACTTCAACTGCTTAATGTTTACTTATGCAGACTAAGAAGCTGATTCCGGCCGGGCTTTTTGCTGTCATCAGGTAAGAAATCCTGCTTGTGTTCTACAAAAGACTAATGTATATATCTTTAGTGGATGCATGTAACCGTGTGTTTATGTCTTTTTCATTGCAGTGCTTGCATGTTGTGTTTCTATTCGTATGTGGTGCTCTCAGGAGGAAACCCACCTCCAAAGAAATTGAAACCATCTGCTAGTTCTTCATACTGAAGGGACTTCACATAGTCTAGATTGAAAAAATGGAGATCTTCTCTTTTTGATGACTCTATGGCGTGTTGGATTCCTGCTGTAATTTTATACTTTTTACGAGTCCATAACTGTACTTGTCTGTTACCTGTTATTTCCAGTGTCATAATCTAAAGTTTTGTGTTTCATTCTGGTGACATGTTAGGAATTCCTTAACTCTTAAGCGAATTAGAAATGATTCATGCAAGGCAGAGACACTCATATTGGGAGTATTAATAACCTTAAAAAAGGGCCAATTCAATTGGTGAATCCAACATTTCAACTAGAATTCGACTGCAAAATATCTCTTCAACAAGTAAATGAGAATTCAGAACAAAAAAAGAAAGAAATGATTTCAGTCAAACAAAGCAGAGAGTGTTATCAAGTAGAGGTCAAGAAAGATTCAACAGCAAAATTTTGATTATCTAGTTGCTTGCGCCTGTGTGTGTTCCAAGAGCTGATTCACAAGCTTGTAAGTCCGTCCTGATAAGCCTTTTGTGTGGTTTATCAACTGCTCATGCCTGCATTATGATAAGAATGATGTCGAATTTAGACAAATGATTACAATAAGAATAATACTATAGATTTAAGTATAAAGCTGTATTCTACTTACACATTGGGTTGAGTAGGCTCCATGATTACAGTTCCTGACTCGGAATCAATCTTGGCATCAAGCTTTGAGGTGCGGATGAGGTTCACAATCCATCTCTCGGCCTCCTCATAGTTCAGGTTCAATTTTTCAGCAAGCACCCTGACAAGGCCATGATAGACTCGATATGAGTACAAAGTTAAACCACAGGACCGCAACAAATCTTCTTAACTTAATTAGCTGGATATGGCATAAACTTTTGATGTGTAGTACGAAATATAAAAAGTTACAAAATTGAGCAATCCTATGAGCAGAGCTCTATATTGTTGTTCATTAAGAACTACAATGCCAGATATGTAGAAATATAGACAATTAACCGAAGGGGAGAAACTTACCCCATGTCAATTCTCTGATGAATCTTGCAATAGGTTTCAAAGATAAAAAGGCGGGCATTTTCAAGAAACTCATCTCTCAGGGGTACCGTTGAAAAGTTTCCGTCTTCAACTCGCTTGCCAAGGAATGGATCATTAACAATGACCTACATCATATTAAAATATCAGAGTGTTGATTGTACAGTCTACACCATTCTCCACACAAAAAATACACATGTGAGCTGTGTTACCTCTTCACACTCTTTCATCTTCTTTTGAGCCCCATCAAAGTCATAATTGACAAACACACAAGCCAGGAACTCGATAATAGGATCTTTGTAGGAGTAGTGCTCTTGCTGAATGACCTTAATGAATTCTTTCAGTTGAGGTCTTCTCCTTTTGTTGACAATGAAAGCAGTTGCCAAGTAACGCAGCAAGTGTGGAGCACTAGTTTGGATGGCATTCAGGTACCTGAAGCAGTAAATCAAATTAGTATACAGCAATACAGCTTGGGAAAAGAAAACGAATTAATTTTCAGCAAATGCCGATACACAAAGTACAATCCTAAGAGAAGGTCTGTATCCAAGAGAAAGAAGACTCTCCAAATAGTGACTGCTATTAACTTACAGAAAGGTATAAACTTACTTGTCTTGGTTAAAAAGCTCAATAATTTGTGTCCTTCCATTATCATGATTAAAGAAGATGTAGAGACCCCAATGCATCAGCCAAATCCGGTTCTGCACCTGGTTCAGTGGCGATGCAAAACTCTGAAAAAAAAAACTCTAGTTAGCATATATACTCACATTCACATCTATAGGGATCTCAAAAGTTGCAAGCTAGAAGAAATTTCAAATGCAAACCTTTGTGTCAATAATTTCTTTGAGACGGTTGAGCTCTTCAAAGGCAATGTCCCAGTTTTGCATCAATATCTCAGATGCGAGCTTTCCCCACAAGGCACTCAAACTTCTCTCAAGGTTAGAGCACAGGGTCCTGTACTGGTAAAGATAATCAGCAGCACCAGAATAGTTCCCACATTCAAACTGAAACTTAGCGTACTGATACAAAGCCTCAATCTGGTCTGGACCAATCTGATAAAAGCATGCCATATAAGATTAGCATTTCCCAATACCAAAGCAAACCATTTTACGAATCAGATAAATTTATCATCAAAATCACAACCTGGTAACGTTCCTTGAGCATCTGAAGATTGTACTGCTTGTCAGCTCTTAGCTCCTGCACAGCGCTAGGGTTCAGAAGGAAAGCTACGAGTGGTGCAGCCGCCTCCTCCAAAGATTTGAGCCTAGCCACTACCTCAGCTCTTCTCTCCACCATATCTATCACCATAATTTTTCACATTCATCATCAAATAAAAACCAAAACGTATCAAAATGTAAAATTTACAGAGAGAGGAAGGAAATTCCAAAGATACCTTGGGGAGCATCTTCAGTGTGGTAGAGACTCTTGTGAATATCCATGGCGTAATCAACCATGTTCGTCTTGTTCAAAAGCTCGATCTTAAACTTGAGGATCTGCTCATCAGGGTAAAGCTGAAGCTCCTGAAGGAACTCGAGTATAGGAAACACCAAGTGTCTGTCGAGGTTAGGCGCTACTCGAGGTGTCAGGTCATAGTTCTCTTTGAATTCATCCATCGTCGCAAATCTCTCGATCTCCGCCACTTTTCACTGGGAAAATCTGCTTAAGACGGCAGAGATGAGAGTTTCGGAGACGAGGAGGAAACTCTTAAAATTAGGGTTATCTCCAATAAGAACTTTCAATATTTCAACATATACTTATTATTAATTCTTATTTTCCCCAAAACTATTTTATTTCTTCAAAACAACACACAACCGCTGATCCGTCGTTATCTGATCGGCCGGTACCGGAGGGGTTAAGCACAAGTAAATAAAAAAAGGAAATTAAATGAATTATGTGGAGGGGCGCACAATAAGAAGGCTTTATTCGTTGGCGTATGTTAGCAGTATCGACTTCATCCCGTACCTCCTGTGTCCACTATCTTGCGCATGATCTTCTTTTACCTTTCTCCCTCTTCCTCTATCGAAGTGGATTAGGGTTCTTCCTCGAGACGAACTCATTATATTTCTCGTGACGAATGTTTCCATACTATTAGCAGCTTAAGGATTAGACTCTCCGAATTTTTGTCGACGTGTCTCCTTCCTCCGCTCTCTGATGGATCCTTCACGACGACAACCCAAGGACTCGCCTTACGCGAATCTCTTCGATCTCGAGGTCTGTTAGGTCTCAAATTTTTTTTGGGTTTTCCTTAAAAATTATAACTTTATGCTGTTTTCTCTGATGGTGTTTGTACATGTTGGATGATCATGTGACTGTTGAATGTATAGTTTTGGTAATTGGAAGTTTTGCCTTGTTTCTATAGTGTGGCTTTTGTTTTTTTAACTGTTAAATTTTCCACTCTTGCAGCCATTGATGAAGTTCAAAATTCGGAAACCTGAAGATGAGTTTGATTATTATGGGAGTAGTAGCCAGGACGAAAGCAGAAGCACTCAAGGTACAAATTTTTATTGGTTTTGTGGAATTAATTTTGCTGCCAACTGTGACACTTTGAGTGACTTTTATCTGTGTTTTAAATGGTTGGTGATTGTCAAAGGCGGGGTAGTGGCAAACTACAGCAATGGCCTTAAATCGGGTAAGAATTTGAGCACCAAGAAGAGAAAGCATGGGATAGAAGCTGATGATGCAGAGGATGATGATGACCTCTACGGTCAACATGTTACTGAGGAGCACTACCGATCAATGCTTGGGGAGCATATACAAAAGTTCAAAAGTAGGTCTAAGGAGTCTCAAGGGAATCCCATCCATCTGATGGGTGTTCCGGCCCCAAAGACCAATGTGGGCAGTTACAGAGGCAGGAAATTAGGGAATGATCACCATGGGAGATTCTATGACATGGATACATTGTCAAATTTTCCACCTGATGCTATCCCTCAAAGACGAGGAAGCTACCACGATTCAGATATTACCCCCAAGTATGTTGTTCGTATGTTTTTGATATTCCATGTAGAATGTGTAACCCTGTGTAATCCCTTTGGTTATCTAATGGTGTTGGGTTTCCTAGATTGACACGTCGAATTTTGCATCATTTGCAGAATAGCATATGAACCTTCGTATTTGGACATTGGTGATGGTGTTATTTACAAAATCCCCCCAAGTTATGACAAGCTGGTGGCATCATTAAACTTACCAAACTTTTCAGATATTCATGTTGAAGAATTTTACTTGAAAGGAACTCTGGATCTGAGATCATTAGCAGAATTGATGGCTAGTGATAAAAGGTCTGGAGTAAGAAGGCGTAATGGAATGGGTGAGCCTCGAACTCAATATGAATCTCTTCAAGCTAGAGTGAAGGCCCTATCAGCTTCAAACTCCACCCCAAAGTTTAGCCTCAAGGTGTCAGAAGCTGCAATGAATTCTGCCATTCCAGAAGGAGCAGCTGGAAGCACTGCACGGACAATGCTGTCAGAGGGTGGTGTTTTACAGGTCCATTATGTAAAGGTTCTGGAGAAGGGAGATACATACGAGGTTTGGATCCTGTGACAGTATTTAATGAAAATATTCATAATTTTCTATCCTTCACGGCTCTGGCAACATTATCTATTTGTTCCGACTTTCTTTTATGTATCCTTTCTTCAGATTGTTAGACGAAGTCTACCAAAGAAGCTGAAGGTGAAGAATGATCCTGCAGTCATTGAGAAGACAGAAAGGGACAAAATCAGGAAAGCCTGGATCAACATTGTCAGAAGAGAGATACCAAAACACCATAGAAATTTCACTACTTTTCATCGAAAACAATCAATTGATGCCAAGAGGTTTGCAGATGGTTGCCAAAGAGAGGTAATTGAAATTGGCTCTCATATTATGGCTTTACCTACTCATTTTATTTATTTATTTATTTTTCTCTACATGGCTATTCTCTTGCATTTCATTTTAGATTAATCTCTCATTTGATATTACTTTGAGTTCACAGGTGAGAATGAAGGTGGCTAGATCATACAAAATGCCAAGAAGTGCACCAATTCGCACCAGGAAGATATCCAGAGACATGCTGCTATACTGGAAGCGACATGACAAGCAGATGGTACAATTTCTATTCTCCTTTGACTTTGTAGTACTCTTTCAGGCTGCCAACTAGATCGGGTGACATTTCTGTTGCCATTTTCTTTTAATCATACATGCTTTTTGCACGGGTTTATTTTCCCTCTCTCGTAGATAAGGACTTGAGCTGAACCCACTACTCTATAGACTTGGCTCTAGAAATGGATGAAGTTATGTAGTAGATTTGGAATTTTTTTAATGTCATTCTTCAGCTGGAGCTCTTTTGATTGGTTCACTTGGAATAATTTGATGGTGTTGACAGGCTGAAGAGAGGAAAAAGCAGGAAAAGGAAGCTGCAGAGGCATTGAAACGTGAGCAGGAGTTCCGAGAGGCAGCAAGGCAGCAACAAAGGCTCAATTTTCTTATTAAACAGACGGAGCTTTACAGTCACTTCATGCAAAACAAGCCCGATGCACAGTCTTATGAAGCCTTGCCAATAGGAGATGAAAATCCGGTTGACGAAGAGCTCCCAGGGGCAGGACCTATTGAGGTGGAGGATCCTGAAGAGGCTAAAATGAAGGAAACAGTTCTGAAAGCTGCCCAAGATGCAGTGTCTAAGCAGAAACAAATAACAGATGCATTTGACACTGAATCTCAGAAGCTACGGCAAACTTCTGAATTGGAAGGCCCTTCAAATGATATATCAGTTTGTGGCTCGAGCAATATAGATTTGCATAACCCGTGAGTTTGTGTTCTTGTTATTTCCATATTTTGTCTTTCTGATTGTAGTCTATCCATCCAGCTAAATCTCTTTACTTGCAGATCTACAATGCCTGTTACATCAACTGTTCAGACTCCAGAGCTATTTAAAGGAACCCTTAAAGAATACCAAATGAAAGGCCTTCAGTGGCTAGTCAATTGTTATGAGCAGGTTCACTCAACCTCTATATACATTTGTTATTTTGTTGTGGGACTTAATGGAGGAAATTATTCTCCTCAGGAATCCTCTTTTAGAATCGGTCTGTACTAAGATTATTGTTTGATATACTCCAGGGTTTGAATGGCATACTTGCTGATGAAATGGGGTTGGGTAAGACTATTCAAGCTATGGCGTTCTTGGCACATTTGGCTGAGGTAAATAGTGTTGTTGGTCCTTTATATTTGTTGTGGTTTGGTTATGTTAAAACTTATCAATCCTCTCACACAGGAAAAGAACATTTGGGGTCCATTTCTGGTTGTTGCCCCTGCCTCTGTTCTTAACAATTGGGCTGATGAAATCAGTCGTTTCTGTCCTGACTTGAAAACTCTTCCATATTGGGGAGGATTACAAGAACGAACAATTTTAAGAAAGAATATCAATCCCAAGCGTATGTACCGAAGGTAAAGGCTACGTGATATTTTTGAGACAATGTTAATTGTATTTCTTCTCCATGTAGCCTATCTCAATCCTGTTTGGATATCGTGTAATTAGGTGTAATGTTTGTTTGCTCTTGAATCACCTTTCTCGGTCCTTGGGCTCTTCATCATATATCCAGTCTTTTACGTTTTCAAAAGAGTATGCAATGTTGCTGGGTATCAGACATTAAGTGAAATGTACTGCTAGTATTGTATCATCCTTGTTTATTTTTAGATGTTATCGATTTAAAGGCAATGATGTCTATTGTGAGAATTCACGTGTTTTTTTAATGGTCCTCTAGATGGTTTGTGGGGTGAAACATCTGCTTATTCTCTCAAAGGCTTCAGGATCAATGAATCTTCTTTGCACTTTTTTCTAAAGTTTCTTTGTCGACTCCCCTTTTTTCCAGGGATGCTGGCTTTCATATTCTAATTACCAGCTATCAGCTATTAGTCACCGATGAAAAGCATTTTCGCCGGGTGAAGTGGCAATATATGGTGCTAGATGAGGCCCAAGCAATCAAAAGTGCCTCCAGGTTCGTACTTTTCCCTCTAGTAAGTTGAATCAAGGTTGCTGGTACTCTCAAGGTTTTCTTTATTAACTTCTTTAAAAAAATTTACGTTGGATTCCCTGTGCTTGATGGTAATTCTTGTGCGATTTTTGTTGCCATCTATTAGGATGTTAGTTTTGTTAATTTCCTTGTAGATCACTTGAAATGCTAAATTCTCAGGCAAGATCCAATTCCTTTTTATTCTTTGACAGTATAAGATGGAAGACCCTTCTTAGTTTCAACTGTCGGAACCGATTGCTTCTGACTGGTACTCCAATTCAGAATAACATGGCAGAGTTATGGGCCCTCCTACATTTCATCATGCCAACGTTGTTTGACAGCCATGATCAATTTAATGAGTGGTTCTCAAAGGGGTTTGTACTATTTGTCTGCTTTCATTATCATGTAAAAGTATGTAGTGAATAATCTAGGAAATTGTTTCTGATACATGATCCATATTGATTAACAGAATCGAGAATCATGCTGAACACGGAGGCACTTTAAATGAGCACCAGCTTAACAGACTGGTGAGAATTCATTTTCTGGTTGCATAAATATTGTGGCTGACATTTCAAGTTCTTCTAGTTTCTGTCTGCTTCTTATTTTTAGTTTGCTAGGCTCCTTGAGTAGGGTCTAGCATTACTTTCCATTTCCAGTGCATGAATTTAGTCCTTTCCCTCGTGAGATTTTTAGATACGAGATTCATGTATTTTAACGACATCCATTCATGTATATGCATATGTCATGTAAATGCTTCCAAGTTAATCAACATTGGTAACTCCTAGTCTTGAGGTTCTTGTTTTTTTGCTTTTGACCGCCAATCTTCTGCCTCTTCTTTTGAGGGCAGAAAGATTTATTAAAATCAGTTCGCGATTCCTGGTTCTCCAGGATTTCTTCAAATTTGTACTACGTATGCATCTTTTTACCATTTAAAGTTGTTTAGTTACTCACATTTTGTATCTTTTCCCAAACAGCATGCGATATTGAAGCCATTCATGCTTCGACGGATAAAAAAGGATGTAGTTTCTGAGCTAACTACAAAGACGGAAGTTACAGTACATTGCAAGCTCAGTTCTCGACAACAAGCATTTTATCAGGCTATTAAGAACAAAATTTCTTTGACTGAGTTGTTTGATAGCAACCATGGACGTTTTAATGAAAAGAAAGTCTTGAATTTAATGAATATTGTCATTCAACTTAGGAAGGTAAGCTCACTTTTCTGGCCAGGTTTACTTCTCTGCTTTCTTCTAACGTCATGTCCTACTCTCTCTTATGTCTTGAACAACGTATATGACAAGACATCCAGTGCTTCTGATGTCAGGTTTGACAAGACTATGGCTTATGCTAGTACATGTTTGTGTTTCTGATGTCAGGTTTGCAATCATCCAGAGTTGTTTGAAAGGAATGAAGGGAGCTCGTATCTATACTTTGGAGTGATTACCAATTCTCTTTTGCCCCCTCCCTTTGGTGAGCAAGAGGATGTACATTACTCTGGTGGTCAAAACCCGATAAAATACGAGGTGCAATTCAATATATTAAAGAAATTACAATTAGAGAATATCCTCTAGTCTTTGACTGAATGCCACCTTGGGGTTTGATCTTTTAATTCTCTTTCAGATACCTAAACTACTACACCAAGAGGTGCTTCAAAATTCTGAAACATTTTGTTCTTCCATCGGGCGTGGCATATCAAGGGAATCCTTTCTGAAACATTTTAATATATATTCACCTGAGTATATACTTAGGTCAATATTCCCATCTGATAGTGGGGTCAATCAAGTGGTTAGTGGAAGTGGAGCATTTGGCTTTTCACGTTTGATGGATCTATCACCATCAGAAGTTGGGTATCTGGCTCTGTGTTCTGTTATGGAAAGGCTATTATTCTCTATAATGAGATGGGAGCGGCAATTTTTGGATGAATTAGTGGACTCTCTTATGGAATTCACGGATGATGATCTTAGTGGCGATAGCATCAAGAGAGATAAAACCAAAGCTGTCACAAGAATGTTGCTGATGCCATCAAAAGTTGAAACGAATTTTCTGAAAAGGAGACTAGGCACAGGGCCTACCCGTCCTTCATTTGAAGCACTAGTTATCTCTCATCAGGATAGGCTTCTTTCAAATATCAAAGTCCTACATTCTGCATATACTTTTATCCCAAAAGCCAGAGCTCCACCGGTATGATTTCTTTGAATTGTCAAGTTGCCAACTATTAACCTGTGTAGTTCCTTACCAGATCTTCTCAACCATGCTCTATTTGAACTTGCATTTTTCAGATAACCATTCATTGCTCGGACAGAAATTCCGCATACAGAATTACAGAAGAATTCCATCAACCATGGCTTAAGAGACTATTAATCGGTTTTGCACGAACTTCAGAAGCGAATGGACCCAGGAAACCGACCAGCCTTCCACATCCTCTAATACAAGAAATTGATTCAGAACTTCCAGTTGTGCAACCTGCTCTTCAACTGACGCACAGAATATTTGGTTCTTGCCCTCCAATGCAAAGTTTTGACCCAGCAAAGTTGCTCACGGTAGTTTCTTCTCTGTTGCAACTTCCATTTACATTTTTCGTGGCGTTTATATGAGCTCTTGTCTCTTATCGCAAAATTGGATTGTAGGACTCTGGGAAGCTGCAGACACTTGATATACTATTGAAGCGACTTCGAGCTGGAAATCACAGAGTGCTCCTGTTTGCACAAATGACAAAGATGCTGAATATTCTCGAGGTAGTATCGAGACATAAGCCTTTGACCTCACTGTACAACTGAATTTGTGCCTTAACATATAAATAACGTCCATATCAACACTTTTGCTTTACATTTTCGATTTAATGTTTATGCAGGATTACATGAACTATAGAAAGTACAAGTACCTCAGACTTGATGGATCCTCCACTATCATGGATCGCCGAGATATGGTTAGGGATTTTCAGCATAGGTAGGATTTAACTTTCTCAAGCCTTTCTTTTCATGTTCCCTTTTGGCTTCTGTACACAAGTGTTTAACCCTACATACGTCGTTGCAGGAGCGATATTTTTGTATTCTTGCTGAGCACCAGAGCTGGAGGACTTGGTATCAACTTGACGGCTGCAGACACTGTCATTTTCTATGAAAGTGATTGGAATCCCACCTTGGATTTACAAGCTATGGACAGAGCTCATCGTCTTGGTCAGACAAAAGATGTCAGTGATTCTCTCTGTCTTTTAATTTCCTAATCTCTTTCATACCCAAAAAAAAATATTCTGTGTTGACCACCAATATCTTTGTTGCTTCATTATACAACCAAAACTTCATGCAAGTGAAACAAGCATATGCCCATGGGATTATTTTCTGTTTCTCCTGAATTCTTTTTCTGAAACGAAAACCTGTTATAGGTTACTGTTTATCGGCTCATCTGCAAGGAGACCGTGGAAGAGAAAATTTTGCACAGGGCAAGTCAGAAAAATACAGTTCAACAGCTAGTTATGACAGGAGGGCATGTTCAGGGTGATGATGTTTTTGGTGCTGCGGATGTGGTATCGCTGCTAATGGATGATGCAGAGGCAGCACAATTGGAGCAGAAATTCAGAGAACTACCATTACAGGTAGGGGCAGCATTCTTACTGCATATAATCTTTCACAATTCTAATTTTTTTTTTCTTTTGAGAGAAGGTGACTTACAAATGTTTCCAAATTCTGCCACCCATAACTTCATTACATCTTCCAGGTAAAGGACAGGCAGAAGAAAAAACAGCCAACAAAATGTATCCGAATAGATGCTGAAGGAGATGCAACTTTGGAAGAGTTAGAAGATATTGCGAAACAGGAAAACGGACAAGAACCTTCCGAAGAACCGGAAAATGCAAAATCCAGTAATAAAAAGGTATGTATGCTACAAACTCAGACTCTTTCTTTGCCTACCGATACATTTGGTACTGTTGATGAGTTGGTCTAGTTATGGATCTTGTCTTGGTGCTAAGTTGATAACTTGTGGGTTTAGCATATACTAAAAGCATATGGTTACGTGCAGAGGAAAGCTGCTTCAACTCCGAAATCAAAAGTTCCTCAGAAAGCAAAGGAAGAAGCAAATGGTGAAGGAGATGGTCCAAAGAGGACAAAAAGGGTAAAGAGGCAAACAAAGAGCATAAACGAGAGTCTTGAACCTGTCTTGGCTGCATCAGTTACTACTACTACACATAGAGAATTCAATACAAGTAGCTCCGGTAGCTAATCCGATGATGTTTAAGAGCTTCTCCAATAGATATGTTAACTTGAGGCAGGATTTAGCTAATGGTTCCTAGTTTTTGAGCCAAGTGTACAGATTTTATTCAAGTTTAACTCTTTAACGTACATGGGTCCTGACTAGAAGAACTTAATGGTACATATATGTATAAATATCGATTTAAGGATAGACGTTAATCATTCATCATCCTCTTAGTAAATGGATGTTAAAATTTAGTATTTACATATGTTAAATATTTTTTATTAGTAAAAACTATGGAAGAAAAAAATAACGAAAAAGGAAGTTTTGAAATCTATATAAAGTTGTAAACCTACGAAAATGTTTTTTTCTTGTTTTTAATATTCTTATAGAGTAGTTAAAATTCGGGTGCCAAGAGAGGGGAAAGAATGGGGGATCATCTTCCTGAGACATTGAAACCCTTCTTTGACAGAGCCACCGAGGCTCAGGTTCTCTCTCTCTATTTCTCCCTCAGTGTTCTGGGTTTCGTTTCTTAGGGTTTTCTAGAGTCACCGGTGAATCTGAGATTCGATCTCATTTTGATGTTATGCAAATTACATGAACAAACACTTGCTTCCACATTCCTAACGTTTAATCTTTCAATTCATGTGCTATTTGGCAGGAACGATTAGCTAATCTTGAAGTTGCTCTTGCATCGACCAATACAGGTTCTTTTTAATCAGAAATTCTGAAACAAGTGATTGAGTCGGATCTTCAGACTTTTTAGTCCTCAAGTTATTATATTTTCTTTCTTCTCAGACATTCCGGATGCTAAACTCTTGGAGGAAACCACCCAACTTCAGTCAAAGCTGGAAGAAGCTAACGCCACGGTGAAACAAGAACAGAGCAAGGTAATAATCTCTTTCTCTTCACTTTTTTCAGTACCTTATTAGTTTCATGTGTTGGTTTTGGAGTTTTGATTATGGATTGGATTCTACTATTACTAGGTTAAGGAATTGACTATTGAAAACGAGAAGCAAAAGTACCGTATATTGCATCTTGTGCGGGCGCTAAGGGCTGCTGATGAGAAGCTTGAGAAACTCTCAAAATGATTTCATTCTTCTGTCTCTTATTGTGATGCATTTTCTTATTTGACATCCTTACAAAGGTAAGGATACTGCACTCATTATTTAATGATATCAGATATTATCTGTTTTTTTCACTAGTCTTGGAAGATATATGTGCGTACATCTTGGCCTATGTGTGAGTTTTAGAAGAAACTCTGCAGGTTGTAGTTTAGCAATGTCTGTCCTTTGATGATTTACTTAAGCTAGTAACCATATGATCCAGAGGAAGAGAACATAGTTTACTCAATACTTGAAGGAAGCTTAGTATTTTCTTGTTAGGAAGATGAAGCATAACAGAATCGGTTATGACTTATGACTTTAGCTAAGGTTTCAGCAAGTTTGGTTAGCTAGTTATGCAGTTCTTGAGCTTATAGTAATACTGCATTTTCATGCTTTTGATTTGACCTTTAAATCATAGGCTGACATATTCTTTATCTGCTGTTATCTCTGAGCACTCAGAATCATCCAGTTTCCTTTAGCCGTAATGGCTCCAAAAGATTCTTAAGTAGTAACTGTCATCTTACAAGCTCCCTCTTTTGTTTGATTGGTCCATCAAATCTTTCTCCATATTTTTGTGTAACCAAATTCTTAGTCTCCTTAAGTGCTTTGTTCCTTTTTGTCTCTCATCTTTTGTTTGGATATAGAAACCAATAGCCTCACAAGCAGGACCTCCATATATTCCCTGTTAAAAGCAGAAGATGA
>CM051378.1:19299181-19506218 GCA_028015245.1 Cardamine occulta
TAAATCTAGTTAGACTATTGTTTCAGTTGTTTTGCACAAAGAGCAAACCTAATTGCAATGAATGTCCCATGAGAGGACACTGCAGACACTTTGCGAGTGCGTTTGCAAGGTGCTACAACATGTTCTCTTTATTACAATTTTGAGGAAGCCTTTTTGAGAAATAGTCAGTTTCTAAAAAGCTCTGAGTTGGTACCAAAGATTTAGTAACCTTTACTTGTTTTATAGTGCAAGGCTTGCTTTACCCGGTACAGAGACACCTGATAAAAATCCTTTGGCTCTACTACACCTACGAGAGCCATTGCAAAGAGAGAAAGGGTCAGAAGTAGCAACGCACTCAGAACCAGCAAACAAGGTCACATGTTGTGAGCCAATTATCGAAGAGCCAGCATCACCGGAGCCAGAATGCTCGCAAGTAACAATAGCTGACATAGAGGATGCATTTTTTGAGGATCCTGAAGAAATTTCTACAATCAGGCTAAACATGGATGCGTTAACCAGTAACTTGAAGAAATTAATGGAACTACCAGACAGAGACATGTCCTCAGCTTTAGTTGCGCTAACTTCTGAAGCCGCTTCTGTTCCAATGCCTAAGCTCAAGAATATTAGCCGGCTAAGGACAGAACACCAAGTGTACGTATTCATTTTTCTCTGTTAGGTTGGAAATGATCCATGAAACACAATCTCCTAAATATTAAGTTGGGAAGCATTTATTGTAAGTTGGGAAGAAGTGAAATTCCCCAATACTAACAGGCTATGTGACAAAGAATTACTAAAAAAAAAACTTGATTTGTGGAAGCTAAAGTAACAATTCTGTTCAGCGTGAGATATATAAAACTTGATTCTGTATTTTGCTTTTTCCCGTATTTTGCAGTTATGAACTTCCGGACTGGCATCCTCTTCTCGATGAGGTATGTCAAATAACTAAGATCAAGACACATGCCGTAGTGCTCTCAGTATTCACAATACACTAACTGTATGTGTTTGTAATGGCAGTTAGAGAAGAGAGAACATGACGACCCATCATGTTATTTGCTTGCGATCTGGACACCAGGTAGTCTAATTAGGAACTATGAAATGATGTTCAAGTCTATTGATCATTTGACCACATCGATAAAGGAAGTTTCTTTAATCACTATGGCTGTAAAATAGGTGAGACGGCTGACTGTGTCCAACCAGCTGCAAGCAAATGTACCTCCCAAGAAAGTGGTAAACTTTGTGATGAGGAGGCTTGTTTCTCATGCAACAACATTAAAGAAGCGAAATCACCGACTGTGAGAGGGACTATCTTAGTAAGAAATTGCATTGAAAACTATTTGCTGCTATCGACACTTATACTTACTCCGACAATATAATACTTTGTAAGTTCATGCAAAATAATATCTCGCATGAATTCATGCAGATACCTTGTAAAACTGCAATGAGGGGTAGTTTCCCACTCAATGGAACATATTTCCAAGTAAATGAGGTAACACTTCTAACTCCAATATATCCGATTGTTTCATTTAATCATTTGCACTGAAACTTATGATGTGTTCATTATATTATATTATAGGTGTTTGCCAATCATGATTCTAGTTTAAACCCAATCGATGTTCCAAGGCATTACTTATGGAAGCTAACTAAAAAGACTATATTCTTTGGAACATCCATATCTTCATTATTTAGAGGTATAAGAGATTGGATTGTAATGTTCATTTTGACATAAAAGAAAATTTCTAACTATTTGAGCGTGAGCTATTTTTCAGGTCTATCAACAGAAAAAAATTCAAAATTGCTTCTAGAGTGGTAAACGGCATTACATTTTCTTATTTTTCTTTCATTTATGTTCAAACCCACAAGATTTAACAAGAAAATAAAGTGTAGCTAAGATTAGATATGGATGGCTCTTTTTGCAATTCTTTTTTTCTCTCTTTTTATGATGAAAAGACAGCAAAAGCTATAATTAGTAGAGAGTTAATTGTTTAACTCATTGAAGCAACTTATAGACTCAACTCAAACTTGCATAGGATTCGGTCCACTTATTGACTCAGAAACTAACAACTAGTTGAAACCATGACTCAATCAACTTCTGCTTCTTTATTTCCGGTTGTCTTGCTCCACCAGACAGTTCCCAGCCTTCCCTACCATTTCAAAGACTTTGCTAATCTCTCCCGTTTCGATACACTCCCGGATCATCATACAACAAGTCTCTTTATCCGCCATCTGGTTCTCACACATCTTGTCAAAAAGCGACCAAGCTTCTGTCTTCTTACCGTACTTGAGCAAAAGCTTCACGGCTGTATCTGATACGTAACCACTATCAAGAGCAGAATGGTACCATTCCATGGCTTCCTTGTCTTTCCCTTGCTTAAACCAGTGCTCCATGAATTCAGCTTGCGACATCGCAATCTCCTCAACATCTTGATCATCGACATTGCAATCATTGATCTTCAAATATTCGAAAATTTCAGTTGCCTTGTCGATGTTCCCACAAGCCAAATACCCGCGAATAAAATCAAAGTGGGAGAAATCGTAACCGCTAATGAAGAGATCAAAAGCTTCGTCGATCCTTGCGGCATTAATAAACGCCTTCACCATAGCACGAGGCACTAGACGAAACTGAGCGTACATCTTTACGCGGCGGTAAAATTTCATAGCCTCGTCCACACGACCTTGATAGCTAAGAGCATCGAGGACGTGACAGCAAGAATCGTAGTTTGGTGGTAAACAGTTAACGTTGTAAAAGTAATGGAATAGTTCGTATACCTCCTCGTATCGCTTCTCAACCAACATTCCGCCGATGACACGTTGGCAAGTCTCAGCGATTTGGGTTATGGTTTTAGTGTCTCGAGGGCTTCCGGTAACGGCCAAAACAACGAGACGCGCGAACTCAGCGGCTATGTCGAGGTAAGACAGATCGGTCAAGGCCTTAACTACGGACCAAACATGGGTGGGGGAGGTGTAATCGAACTTGGATAAGAGATCTGTGGGCAGCTGCAGGGGAGGTAAGGAAGGGTCTCTCGGAATGGGGAGGGGGTAGGCGGCGGAGATGGGAGTAGAATGGTTCTGGAAGGGAGAGAGGAGACTTGACGGCGGATCTGGTAGATCGGAGAAGAGAGAGAAAGTGCGGAGCGGAGGCGGGGGGCGGAGGCGGAGGAGAGACATGATCTTAGAAGATCTACTGTACCTTTGCTTCTGACTTCTGAGTTGGGTTTTTTACCATTTACATTTTTCACCCGTAAAGTAGAATACAATTTAATTACTGCCTCTATAGGGCCCTGCTTACTCTTCTAGCAGGCCCAACGGAAATTTTTATCTACTCTATTCTAATTAATGACGACATGCAGACCGCAATAATGATATTCAAATTCAAATCATTCATTAGTATTAGTAGCGAAGAACGTAACTTCTACCTGCAAATGTAGTTTTATGGGGCCAAGGAGATGAACCAATTAAATATATTTTGTTGGACTCTCCACTACTAGGCTTTATCTTATGAAACCGCATCGTATCGGTTCACTATAACCAGGATCGGGTCTTTGTCTAAAAGAGATGAAGCCTATGCTTGATATATATTATAGATAAATTCGTTGGGGCATTAAGTTATCAAAAACTATACATGTATGTCTTATAAGTTTAACCCGTTTTTACACTATGTAAACTAGGAACCAACCAGAACCAGCGCTTTGCCACGCGGATAATAAAAATTGTTTTTAATAATCTTTTTAACATTGGACTAATTTCAGTTATTTTATAAAACATTTGTTTTTTATATAATTTCATGCATATAAATTTTTTTTTGAAATGTATAATTTAATTTAAATAGTTGTTGTATAAAAAAGAGGTACAACTATTTAAATTAAATTATACATTTGACTAATCCCTATACTATTAAAAAAGAGGTACTTGTGAACCTATTGCCAAATGAATTTTCAAGAGTACTTAAATGAGATATTTTTATCTATGCATCAAAATACTATTTATTTTCTTATTAATATTATCAGTGTTTACAGCCAAACACAATTATTTTCTTATCTAATATTTACAATTTAATAGTATGAATTATGATTTTTCTATCACCTTTGTTTGATCTTATTTTTAAATTATTTTGAATGATTATATAATGTATATAATTAATAAACAGTTTAGGCTTTTTTCTGCATACATTGTGATTCAAATTTTTAAAAACAGACATATATTACTCAATGGATGAAGAACAACATGTATTATACGTTCCACATAGGCTAAAATATTTAGGCAATGGTTATGAGACATATTATTATTAAAAATATTTCCGATACGAAGAATAATAAGCTTTACTTATCATACATTCAAATTTAAAATTTTATTCGCTTTAATCCTGTTATAGTTGAACCAATTTAAACTTTAAAAATATATAAATTTTTAAACTCTATAAAAATTTCAATATATTAATAATATTTAAAATCTATAAAAACTTTTAAATATTAATAATATTTAAACTCTACGAAAGTTTTAAAAAAAATAATAATATTGAAACTCTACAAAATTTAAAATATATAGAAAATAGGATCATTTAAAATAAAACTTTAAAATTGACCCAAATTATATGTCTTTAAATAAACGATTTGTTAAAAAAAGTACACAGATGTTTAAGAAACCAAAAATATTTTGTATTTCTTTTTATATTTTTCATAATCAACACATTAACAATAATTATTTATTTTCAATGCAATTAAATCTCTTAAATATTTTATTTACATATACATATTTGTTTAAATATTAAGTCATCAGAATCGTTGATTTAAATAATTAATATATTAACTATATATTAATATGTTTTTAGAGAAAAATTTTAAAGTTGAAATTAGTTATATATATATATATATATATATTAAAAATATAGAAAAGTTAACAATTCAACATAGATTTAAAAACAAGAACTCTCTATATTATTATTTGAGAAGTACCTTTTAAAAGATACTTTATATGTGTTAGTTATTATGAAATGCAGCTAACGATATACTATTTTTTTATTTTTATACAAAAGATATAAATGAAATTAAAAAAATATTCTAAAACATCATAATAATCAATATGTTTGTAAAATCACTGTATGGATATGCCGTTGTAAACTATTACTCAATTCTTTACCCGTTAAACTAAAATAATAAATCCAAAATACGTAAATATATTAAATAGATCGGTTACTTGATGTAAAACTTCCGAATGAAACGGGATACGATGGGATTTTGTCCCCAAATGGACAGGTTTAAGAAAAATATTAGATAACTAATTTTATAATATTGAATATTATTTAATAAAAAATAAAAAATGTGTGTGTGAGAGAGAGAGGTTCTTAAAGTTCTTGTTTAATAACTCATAGTTTATTTTTTAAGAACTCATAAGGACACATGTCCCTCATATATTTGTTATATTTTTGTTTAAAAAACTCTTAGAGGTTCTAACCATTGGAGAAGGGCTTAGACTTCCATTGATATATTGAAATGATAAAAAATAAGTTTTATGAATAGAAAAAGAGGATACTGCCTTGGTATTTAGGAGGGTGTATTAGACTGAGTATTTGGAGAGATTTGAGACTTAATGACAAATCATGTGTTATTAAAAAATGAATTTTAAAATATCTTTAAAAATTCAGTGTTGTTGGATTAATGATTTTAAATTTCACATTTAAATCCACTCTTATTGAAAGCATGATTAGAATTTGATTTAAAAGTTTTATGTGAGATTTGAGAGAATTTCTTAGTAAAAAATACAAAGACCAAAATCTCATAGTTTTAGATGAGATTTCAAAAAATTTAATAACAAAATTTTTAATTCACCAAAATTTCACCAAATCATCTCAAAACTCACTAAAACTGAAATCTCTCAAAATATTCAATTCAATACCCTCCTTAGATCGCGGATAAGAGATATTTTAACAATGAACATTTTTAAAAAGAAACCAACATCATTCATGTCCAAACTGGAAAACAAGCTATGAATTAGCAATACATATATCTTATTAATAGGATTTTCATAGACTAATGCATAGACTAATGTGATGGATTTGAACCAAACTTGGAACATAACTAGCTGATGAGGAGAAGTGGGTTAGGAGATTTGTATGTTGGTTTCCATTTCTTGAAACATGGGTGATCTTGTTACCAAATCAGTAAGCAATAGCATCATCGATCTCCCAAATCTAAGAAACCCTGTTTTAGGTTTTAGTTTCAGCGCATTTCATGTTTATATAACATTTAAGTATTAGAGATTTGGCTTGGTGTTTTATTTGGTCTTCGCAACGCTCAATACATAAAAATATTATTATATGGGTAGTCCTAGTCCGTCCCATTTTGCAAACGAGTTATGTACCAATAACGCATCAAGTAGTTTTTTTTTTTCGTCTGAAAATTTATTGCTAATAAAAATGGTTACAAACACATAAGAGATCACCAACGATCTAGTCATAACAAGGGAAGCCAAACAAGTGCTAGAACTTTAGAAAGGCTAAAAACAGACGAAGCCAAATCTCTAAGACTAAAACTTTGAGACCAAACAAACCCTCAAACTTTCTATAGAAACTGGTGGTGCCGGATCATCATACAATGGTTAGAACCTTCCCTGCAATTTCAAAGACTTTGCTAGTCTCTCCCGTTTCGATACACTCCCGGATCATCATACAACAAGTCTCTTTATTCGCCATCTTTATCTCACACATCTTGTCAAAAAGCGACCAAGCTTCTGTCTTCTTACCGTACTTGAGCAAAAGCTTCAAAGCTGTTTCTGATACGTAACCACTATCAAGAGCAGAATGGTACCATTCCATGGCTTCCTTGTCTTTCCCTTGCTTAAACCAGTGCTCCATGAATTCCACTCGCGACATCGCAATCTCGTCAACGTATTTCCCATTGACATTGCAATCACCCATCCGCTTCAGATGTTCGAAAATTTCAGTTGCCTTGTAGATGTTCCCACGAGCCAAATACCCGCGAATAAAATCAAAGTGGGAGAAATCGTAACCGCTAATGAAGAGATCAAAAGCTTCGTCGATCCTTGCGGCATTAATAAACGCCTCCACCATAGCACGAGGCACTAGACGAAACTGAGCGTACATCTCTACGCGGCAGTAAAATTTCATAGCCTCTTCCAGACGACCTTGATAGCTAAGAGCATCGAGGACGTGACAGCAAGAAGCGTAGTTTGGTGGTAAACATTTAACGTTGTAAAAGTAATGGAATAGTTCGTATACCTCCTCGTATCGCTTCTCAACCAACATTCCGCCGATGACACGTTGGCAAGTCTCAGCGATTTGGGTTTTGGTTTTAGTGTCTTGATGGGTTTTGGGAACGGCCAAAACAACGAGACGCGCGTACTCAGCAGCTATATCGAGGTAAGACAGATCGGTCAAGACCTTAACTACGGACCAAACATGGGTGGGGGAGGTGTAATCGAACTTGGATAAGAGATCTGTGGGCAGCTGCAGGGGAGGTGAGGAAGGGTCTCTCGGAACGGGGAGGGGGTAGGCGGCGGAGATGGGAGTAGAATGGTTCTGGAGGGGGAGAGAGGAGACTTGACGGCGGATCTGGTAGATCGGAGAAGAGAGAGAAAGTGCGGAGCGGAGGCGGGGGCGGAGGCGGAGGAGAGACATGATCTTAGAAGATCTACTGTACCTTTGCTTCTGACTTCTGAGTTGGGTTTTTTACCATTTACATTTTTCACCCGTAAAGTAGAATACAATTTAATTACTGCCTCTATAGGGCCCTGCTTACTCTTCTAGCAGGCCCAACGGAAATTTTTATCTACTCTATTCTAATTAATGACGACATGCAGACCGCAATAATGATATTCAAATTCAAATCATTCATTAGTATTAGTAGTGAAGAACGTAACTTCTACCTGCAAATGTAGTTTTATGGGGCCAAGGAGATGAACCAATTAAATATATTTTGTTGGACTCTCCACTACTAGGCTTTATCTTATGAAACTGCATCGTATCGGTTCACTATAACCAGGATCGGGTCTTTGTCTAAAAGAGATGAAGCCTATGCTTGATATATATTATAGATAAATTCGTTGGGGCATTAAGTTATCAAAAACTATACATGTACATCTTAGAGCATGTCCAATGCACATATTTAGAGTGTTTAGTGATGGGTATTAACATTAAAAAAACTTGAATTTATTCAAAAGTCAGGTCCAAAACTTTGATCCATGTCTTATATTAGACATCTTTGATTGCATAAGACCCGATGACGTGTTGTTCAACGATTGGTGGATAATTTTTTTTTGGATAGTTATCTTTCTTCCTCTTTGTTTCTCTTTGGTTTCTCCGATAATTTTTTTTTTTGCTAATTTGACTTCTATTCGAGACTTGAAGCTCGGGAGCTCTCTCCAACCGCCGGCGATCCCTTCTGTTTTTTTCCGATAAAATTTAACATAAATTTTATTTACAATTAAAATTAATTATTATTTATTTTTTAAGACACCTACATTGGGTGTCTCCATTGAATGGGTCAAAAACATAAAATTACTTAAAAGTATCTAAAAAACAAATCTGCATAAAACTTAATAATTAATTGTTTTAGACGCCCTAGGTTAGTATAACCATTGGACATGCTCTTATAAGTTTAACTCGTTTTTACAATATGTAAACTAGGAACCAACCAGAACCAGCGCTTTGCCGCGCGGATAATAAAAATTGTTTTTAATAATCTTTTTAACATTTGACTAATTTCAGTTATTTTATAAAACATTTGATTTTTGATATAATTTCATGCATATAAAAATTGTTTTGAAATGTATAATTTAATTTAAATAGTTGTTGTATAAAAATTGTTTTAGCAAGAAACAAATTCATCATTGATTATGTTACATCTTTGAGGTCGTCTTAGTAATGGACTTTGGTCTGTCATCGAGGTCCTCATCTTTTTAATCCACTAGGGCGGAACCCGTTTTACGCGGATGAATGTGTTATTAGTTTCTTCATTAATATTTTGTCTTTAACAGTTTAAATGTTGTTTTGAAAAGTGTTTTATCATCATTTTCGTTTGTTTTCAACTTCGTTACATAGTTAACATGTAAATTTTTATCACAGTATCTCAAAACAAATGTCTATTTTTCGGTAAGCAAATAGAGTAACAAACAAAGATGTATGATAAAACAATCCCACTGGATTCTTGAGTTATTCTCTCAGTTTGTATATTAAAGTCTTTTTGAGTTAAACCATTGGTATAGACCTATATTTTTTCATGAATGCTATATCGTCTCTTGACTCCGTGTCGATGAATTGGGCTTAGCCGGATAAGCATGATTTGCTAGTTGCTATTTGAGTTTAATTTTTTTGATATCGCAAATAAATGCTCATTTTTCTAACTCAGAATAAACAATCTAAGAAAATAAACGAATGTAACATTTTTTCAAAGAAGAAGAAGAACCAATGCTCTTCTTGTGTCCATGAAATTCCTTTTCTTCTCTCTTGTTCAGCTCTATATCACTGGAACTACTTATTCTGCTGATTACTTGATTTGACTTCTCTAATAATCCATACAAGGTTTGTTTACCTGAGAACTTGCTAATTGGTCAATGAGAACATCTTTTATGTGATATCTCTTCCTCAACATAATGGATCATATTGATTATGGAATGCCTTCTATATTTTTTTGCTCAATGTCACCATTCCTTGACGTTATTGAATTTGAAAGTTTTGGCATAACACTTTACATGTCTATTACATATTGATTATTGAATGCCTTCTCTATCTTGGCATAACACTCTACATGTCTTTTTGATTAATTCATCACCATTCGTAAAGTCTTTTTTTGGCTTCCCGCTTAGTCATTTAATAGCAGAAATTACGGTTCAACGTTTTTAAAATGCTACTCCCTTTGTTTCATATTATATGTAGTTTTAGGTTTTTACACATATTAAGAAAATAATTAATTTTTATGTTATACCCTTAATTAATGTATGTTTGGTTTTATTTCACTGGTCATAATATTAAAATAATATGTGTAAAAGTAGAATTTTTACATAACATTTGCATTAAAAACCTAAAACAACACTTAAAATGAATAAAGTGAAACATAAAAAATATAATAAAGTTGTAGTGCATCATGGTGGAGTAGGCGCTTCTCTTAAACCCTAAATTGACACTCTCTCTCTCTCTCTTTTCCCATTAATTAACCTAAGAATAAGAAGAACCAAAGCACTTAAAAGTTGAAGGGGTGACGTGGCTATCAAGATACAGGGTCTTTCTAATTAAAAAGAAAATATAAAGGTCTATATGTATAATATTAATAGTACGAGGGTGTAGACACGGAAAATAAAATGAGGTTTGGCGATTCAAAATGGCGTTATTGTGATTGATCTTTTAATACAAGTGATCTCTTCTTCTGCTTCTTCTTCTCTTCCTTCCTTGTCCGGGAAAGCTCGATAATGAGATCAAATGAGATCGATATTTCTAAGTTTACTTCTTCATTCCTTGACGTTATTGAAAATGGTGATGAATTGCACCGCCGTATTTTCATGGCGGATATGCTTCCCTTAAACCCTAAAGTCTCTTCATCTTTTATTTTTTGTTTTTTACAGTAACACATCTGCAGTGCCGGCCCTGAGTTTGCCATGACAAGAAGCAAGAAGAAAAATTTGGCCCCTCATACATAACAATTATTTTATTTTTTTGAAAAATTGGATCCCCTTACTACATAAGAATTATTTTCAAACTTGAGGCCCCAAGCACATGCTTTATATGCTTGTGCTCAGAGCCGACACTGCGCATCTGTCTTTTACTTACCAAAAGACGGCTACAAGGGTGCATAATGAAACTTGGAAAGTAGCAGAAGGAGCAGCAACAGTCGAGAATCCTCTTTGACTATCGTTCTGATCAATGATGTTGTAAACTTCTAGAAAACTCGGAAGTGCTTTCTTTGCAATGATTTTTCTTCTGACAATTGCATACGACTCACTCAGTCCAGCTAGAAACTTCACTATCTTAGCTCTAACTGCCTTCTGTTGCAAACGAGTAGCTTTTCCACAAGTGCAAGGATTATCCATTTCCTCTGCACTGTCCAATTGATCTCACAATGTTTCAACTGAGTATTATTCAGAGAAAGACATGGTTTCTTGGTGAAGATCCTAAATCTCTTGAGTCAGATTATATGTGCGTGGAAGGTTAATCATATGAAATCGACTAAAGAGATCACACCATTTCTCTGCAGCATCATCTATATGCAATATACTATGATAGATCTGAGGAGACACAGAATCGAGCAACCAAGACTTGACCATGCTATTACACCTAGACCATAGACGAAAATTTCTATCCGTTTCTAATGGAAGAGCAAGAGTTCTATCTATGAATCCAAGCTTGCTCTTAGCATCTAAAGAGATACGTATAGCAACACTCCAATCACCATAATTCATTTCATCTGAGCGATGAGAAATGATATTTGAACATGGATGATCGGAACTGTGCAATAGAAATGGAGACTGATTTGAATCTTCAGTTTCCATTAATGAAACACCTTTTGAAACTCGAGATTTCGCAACTGGAGGAGAATTCGGTGGTGAATTTGAAGGAGAATCGATCTCAGCATTAGATCAAGTTGATCGGCGAGGATTTTTTGCGAGACACACCATTTTTGTTCAAATCGAGCTGGAATAAGCAAAGGTTTAGCTCAAAAATGGTGAAAACGAAGACGATCTGGCCGAATCAAGAAGAAAACGAGCTTGTTAGCTCTGATACCATATTACGATCTTAGAGAGAGAGAGATCAAAGATAAAGTTTGTTATGAAGATATTTCTCATTAATGATCTAGAATGATCTTTCAGTATATATACAGTTCGAGTTAAGCTAAACAAAAACTATACTATACAATTGATTAAGTTAACCAGTAATTACTATACTAATTACAAACTGGTATACTATACATACTTCAATATTAACATCACTAGCTTCTTTAAACCCTAGCAGCAAAATGTTCATCGTTTTGACATCTGGCTTAAACCTAGAACGCAATTTTTCAAAAATTGATCTCACTTTCTTCATCTCTCGCTCCGTGCAAAATGCTCTTAGAAGAATATTGAATTCCTCAACACCAAATTTCTTTTTGAATATCTCTTTTTCCATCTTCGCGAAAGCTTCAAGAGTTTCTTCATACAACCCTAATTTTTCGATTTTGCAGAGAAGTATGCTCATCGACTTTAAGCTCAACAAATTAAGGTTAATCTTTCGCACTTCCGCCATTAAAACCCAAGCTTGATCGAAATAACACATCCATGAGAGAATGTGAAGTGTTTTCTCAAAGGAATCAGAGGTGGGAGGTGAATTAGAGCTTTTAAGTGGATACTTGAAGAACTCGAGAGCTTTTGAGGCCATTGAATGAGCAGCGAAGAGACGTCCGAGAACTTCAGATACAAATTCCGGTGACAGAGAAGATAAAGGATGTGCTTGGCGAGAATAGGCTGAATCGGATGGTTTGGGAATGTATGATCATTGATGATCCTTGTAATATATTCGATCTCTTTTTTGTTTCTTGAAGACGATAAAGATGATAATGATGATGATAGTACCGGAGCAAGAAGACGACAATATGAATCGGAGGAGCTCTTCTTAAGCATTTTTTTGTTTTCCCAACCAATATGTCAAGGAATGGTGACGTTGGACAAAAAGATAGAGAAGGCATTCCAAAATCAATATGATCCATTATGTTGAGGAAGAGATATCACAGAAAAGATGTTCTCATTGACCAATTAGCAAGTTCTCAGGTAAACAAACCTTGTCTCGACTATTAGAGAAGTCAAATCAAGTAATCAGCAGAATAAGTAGTTCCAGTGAACAAGAGAGAAGAAAAGGAATTCCATTGGACACAAGAAGAGCATTGGTTCTTCTTCTTCTTTGAAAAAAATGTTACCTTCGTTTATTTTCTTATTGTTTATTTTGAGTTAGAAAAAAAAAAGAAAAAAAAAATGAGCATTTATGTACGATATCAAAAAATTTAAACTCAAATAGCAACTAGCAAATCATGCTTATCCGGCTAAGCCCAATTCACCGACACGGAGTCAAGAGACGATATACCATTCATGACAAAATATAGGTATATACAAATGGTCTAACTCAAAAAGACTTTAATATACAAACTAGAGAATAACTCAAGAATTCAATAGGGTTGTTTCATCATATATCTTTGTTTGTTACTTTATTTGTTTACCAGAAAATAGATATTTGTTTTGAGATACTATGATAAAAATTTACATGTTAACTATGTAACAAAGTTGAAAACAAACAAAAATGCTGATAAAACACTTTTAAAAACAACATTTAAACTTTTAAAGACAAAATATTAATGAAGAAACTAATAACACATTCATCCGCGCGTAAAACGGGCTCCGCCCTAGTGGATTAAAAAGATGAGGACCTCGGTGACAGACCAAAGTCCATTATTAAGACGATCTCAAAGATGTAGCATAATCAATGATGATTTTGTTTCTTGCTAAAACAATCTTTATACAACAACTATTTAAATTAAATTATACATTTCAAAAGATTTTTATCTATAATCTCTGATTTACTTTTATGTTAAAAATAGACAAAATATAAGTTAATATGCATGAAATTATATCAAAAATCAAATGTTTTATAAAATAACTGAAACTAGATTCGACTGCGGGTCAATTGTTTTAATATAAATATGTTTTTTTTGTTTTTATTAAATATTTGTATTTTATTCTGATAAGATAATTTACTGTTTTTGTGTTTCCTTACAGTTTATAAATATTTTTTTTTGTTTAATATATATTTATAGTATTTTATTTTATGGTTTATAATATGCTTAAAATATGTTATTTATTCTCATTGAAATAATTTAGAACAAATCTTACCGAATTAGATATTAAATTAAATATCTAATTTTGGTTTTCATTTACATCGCAGTTACATCGTTTTTTTACCATATCAAATTACTAATTAAAAACAAATTTCATGATAGTGATATATATATATAACACTATATATATAGATATTTAGTATATATTATATGATTACTATCCACTATTTATCTTAAACATGTCCATTTTGGAACAGAAACCACTAATGTCTAGTACTCGTCAAAAATATCTCATCCTATAACCAATCCATGTTATATAACTATCCTTTTTTATTGATAATTTTAATATATTGGTATTAAATATTAATTATTATAAACAGGTAATTCTATTATATATATATATATATATGATTCAATATTATAAAATTAGTTATCTAATATTTGTCTTAAACCAGTACAATTTGGGACAAAATCCCATCATATCCCGTTTCAGTCGAAAGTTTTACGTCATATAACGGATCTATTTTATATAATTACATATTTCAGATTTATTATTTTAGTCTAAAGGGTAAAGAATTGAGTAAGAGTTTCCAACGACATATACATACAGTGATTTTACAAATATGTTGATTATTATGATGTTTTAGAATATTTTAATTTCATTTATATCTTTTGTAAAAAAAATTGTATATTGTTAGTTGCATTTCATAATAACTAACACATATAAATTATCTTTTAAAATGTACTTCTCAAATAATAATATAGAGAGTTTTTGTTTTTAAATCTATGTTGAATTGTTAACTTTCTATATTTTTAATATATATATATAACTAATTTCAACTTTAAATTTTTTCTCTAAAAACATATTAATATATAGTTAATATATTAATTATTTAAATAAAGGATTCTGATGACTTAATATTTAAACAAATATGTCTATGTAAATAAAATATTTAAGAGATTTAATTGCATTGAAAATAAATAATTATTGTTAATGTATTGATTATGAAAAATATAAAAGGAAATACAAAATATTTTTGGTTTCTTAAACATTTGTGTACTATTTTTTTAACAAATCATTTATTTAAAGACATATAATTTGGGTCAATTTTAAAGTTTTGTTTTAAATGATCCTATTTTCTATATATTTTAAATTTTGTAGAGTTTCAATATTATTAATTTTTTTTAAACTTTCCTAGAGTTTAAATATTATTAATATTTAAAAAAATTTATAGATTTTAAATATTATTAATATATTGAAATTTTTATAGAGTTTAAAAATTTATATATTTTTAAAGTTTAAATTGGTTCAACTATAACCGGATTAAGCGAATAAAATTTTAAATTTGAATATATGATAAGTAAAGCTTATTGTTCTTCGTATCGGAAATATTTTTTAATAATAATATGTCTCATAACCATTGTCTAAATATTTTAGCCTATGTGAAACGTATAATACATGTTGTTCTTCATCCATTGAGTAATATATGTCTGTTTTTAAAAATTTGAATCACAATGTAAGCAGAAAAAGTCTAAACTGTTTATTAATTATATGCATTATATAATCATTCAAAATCATTTAAAAATAAGATCAAACAAAGATAATAGAAGAATCATAATTCATACTATTAAATTGTAAATATTATATAAGAAAATAATTGTGTTTGGCTGTCAACATTGATAATATTAATAAGAAAATAAATAGTATTTTGATGCATAGATAAAAATATCTCATTTAAGTACTCTTAAAAATTCATTTGGCAATAGGTTCACAAGTACCTCTTTTTTAATAGTATAGGGATTAGTCAAATGTATAATTTAATTTAAATAGTTGTACCTCTTTTTTATACAATAACTATTTAAATTAAATTATACATTTCTAAACAATTTTTATATGCATGAAATTATATCAAAAATCAAATGTTTTATAAAATAACTGAAATTAGTCAAATGTTAAAAAGATTATTAAAAATAATTTTTATTATCTGTGTGGCAAAGCGCTGGTTCTGGTTGGTTCCTAGTTTACATAGTGTAAAAACGGGTTAAACTTATAAGAGCATGTCCAATGGTTATACTAATCTAGGGCGTCTAAAACAATTAATTATTAAGTTTTATGCAGATTTATTTTTTTAGACACTCTTAAGTAATTTTATGTTTTTGACCCATTCAATGGAGACACCCAATGTAGGTGTCTTAAAAAATAAATAATAATTAATTTTAATTGTAAATAAAATTTATGTTAAATTTTACCGGAAAAAAAACAGAAGGGATCGCCGGCGGTTGGAGAGAGCTCCCGAGCTTCAAGTCTCGAATAGAAGTCAAATTAGCAAAAAAAAAAATTATCGGAGAAACCAAAGAGAAACAAAGAGGAAGAAAGATAACTATCCAAAAAAAAAAATTATCCACCAATCGTTGAGCAACACGTCATCGGGTCTTATGCAATCAAAGATGTCTAATATAAGACACGGATCAAAGTTTTAGACCTGACTTTTGAATAAATTCAAGTTTTTTTAATGTTAACACCCATCACTAAACACTCTAAATATGTGCATTGGACATGCTCTAAGATATACATGTATAGTTTTTGATAACTTAATGCCCCAACGAATTTATCTATAATATATATCAAGCATAGGCTTCATCTCTTTTAGACAAAGACCCGATCCTGGTTATAGTGAACCGATACGATGCGGTTTCATAAGATAAAGCCTAGTAGTGGAGAGTCCAACAAAATATATTTAATTGGTTCATCTCCTTGGCCCCATAAAACTACATTTGCAGGTAGAAGTTACGTTCTTCGCTACTAATACTAATGAATGATTTGAATTTGAATATCATTATTGCGGTCTGCATGTCGTCATTAATTAGAATAGAGTAGATAAAAATTTCCGTTGGGCCTGCTAGAAGAGTAAGCAGGGCCCTATAGAGGCAGTAATTAAATTGTATTCTACTTTACGGGTGAAAAATGTAAATGGTAAAAAACCCAACTCAGAAGTCAGAAGCAAAGGTACAGTAGATCTTCTAAGATCATGTCTCTCCTCCGCCTCCGCCCCCGCCTCCGCTCCGCACTTTCTCTCTCTTCTCCGATCTACCAGATCCGCCGTCAAGTCTCCTCTCTCCCCTTCCAGAACCATTCTACTCCCATCTCCGCCGCCTACCCCCTCCCCATTCCGAGAGACCCTTCCTTACCTCCCCTGCAGCTGCCCACAGATCTCTTATCCAAGTTCGATTACACCTCCCCCACCCATGTTTGGTCCGTAGTTAAGGCCTTGACCGATCTGTCTTACCTCGACATAGCCGCTGAGTTCGCGCGTCTCGTTGTTTTGGCCGTTACCGGAAGCCCTCGAGACACTAAAACCATAACCCAAATCGCTGAGACTTGCCAACGTGTCATCGGCGGAATGTTGGTTGAGAAGCGATACGAGGAGGTATACGAACTATTCCATTACTTTTACAACGTTAACTGTTTACCACCAAACTACGATTCTTGCTGTCACGTCCTCGATGCTCTTAGCTATCAAGGTCGTGTGGACGAGGCTATGAAATTTTACCGCCGCGTAAAGATGTACGCTCAGTTTCGTCTAGTGCCTCGTGCTATGGTGAAGGCGTTTATTAATGCCGCAAGGATCGACGAAGCTTTTGATCTCTTCATTAGCGGTTACGATTTCTCCCACTTTGATTTTATTCGCGGGTATTTGGCTTGTGGGAACATCGACAAGGCAACTGAAATTTTCGAATATTTGAAGATCAATGATTGCAATGTCGATGATCAAGATGTTGAGGAGATTGCGATGTCGCAAGCTGAATTCATGGAGCACTGGTTTAAGCAAGGGAAAGACAAGGAAGCCATGGAATGGTACCATTCTGCTCTTGATAGTGGTTACGTATCAGATACAGCCGTGAAGCTTTTGCTCAAGTACGGTAAGAAGACAGAAGCTTGGTCGCTTTTTGACAAGATGTGTGAGAACCAGATGGCGGATAAAGAGACTTGTTGTATGATGATCCGGGAGTGTATCGAAACGGGAGAGATTAGCAAAGTCTTTGAAATGGTAGGGAAGGCTGGGAACTGTCTGGTGGAGCAAGACAACCGGAAATAAAGAAGCAGAAGTTGATTGAGTCATGGTTTCAACTAGTTGTTAGTTTCTGAGTCAATAAGTGGACCGAATCCTATGCAAGTTTGAGTTGAGTCGTTTAATTTTCAGTCTGTTTCATGTAAGGCTATATAAGCCAGTGTCATGTATTGAATGAATCAGAGTTTTCAAAGTCCAATCGTTTATCATCACAAAAGTGGTATCAGAGTGCACACAGTTGTGAGAGATTGGAGAAATCATGTAACTCATCTAAGCTTGATAATATCTTTTTTTCTTATAATTAAAGTGACATTTTCCCCCATCAGCTACTGCTTCTTGAAGATTTGAGCTCGGCCCTTGATTTCTTTGCTGATTAGATGATATACCAAAGGCAGGGTGAGGGCCTGGTGCAGGTACTGGTGATCTCATCCAAGCACAATTCATATAAGCTGTGAAACAAGAAAAGTTTCAATATTGCAAACAAAGAGAGTGAAACATTTCATTTACACTAGACAAAACCGTGTTGATGTTTCAACTATAAAGATCGAGCTCGAGTTGTTCAAAACTTGTTCTTCAAGAGACGAGAGGGTGCTGAGTTTCTTACGATGTAACTCCATAAGGAAGCAAAGCAGCAGCTACAATCATGCCTTCCTTATTCAGTATGTTGTAAGTGGATGCAGCATTTAGCTGGATAGAATAGGGAATGAATGAATGAATTAATCAATAAGCACAAAGAAATATTCCAAACAAACAGCACAAGGACTTGGATAGAACGAAGGAAGAAGATACAAGAAGCTGGAATGAAAATACATACAGAATCAACTGTTTCAAGCTTCATCCCGAGTGACTTTACGAACTGACGCACTTGAGGATTAAGTGGATGGTTGTATCTTCCACGCCCAATAATCAAGAGCTCTAGAGAGTGTAGAGGAAAAACATTCAGAAACCACTGATGATACACTTGAATAATGTGTAAAAGGTTTTTACTCTTTCGCCAGTAGCAAACTGGCTTACAGTTTCTAATTAGGATTCATTTCAACTACCTGGAATTGGTCGAACTGTCTGGAAGATTGACAAGCTGCATCCATGGAATAGACATGTAAAGTGTTATGCCAAAACTTATGAACATCTTGAATATGAGAATATCTAAAAGTAATCCAAAAGCACAATGAACTTTCTTTAGTTGTTCAAGATTCAAGAATACTGCATATAACTTTATGAAATTGCAACGTCTTTTACTTAACTCTAAGCTTTCATTAGTTACTCAAGATTCAAGCTGAAGAGAAGAGAAACAATACCTATCCGTTGTGATATCAGAGAAGTTACGAGGGCTCCATGACATTAGCAAATTACCAACACAGAGCAAGCTTCCTTCATATTTAACTCAATTCACTGTAAAACTTGTCGCATCAAATCTGCAAAATCAAAGACCAATCCAAATTCCAATTACTGAAACGATCAAATTAGGAGCATGAATCAGAGAGATGGAAGAGAATTTGATAAATGATTACTCTTGGAAACGGAGCTGTTCTTCAGGAACATTATCGATGAGATTGATCTGATCGTAAAGAGAGAAAGCTCGTCTGAGAGATGGCAAAAAAATATTGGATTGCTTAGGATTCCTTTCTCATGCTTTGAATTGATTTCGGCAACGTCCCCATAGCTTTCTGTCTCACCGCCATCTCCACCGTCTCCAACCTCTCCGCCGCGTTCTAAAACTAATGATCTAAAAGGACGACTCTCACAGCCGGTTCAAACTTAAACCAAACCGGTTCATTGGTTTACAACGTATACTTGTTTATTGTTATTGGTTCCATTTATTCAGACCGGTTTACCTTAATTAACTACAGCAATTCTGCATTCTGGTAAGCTAACACACTAACAAAATTAGCAGCTTAGGAATGTTTAATTGGGATCTCGATTCGGTTTCAGTTAGAGTGTCCTTTGCTTACCTATATAAAACTGAATGTATCATAGATTGGTTTGTTACAAGTTACAACTTAAGAATGCAAAACCCCTTAAACTAAAGTGTTAAAGGTTCATTTCATATTTTTAATTATTCAGTTTGGTTCGATATATATCCAAATTGATTACTCTGAAACATAAAAGAGATAAAATCGTATATTATAGGGAAAATACCATAAAAAACCTTCAACTTTAAACATTTTTTCAACTTAAACAACCAACTTTTTGTATTTCCACTTAAAATCTCCAACTAAATTGTTTTTCCAAAACAAACCTTCAAATAATCTAAAATGTGTGTAAGGTTGGGTTGACTAACGGTCAACATCTAACACCGTTAACAAAAATCAATTTATTTTGTTAAACAATTATTATTTTTCAATTTAATTAAAAAAACAAAAAAAAATCATAACGAAAAAACTAAAACTAAGTAAAAATAAAATAAAACAAAATATAATATATTTTTTAAAAATGTTAACATAATAAAAATAATATTTTTTATTATTAACAATAAAAATTATCTTCTCTAAATAAAAATTATTAAACAAAAATGAATATTACATTAATTAAATGTTATATTTACAATAATAAAAATATTAATTTTTTTTACCAACCACATTTTAATATTAGAAACTCACTCCATAATTGATAGTATAATCTGGAGGAAAAATGTTTACAAACGTAGTTTCAGAAAATAATAACACTGTTATATTAAAAATATATATTAAGAAAATAGTTTTTATTTAGATAATTTTAAAAAAGGAAAACTATTTAGCCATGGGTCTTCAATCTTTATAATAATTTTATCTAACCTTACGCACAAAATAAATTAATTTTTGTTAACGGTGTTAGATGTTGACCGTTAGTCAACCCAACCTTACGCACATTTTAGATTATTTGAAGGTTTGTTTTGGAAAAACAATTTAGTTGGAGGTTTTAAGTGGAAACACAAAAAGTTGGATGTTTAAGTTGGAAAAATGTTCAAAGTTGAAGGTTTTTTATGGTATTTTCCCTATATTATATAAGTTTCAGGAGCTAACGAGCTAATAGTTTTCATTTTGATTCAGAACACGGTCTAAATTTATATTCATAAAATAGTGTATTCAAATAAAGTTGTTAAATTCAAAATATAAAGGTAGAAGCCAAACAAACAAAAAAAGAGAGGTTTTTATTCTATTTACGTCTACACTACAAAAATACAAAACAAACAAACAAAAAGGTGTATAACACGACACAACAGATTTTTGCCACATTGTGAAATCTATAGTCCAATCTTAGAAAGAGAGACACTTCACGACGATTCATGACCAATTTGCTTCAAGAATTGGAGCTCCACTGAAAATAGACCCATTTTACTTTGTGGGTTAAATGCAACATACAGTATATATACATACAGTTTATATATATTAGTTTTTGATAAAAGGTATTCTATTGAAAATGCATAATTAAAAGATACATAACTATGACAATTAAGTCATACAGTTTTGAAAGATAAAATGAGAGAGTAGAGAGTACATCAATGTTATCAATGTTGATAAAATGAGAGAGGATGTTTTAGAGAGTGTTGAATCTATTATTATTAGAAATTATATTTATTTAATTAGATTCTTTATTTGGTTTTAACTTGTAGAGAAAGTATTATCTTGGCTAAAATATTAGGAATTTATAGTGGTTGCTTTTTTGTTCACTTGGTGTGATTAGAGAATTATACATGTTTCTTTATATGTGGAGATGTGCTAAACGATTTACTCTTTAAACATTAACTTTGTGATTGCGTTTTATATTGTTCCTTATTAGAAAATGAAGGAGAAGTTGACATCTTTGGTATAAGAAGAAGATGTGTTCAGTCTTGGGGTAATACACAAGATTACTGTAAAAAAAACAGAGAACCCAAATAGAGTTTGTTATATGCTTGTGTGAAATTTGTGTTGTTATGGAATTTGAGAGAGATTCACTTTGAGAAAAGATTGTTGCTAGTGTGGGGAACACAAAGCAAAGACTTCTGCAAGAAGAAGACATCCATGATTAAGAGGAAATAAACTGATTTTATTTGTGTGATCTTAGTTCATATTATAGATAGATGTATTAGTTCATATTCAAATGACTCGAATTTACAATGTGTTTTTTGTTGGTTAAGCTTAGAAAATCACTAACCGGAGAATACCAACTAAACTGGTTTTTTCACACAATCACTGAGTTAATACCACATCAAAATGAGCCTAAAGGCCTAAACATTATTTGCTTTATAGGCCCAAAGTCCAAATCATGCTATGAGATGTCCCTTGTCCATGATTACTCCGCTCGTTTTTTTTAACAATTTAAATACTAAGTTGAGTCTGGATAGGATCATTATTTTTTGGGTCAAACAGCATCATTGTTCTATAGTACTGTATTTAGTTTCTGTAACTTCTTGTGATTATTATCGTTCATTGGTTTTCGGAAACATACTTAATTTAAAGCTGGTCTAGAAGTCCATGCACACACACAAATTGCATGCTATTACGACAAGTGGCTGGTTCTATTTTAGAACGTTACAACTCAAAAGGAAAAAATACGTTACAAAAAGAAGTACAGTGGAGGGTTAAAATGGAAGACAGAAACAAGAATTTTTCATTTTGTTACACAAATCAACCTGTATGTTAGTAATACCCCAAAGCGGTTTCTTATTTTATATATTTCTTATTTCGTTTCATTTATAGGAACCTCTATAACAAAATATCCCACAAATAAATTTTGTTACCTTTCGTAGAAGAAAACAAAAACCTAATAAATCAAGTTGTTTTCGTATTGGATAGTAGTTTATAAATTCCTAAAGAAATACTCAACGCGTTTATGTTTTCCCATATATAAACTTTAATGTCATACGAGATGTTATTTTTTAGGCAACAACTAAAGATAGCAAAATGTAATGAAAAAAAAAATGTTTGCCAACGCGAAGTGATATAAACTAATTACTAACCATTTAGGAAATACATTGGATGAGATTAATTCTATTATTTGTCACTTAGAATATTAGAACTTGTGGGAATGTGTGAATGCCAAAATTCACATTCAAATAATTTGTATAAAGTTGTTTAAGGAATTAAGAGTTAAATTTTTGTACTGAAGTTAAGATAATTTTAAATGAATTTGATTAGACAAATTAAAATTTAATAATATATTGAGGTACCAATCTCAAGAAAAATGTAAACTATTTGTTTATACCAAATCTTCGTTATGCTTATTTAGTAACGGATTTAACTATATCCGTATATCTCACATTTAGCTGGATTCCGAAGCTTTCGAGATCTCGCCGTCTCCTTAAATTCCTCTTAATTCGATGTTATTTAGTTGTCTCATTTTGAACTCGGATTTGTTTAAAGTTTTATTTTCTTTTATCGATTTTTTTTGTTGTGTAAGTAAATTGCCCATTAAAATAAAAAAAATTTCTAGTTCTATTTTATATTTGACTAATTTTACTTTCTAGATAGGAAAATTCAAATTTTAATCTAGACAACATTTACAAAAGTGATTGAGCTTTATAAAAAAAAGAATAAGATATATCTTATGGGTAATAAAATATATTTTTCTCTAATTTAGTATAAAATTTTACTTTTGGCATTTTAGGAACGGAAAATTATTGGAAAAAAACAACTTAAAATGGATTAAAAGTATATTTGAAAACATATACGAAACTGTCATTTACTCTGTATTAATAATTACTTAATTAAATACTTCTAAATTTACTAAAATATATCTCCTTCAAATTATATGACTAATGAAAATCTCAGGACTAAGCCCATTATTTTTATTTCCCAATAAATAAATTGGATAAATCCAAATCAATTTTATGTTTTCTAGATAAAATTTCGGTTACAATAGAAAGTCATCTTAAAAGGGTATATTTTCTTTTACTAAAAATATAACAAAGGGGAAAGTAATCCTCTTGTGAGATTTTACAATCGTTAAAAGCCACAGCTTTTGCTTTTCTTACATATGCTTCTTCGAGTAAGGCCACGTTTGGCTATACTATTAGATCTAAAAAAAATTGAATTTAAAAGCACACTAAAAATAAACATTTTCACTAAAAATAAATATAACTGATTACTTTAGTATATATTTTAAAGATTTGACTGTTAAGTATCTAGTTTTCATATAAACGTGTATACAAAATAATTAAAGATAAACATAATAATTTATAGAAATATGATTAAATATTTGGTTGACTAAGACCAAAACAATTGATCAAATATTTTCACAATATACACAGTCAACTTTTCTATGAAAATGTAAAGCAATAAAATCATAAAATTTTGGTAGATTGAGTTTTAAACCGTAATAAAAGGAAAGCAAAAAGAAAACCCTAGAAAAAACAAAAAATTAAAAAAAAAAAAGTGATATACAATTGGAGAAGATATCCCAAACCAAACAAAGCGTTATAAAAGGGAAGAAGTTCCAAAAGAAGGAAATAGCCACTCACACCAAGCAAGCAAATTAGCAAAGCCACCAAATATGGAAAATTGCTACTTATAGTAACTCCATCTTTTTATATAATACCCTAATTTTGGTCTAATTTTCCTTCCTTAGCCCTCCCCTTTCCCAATTGTCATATTTTTGATCAATTTCTAAAGAAAACCCCCCAACTCCTATATATACACCCAAAATATTTCTATATCCTTCTTCTATATATATATATATATATCAACGAAGGCTCTCTCTACTTCCTCTGTATCTCTCTCTCTTTCTTCTTCTCTTACCCTGTTTTTGATTTTACACAGAGCCCAGATTGATTGTTCTGAGAGATATGGGTAGAGGAAGGATTGAGATCAAGAAGATTGAGAATGTGAACAGTCGTCAAGTCACTTTCTCCAAAAGACGAAACGGGTTGATGAAGAAAGCTAAAGAGCTTTCGATTCTCTGTGCCGCCGATGTTGCTCTCATCATCTTCTCCAGCACCGGAAAGATTTACGATTACTCCAGCGGCTGGTAAAGTTTTCATTTTTTTCTTTCTTTCTTCGTTTACTTTGGAGAAAAAAGATTTAGTTTTTACTTTTCTTTTCTTTTTTGGGTTTTTGTTTGTGTCTATTGCGATTCAAAAACAGAGCAAAACCGTATCTTTTGTTTATCGTGGGTTTTGATTAAAGGTTTTATTTTTGATTATGTCTCTGTAATTAGGATTTGCAATCGGATCAGTTGTGATTTATATAAACCCTAACTGTTGGACTTTGATTTGGTTCTGCGTTTCAGTGCTTAGAATCGTAACTGAAAAAATCTGAAAGATCTTTTATTTTAAGATTAATAAACCATATGAGAAGCCGATTTGTTTTTTTATTTTTTTTGGTGGGTCTCCTCCGATTTGTTTATTCTCTTCTTTGTGGAGAAATCGAGAATGCAGAAGTTAATGATCAAAACCAATTTAAATGATTTTTGCTAATGGAGAATTTTATATTCTAAATTGTGAAGTATGGAGCAAATTCTGTCGAGGTATGGATACAGTACTGCCGCAGGTGAACATAAACAAAGAGAACAACCACTTCTACTTTGTTCTTCACATGAAAATGAAGCTGAAGCTGTGGTATATATCATTCTCTAGCTCTATCTATAAGCACTAAGCAGAGACTCTTAACTTTTGTATCCATAACTTTTCTTGCTCAATTTTGCTTTTTTTTATATTGTTGCAGTTGAGAAATGAGGATTCTATAAAGAGTGAACTTGAGAGATTACAGCTTGCAATTGAGTATGTTATTTATCTTAATGGGATAAAAAGATTTGTGTTTGTTCTTGTGTAAAGTTTTGGTTTTTCATTTCTGATTCTTCTGTGTGTTTTGAATTTGTTCCTAAACAGGAGACTAAAGGGTAAGGAGCTTGATGGTATGAGTTTCCCGGATCTTATTTCTCTTGAAAACCAGTTGAACGATAGCTTGCATAGTGTCAAGGATAAAAAGGTACTCAAAGATTGAAACAATTAGAATTTTTGTTTTGATTCATTCTTAAAGACTTAATAAAAGTTTTGTATTGATTTAGACACAAATCCTGCTCAGCCAGATAGACAGATCCAGGCAACAGGTACCAACAGAGCTTTTCTAAGATCAAAATCTATTTGTCTCATCTATTCTTTATACAATGTTGAATCTCAAGATCCTTTGTTTTGTTTCCTTATGACTATAGGAAAAAAGAGCTTTGGAAGAGAACCAAATCTTGCGCAAACAGGTAAAGATTTTCATCAAACTCTTAAATTAGCTCGGGTGGTCTTCACCATTGTTCATATCTGAGTTCAAATCTAATTTTTCCCTCAGGTGGAGATGTTGGGGAGAGGTTCAGGACCAAGAGGTCTAATTGAAAAACCTCAATTTTCTGCTAGCCCACAAGCCGATCCTGAGAGCTCTTCATCAGACGATGATGAGAACGACAATGAGGAGGAGCATCATTCTGACACTTCCTTGCAGCTGGGGTAAACTACAATAAAAAAACCCTACCTTATGTTACAAGCTTTTTTGTTTTTGAAGTCTCTGAGAATTCATAAGACATGTGATTTTGTCTATCTTAGGCTGTCATCGTCGGGGTACAGTACAAAGAGAAAGAAGCCGAAGATCGAAGTGCAGTGCGATAACTCTGGGAGTCAAGTGGCTTCTGATTGATGAAATCAATCATTCTTCTAAGACTAATTCTGGCGTTTAGGGATTTTCTTGTATTCCTCTGGTTTCTCGCTGTTCTATTCTTTAAATCTCGTATCAAGTAGAGTTTGCTTTATGTTTAGGTGAACAATGTATCCTCAATCAAGAAGGATTTGAGTAATCAACAACAATAGAGTTTCTCAAACTAAGTTCCCAGTACACCACACCATATGTGTGATGAGTTTACATTTTCTAACAAATATTCAGTGAAGTCAAGAAACATAACAACATCAACATCTCGGACGACTACACTACATTTTATAGCAATCGAAGATGAAGATCTGTCAACAGAACAACAAATCAAATCGTGCATCCAATTTTTGCTTGACTAATAGCTTTTGATTTGACTTCGACAATACTTGATCCCACTACCTGAGGCCTGAGGGTGATTAAGTATTCTAGTTTTGTGAATTAGAGTTAAGTGTATATGCTTCTATTCTGAGCTGAAAATAACACAGCTCAGCACGAAATGTGATCATTAAACTAATCTGAGCTGAAACGGGCTAATGTAAACATGATTTATTGACAATAAACGAAACCGTCCATTCACATTTTCCGGCCCATTTCTATAATTGGGCCACATATGGTTTATTTTGGGCTTTTAAAAAAGATGATCTGAAATGTGTTTTGGGCCACATATGGTTTTTGGGGGGGGGTTAAAAAGGGAGATGATCTGAAGGCCACCGACAATTCAAGAGTCGCCAACGGCATGATGATTTAGAATAGGGTGGTCAGAGAGTCAGACCCCATACAATAAATATTCTGAAAGTTATGCATAGAGAAATAATGAGATATATACATCAAACAGAGTGATGATAAGCGGCAGTAAATACAAAGCTTCTTTGTCCATTACTTTTTAATGGACTCAAGTTTTTTGTATATGAAAAAAATGCACTTAGTTCATTCAAGACTTTGTCAAAATTCCTTGAAAATATATAGTATAGAGTAAACAAATATTTAAAAAAAAATGATTATTTAGGATTGTTTGAGTGACTACAAATAAATATTAATTGTATATATTTTCCAGGAATTTTTTAAAAAAAATAGAAAATTAAGATTCAATCGGTCTCAAGGTTTTCACACACAATCTTTTACCAAAACACTACTAATTCTGGGTTTTCAAAATAAATGTTGATTTTGGAGTATCAACCATTTGTTTTCAAACATTTGATTAGAAATTTCGGTAATACAATTATTGAGATACAAAATGACGAAACATTTAAGAATGAGTCTAAATGACGAAAATATAAAAGTGGAAAGAAACAGAATAATAAGCACAAGTCCCGACCTAAAAGGGGGAAAATCTGCAGAAGAAAAGACGCCACGTGTGCAGGAGTTTCGTGAGAGAAGGTTCCAATGAGAAAGAGATCCACCGTCAACAAACAAGTTCTCACTTCTCATCTCACGGCCTCCCAAACCAAAGTCAAATCACACTTTTTAGGTCCCACATGATTTATATAGTTAATAGACATAGACCCATTTATTCAAAATCACCTTTCCTCATGTCTCTACCGTCCGATCACGGATCCTCGCTGTTATCAAGGGGGCAGATTTAATGAAGTGGGCCTTTCACTACTACTAACTGCCTTCATTCATCACGTATCTTTATATTAGTATTTATTTTCCCTTTATTTTGCCATTTTTGGTTTATAATAGTTATGATTATCATCCGAAACTCTTAAACAAGTCATTTAATACTCGATTGCTTTGTTTCTTTTAGCTACTTAATTAAGTTTTAGAAACGTCCAATCCCGATTTTCTGTTTATACTTATGTTTTCAAAAATAGTCTTGTATTGGTCTTAAAAAGCATGCAAACATTTTTTATATTTGGTCTATTATGAAAATTATAGGATATACTCCAATTCCGGAAATTACTCACCATTTTCATAGAAGAGCATACTATTGCTTATAATACAATCCGCTTCATTACTCAACTTTCAACTGCATTCAACTGAGTTTTTTTTGGATTCAATTACTTATTGCATTAAAATTGTCCAATTGTGAAAACAAGATAAATATAGGTAAGTAAAACTCGAGATTTTTACACGGAAATTAGAGAAATCACGTTGGAAAACGACATTCCATAAATGATAAATCATGTTAATGTTAACCAATACTCCTCAAAAATCGCTTCAGAAAATGCAATGGAACGGTTAACTACTATTAGTCTGTACATAGTTTTAATTCATGTATAGTTCTGTAAATAATACATGTAAATGAGTCTGTGAGCTGGTATGATATAAACTAGTCTGTATAGTTCGGTTTAGGCATTGGTCAGTTTGTACTTTGTATATAAACCCACAATTGTAAATGTTGACTAATTAATTTTTTTTGGGTCAAACTTGTTGACTAGTTAATGAGAATTAATAGTAACCGGTCTAATTAACCTCTATATGGGAGTGGGAAAGAGAACGGTCAAACTTTGATTTTAAGAAAATTAGGCCATAGGTACACACTCCTTTGCTTTTAGTTACATTTTAAACAATCTGGTAGTAGTAATAACATACCTTAAACTATCTTTGTAGGCCTCGATATTAGGAGTGGACACGAGCCGGGTACCCGGTTTTTCGCTCGCTTTGGTACCTGGTTTGCCCCGCCGGATAATTGCATACATCGGCTTGATGCTTCGGTACCAGTGAAACAAGCTACCCAAAATCCCGAACTTGGGTTACTTGCCCGCCACTCTGCGTAACGGGTAATTACTTGTTTTTTTTTTTTTAGAACGGATTACGAATATTTTTTTTGGTAATGGTATTTTTGCGGTGTTGAAACGGGTAATGGGGCAGATAACGGGTAATGGACGGGTAATGGGGTAATTAGTTAGCGGATAACGGGTAAGGGCGGGTAGCGGAAAAAATATTCCGGCTTGAGACTCTGCGGGGCGTGCCGGGTAATGGAACCTGAAAGCTTGGTACTTAGTTTGAGCGGATGGTACTTGGTCGAGCAGGGGTCTGGATGGCCGTCAGGGTAATCTTGTGCCCAACCCTACTCGATACACTGAATTTACCAGGGAAATTAATAAAAATCAAAAAAATTATTTACGTGTGAAGCCCATTGTCCACTAATCGTGTGATCGTATATGGTTATTTTCAATTCAAAATCAATTACTATTATTAATTAGTGGACTTGTTCATCATGTCTCCTCCTCCTTAGCCCTTACTTCCGATATGATATTTCCACACATCTTTAGTGACTTTTCAAGCCATTAATTCGACAAATATAGGATCAAGATATACACAAAAACTCTAGATATAATATATACGAACATATCCAATTATACATGTGATATCCATATCCTAATATATTCGTAACTAGTAAAGACACTCTTTTGCCCCAAAAAAAAAATGAAGGCATTCATACGAATATACGATATACAATTTTATTTTATTTTACATATCAAAATAATATCCACTTATATCTCAGATTTTTTAAAATTTAAAATTCGGATGGCCATCCTTTTCCTTGTTGTCAATATAATAATAACAGAATATATATATATATATATAATGGGCAAAAACAGAATAAATAATTTAGATGCATAAGAATCACAAAAGGCAAATTCGAGAAGAAAAGCTAAAAAAAAAAAGGAAGCAAATGCTCTCATCAGTCTCAGCCTTTCGTCACCATTAACCCAGAGGAATTAACAGAGATAGAGAGAGAATGGGTTTGATAACAGCGAAAGAGACGAAGAACAACACTAGAGGTATGAGTTTTCTTTTAGTCTTCTTCCCCGACCACAACAATTCCGGCAACGACGACTCTCCTTCTCCTTCTTCTTCTTCTCCGGGAAAACCAACGACTCTCTTCCGCTCCAGATCTTCACGTCTTCTCCTCTCCAAAGCTCAATCAACAATCTCAACCTGCATCCTCCTTCTCTTCCTCACTCTCTTCCTCTTCACTCTCTCCACCTTCGAACCTTCCTCTGGTTTTCCCGCCGTTTCTTCTCATCCTCACCGTCGATTTCTCCTCAATCGCGACATCGTCGCCGCTAGTATCACCCGTCGTTCTAACCGATTCGCTCTCCAAGGAATGGGTACTTTGTTTATGAGAGGAACCAAGAGCATGCATGATTTGATCGTCGCTCATATCGCTTCCGATTCAACGGAAAACGATATCCGTCTCTTCATGCGGTTGCTTCACCGTTCTGGAGTCGCTTCCAAATCCGACATCGTTTTACTCTTCAATTCACCTTCGAGATTCGTTGAATCGATCGAAGAAGAAAACGAATCCTTCTTAAAACTCGTCGATGTTCATCGGAATTCGAATTCGTCGTCGAGTCAAACCGATTCGGTTCGGGGATTTAATCTAAACCGGTTCCTCAAGAGTAAGAAGGAAACATCAGAGCCTATTTGGGGGAAGAAGAGTCATCGAGTTAGTTACAACGATTCTTCACCGTTGAATTCAACCCAGTCAACCGAGTTGACTCATGGCTCTGTAGTTGGTTTTGACGTGGCTGATTTGGATCCTGAAAACTCGCTATCCGGGTTCATGGATCACGTTCCGATGAGCTTGAGGAGATGGGCGTGTTACCCAATGCTTCTCGGTCGAGTAAGACGCAATTTCAAACACGTTATGCTTGTTGACGCTAAAACCTCCTTGTTCCTCGGTGATCCATTAACCCGGATTCGTAATCGGAGCCCCGAATCGGTTCTCTTCTTCTCTAAACATAGCAAGAAAAGCTCCGAGATTAATCCGGCGGTTTTGATCGGTGGAGCTAGAGGAATTAGGAGATTATCGAGCGCAATGCACACTGAGATAGTGAGAGCGATGATTCAGCAGCAGCATAAGAAAAAGAACTCGGTTTCGGAATCGGCTGTGTTGAGTCAACTTGTTGGGAATGTTCATATGATTAAGAACTTTGAAGTGCTTTCGAGTGAGTCGGTGCTTCCAGAAGCGAGTTCACTCGCTGAGTTGAGGACGAGAAACTCGGCGGCTTCGTCGATAAAGAATCATGATATAATTCAACGCGGTAATAGTAACCATCTTATTGATATTATTATGAAACGTATTTGTTCTTCTGAGTTAGATTCTTCTGTTTATAATTACTGTTAGCATTGAAAAACAATAGGGAAATTTTTGTTTCCTTTTTGTACACATTTGACATTTGTCATGTTATTAGATTTTATTTTTGGGATGTTTTGTTTATTTATGTCCACGTTCTATATTCATTATTGATTACTGATTTGGTTTCTTTCGAATAAAATCAGGAAAATATGCCTCTCCTATTTTCCATTTTTTTATATTGGAAACGTCGGTGATGGACCATTTTTTGTAGTTTTCTTTTTGTTCGAAACTTCCAAATTGTTGTTTTTTGAGTTTTTTTCTTTCTCAAAATATATTACTAGTTTACTTAGCTACTTACTGGTAAAACCCTTCCCTAAATCTTATAAAACTAAATAAATACATTTAGAATGGACTAATTTTGTTTCTCTATAATTAACAACGGGTGAGATTAATGCATGAATACATAAATTAAATGCAAAACTTTAGATAAAGGATCACGATAACCTATGACTCGGCTAAATAATCAACTACTTATATGAAAGGAGGCCTTAATAGTATTAACAATACACTTATGATGATATCACATGTTTCATAATCAGAAATTTTAATTATTATTATGTTAATATCCTTTTTGTTGGTTATAATGACACACGTCGCATGTGTTTAATTAGTCTTTTTAGCTGGTTAAAGTCAATTTGTCCCACTTTTATTTTTTGTCTAACATTAAAACTTTTCAAAACGTCTTTCTTCAATTATTGAAACTATTTATTTTATCAAAATAATAATGCCATCACGAGACTCATCGTTGGAATCGGATTCTCAATCTTGCCAATAATCCATCAAAGCCTCAAAAAGTTGACATAAACACAACAAAAAAAGCTCATCATCTAATTAGTTGATTCTGTTGAAACTTTATATCTCCACTCATTACACTCACTAGTTATACAGTAGTATCACTTTTCTATTTTATGCATTAGTTATATACTTCTTTATTGTAATAGTCAAATTCTTTTCGACATTATCTTATGTTTTTCAAATAACCAAACGACTTTTTCAGAATAGTAAGTAGTTTCCCACTTTGTACTTATATTTTCCATACGGTAGTATGGTACAATTTTTTGTTTTTGGTTTTTTTTGTTAAATACTAGTATTTCATTTTATTTGGTAAATAACTTTCGGCCGAGTAAGTATACTATAAATATCATTTGGAATAAAACATACATGTAGAATACTTAGATATTCAATTCAACAATACTAAAAAAAAAAAAAACTTTGTTGAAAAGATAAAGTCCAATAGCACGTAATTTCAACAGACGATTCTTTAAAATTTAATCAATGAATAACAACAAAATTGTGGTTATAACAAGTTTATATTGAATCACACACTTTAAGATTAAATAATCACAATGCATATCAATAATTGTTGCTAATTGTTTTGGATATAGATGAAGTCAGTATCTTTGTATGTCCACACACATTAAAGGCGTGAGGTTGTGAAGATAATCAACAACAAAAGAAAACAAAAAGAAGAAAATAATAAAATAAAAAGGTGGGGTTTATTCTAGGTCTTCCAAGTTAACTCTTTACCGTGTCTTCATTCAGAAGCCAAGAATTCCCATTTACCAAAACAAGCGTGCTTCGCTTTGCTTTGCTTTTCTTTAGTTACCATCTCAAGTCTCAACCACGTTAACTATTTATATAATTTAATCTCAAGTATACAATTCACTTATCGAGTATAGTAAAATTGATCAATCACCGTAACAAAAAACATTATACTTATTGGAAAACGTTATAATATTATTAGTTGATACTATATTGCAATCCATCCTTTACGCGAGTGGAGCTGCCAACCTTAAACTAATTTTTATTTTAAAAAGAAGATAAGAAACTTTTAAAGTTTAAACAAAAAAAAAAAGAAGAAGAAGAGAAACTACCTTTAATTAAAATAAAGTTTCGAGCTTTAAAGCTCGCGCAGCCCCGCTCTTTATGTCCTGAATAGTAAACAAACAATGACAACTGACAAAATTATAAAATTCATTTAATGATGTTATGAATTAGTTTGGTGGAAATAAAAGTTAAATTTCTGAAAACTACTTTTATGGTAATGGAGGGAAAATTGAGATTTCCATTATGTTGCTTTCTAAATTATCATGGTTTTTTAATCCCTATACATTGTTTCATAGTAACTTATCGAATAGTATTTGTATTTCCTTAAGTATTTTGTTAGTTTCATTCCTCATAAAAAGAGTACGCTGGACAAAAAAGGAACCGACACTCGTTTTTTCATACACGTGTCAATAGTTCATTCGCTTAACCAGCTTCAGTTTCCTTTCAGAGTGTGGACCCTCTAGCATAGACAGAGAGTTCGTGCAAGACTATTTATTTACCTGCTCATCTGTCCGCCTCTACGACGTCTTCGATCTCTATTGCCCACCCAAATTTCACACGTTGATTCCATGATTTTTTAATCTCGAATTCTTAGATCAATGTCAGGATAACAAAAGCAATTACAAAAGTTTTAGCCTAAGCAACAATTTGGAAAAACGATTTTTCAAGTTAAGAAAACGATTTGGACAAATACATTAGTTTAGTGGTTTATGTTAGTGTTATCGATTTTGCTATAAAAAAAAAATTATAGTTGACAAAAAAAGAAAGAGAAAACGACAGTTATTCTTTAGTTTGATTGTTGTCAAAAGAAAACGATTTCGTTAAACATAAATGATGTTTATTGCGATTTTTTACCTAACTACACTACGGTTCAAATTGTAAGTTTCTGTAATTAGTGACTATCTACAAATATAAATACAGTTCGTATAAGCAAAAGTCTTACATATTCGCGTAAGAAAAGTCACAAAACATACCTAGATTATCTAGGTGACAACCATTTTTCCAAAAGAAGATTCAATATATTCTTATAAGTTTTGTTTGAGTCCGACAAAGCTCGTGTGTGTTTTATTACCATTACCACCTTTGAAAACAATGCAAATTTGACGTAATCATTCTGATTCCCACCCAACTTTGTTTCTTGATTTGTTGCTCAGTAAAAAAGAAAGATAAGAAAAAGATACCAAATTGGTGGAGACCAGGTCAGCCATAACTGTTGTTGTTGCTCTATAAATTCCTTTCCTTTATGGTCACTTCATAATTCTGAAAAAATTTAACTGCATTTACTTCAACACAGATTATAGCCTCTAGAGCTTTGTTATGTAACTAGATTTTTCTCGACTTACTATGGTATTTATAGCTGTCAAATAAATGTGAAAAAGTATTGCATTGTACAAGTATGTGACTCCTTTGCTAGCAATATATACAAAGAGGGAGAAGAACAAAATTAAATGATGTATCTCAATTGACGAACGAATTAACACCAATATATTGAAGTTTCCTGAGTTTACAAGTAGACATTGTTCTTTAATAATAAAAATAATGTGAAATCCAAATCAACGAATTTACTAACCACAATCACACAACTGTCCTGACCCAAAAAAGAAAGAAAGAACAGAACACCAGTTTGTGACCAATCAATCATTACAATAGCACATCATTATCATAAGAATATGAAGAATCAAACCCAAACCCACCCATGAGAAATAAATATTTTGAAAAACCAAAACCAAAAAAAAGAGAGGAAAATTGAAGGAAAAGAAAAAGGGGTACTGTTCACTGACTTCAAAGCTGTAGAACTGAGATCACTACATAACCAATAGCACAATCGCATATCTGGCCTTCGTTCTTAGTATATCTGAATTGGAGGATTATGAGATTTAAGGATGTTTGTGATGTCTCCACCTGCGAAAGAATTCTTAGAACAAGTCGAATTTTTTCTTCAGCAAATCTTGCTTCCACCTAGGCAATTTGTAGAATGCTTCTTTCTCCATCCCAAATACAGTCTTGAACTCTTCCTCAGAAAGATAAGCCTGATCGATATATGTGAGAAATAAGATACCGAAAATTTATGTAATCGTGAGATAAAAAGGTAGTTCAGGCCAATTGGTTCACCTCTCTACGTTTGAAATCAATTCTTGTCACTGGATTCTCAGATTTGGCTTGTAGTTGTTCGTAGGTGAAGATTGCTCCAATAGTTTCTGCTGCTTCGGAATCATCCTGCTTTGCTTTTGCTTCTTCAACACTCGCTTCTGCTGCAGGTGAACCATCCTCTTCTACCACGGCTTCAGCAGCTTCTTCGGAAGCCTCCCCTTCTGAGAAGGCTTTCTCATTTTTTGTTTCAGCTGTAACCACACATACTCACAGTCTTATCAGCGTATTCAAAAAAAGGAAAGAAAAAAACCGAAAAAACAAGCTCACAATGTTAATATAAGCAATAAAGCAGATCAAGGTATGCCGGGATTAAGACTAGGATTGTAGCATATAGTCCGTTTCTGAAGATAGCAAATTCTACATTTTTACTTTTGTTTCACCAAAGATCGTGTGTTTTGTATGGTTTTGTACTTGCGGATATTTACCCTTTCACTCATATGCAATAGATCAACACTGGTAAGTAACATACCAGAAGGGCTGGTATCAGGTGATTTCTTCTTCTCAGCAGTGAGAACTTGCGAGAGAGCAGCCACTGCTGCTGCTCTTTGTGACCCCTGACTCATCAATCCTGATCTTCGTGGAGGTGACTTTGATGATGGTGAAGAATTGAATGCGGATGATAAGGCGGCTAAAGCTTTAGCCCTTTGTCTTGGACCCCCTTGACTTCCATTTGATCTGTCCCGGCTCTGCAGTAAAAACATTTCCATGAAAATTCACATGATATACCAATATCTTTATATGTGTATCATAAAGAATGTAGCAGAAAAAAAAAAAAAAAAAAAAAAAAAGGAATGTAGCAGAAACATTAAAAATTTTGAGCTTGGACTATTTACCGGAGAGCTTGTCCTGCTGGTAGAAGAATTAAATGCAGAAGTCAAGGCAGCTAGCGCAGCAGCCCTTTGCCTTGGTCCTTGGTTACCACTGCTAGACTGATCCTGTAGAATTATACACCAACGTTTCAGGAATGTAATTAACATGACCTTTTTCTATAGTCACATATGTTCTTTTCTGCTCCTATTAAACACAAAAGCAAGGAAACATAAAACACAGGTATATAGTATCGCCAACTTTTCCCAGTAAGCATCTTAACTAAGTGTTTTACCTCCACAACGTGGTGTGTACCAAGTAATATTGCTGCCTTCTTCTGGAAGGAATTTCCTTGCGCCTGTATTACACGTTAACATACCAAAGCTAAATTTAATGAGAAAAAGGAGTGGAAGTTAACAAATGAGATGGCAACAAAGTTATCTTCCCTCCTCTATAAATGCAGAGGTTCCTCATTATTAATTAATCTAGTCGTCATTTTCACAAATGAGATGTGATCTCTAACTTCATTCTGTGCATGGAATCGGTACTTGCATGCCGTGTAACAAACTTACTGCTTCTAAATGAGTATCAGTATGTTTCCAAACCCCCATTAACACAATCACATTAACTAGCACCTTATTGAAAACAGACCCCTTCTCATGCTAATAACCCAAAAGATATTTGAGGACAGAAAACCTTACCGTAGCTTTATTAGAATCCCATGAAAAATAGGTGGTAAAGAAGCACGGTTCATTTCCCTCACTGATTTTGTATAATGGAACTTTTGGAGATGAGCCTTCCAGGGAACCCGCCAGATCTATGTATCTCTGCACAAAACTGTACGATGAGCAAACAAGATAGAAAAGGAGAAGCAAACGATAATTTATGCTGAGAAGAAAATTTGATAAAGCATATTACTTGGCCAATCTCAAAGGCAGTTTGTTTTTCCTTGGGGTCCACACATTGACCAACCCAGACAAAAACTTCAGCATGAGTATCTAGTAAATGCATTTCCTCCGTCAAGAGGTCATCTTGATCGAAGTTGTGAATCTCTTCAACCTGTGCAAGGTAATGTTAAAACATGCACACATCTTGGTAAAAAAACGTTGGAAGTTTTTATAAATTCTCACCTGAAACTTTCCTGATGATCCACGTAGACACATTGAAAAGAAAAAAACAAAATTAGAATATGCAAGTTTATCAACACTGGAGATCCGTTAACCTTAGTATTTGATGAACCGACATAAATCACCTCTGTTGAATGAAAAGGAGAACAAGTGAGGATCCCTGACAGTCTCGGAGGAAACCTTCTTGCTAGTGAAGTTCTGTTTTCCTCCAAGTGCAAACCAAAAGGATGAGCTCTCTGTTCCCTCCTTGGCGTGCTTGATAGTAATCCCAGGCTGACTTACAAGAAAGAAGACGATTAGATTTACCAATTAAAGAATGTGATAAGAAGGAACAATTGTTTTATAGGCTTCAAATAAAATTGTACAGCATCTAATTAGGACAATTTCTGCTAAACTAAAATTAAAAACAATACCATTTGAAACTACCTTTAAGAATTCAGCAACTTTAGCTGCCAGTTCTTGCTGCTCATGCGTACTCTGGTTTCCATGCCAAAGGAACATGGAAGTACCAGATTGCAGAAGGAAGCAGTCATAAGTGTTCAAAGAAGTTGCCACCTGAAGAAAGAATTGCACAAATGTCACAGACAGTATGCGTGAAAATATAAACCAAAGAATTATGTATAGTACTTAATACAAACTAAGCAACAACTAGACACCCTTAATCAAATTGTAATATTTCAAAAATAGGTAGCCAACTTTTCCGCAATGGAAAAGCATTTAGTAAGAGAGAATATACGGTAGAAAAGTACCGCTTCAACTTGTAATGCCTTATTATTGTGAACTCCAGTTCCAGACACTTGAATAAGTGCAATCGATTCTGGCGTGTAGGTCTCGTCTGATGAACTTTTCTCGGTCATACTATTTTTGTAGCCAGAGCTCAAACCGCCCTAAAAGTTAATGTAATGATATCAATAACCAATATATTGTCTTGCAGCAACAATCAACTTGCATTAACAATCAAAAGAAATACCTGAAGGACCACCATATGTTGAAAAAGCGCAACAAATTGTGGAGGTTCTTTACCCTCAAATATACGAGCCTGCAAGAAGATCAAGTTATCAAACAATCTTTTATTGCTAGTAGCCATCCTTACAATAACAAAGCATGGTACCTGTACTGGTCTTCCCTTCAACGAATTTGTCATTGTGCTCGCCAGACGAACTGCTGTTTCTTGATCCTCCTACACACGGGAGACAACAAAATTTAGATGGCTGAAAGTTGAACATGTTCAATTATCACAATATGTACCCAAACTTTGAGCGCTACCTCAAACGTGAGAGGCAACAGCTTATTACAATAAAATAAAATACTAACAGCAGCCCCAAAAACTAAAGAGCAAAACTACAGCACATTCACAAATATAAAATTTTCAACATCTTGCTCCTTAGAATAGAAACCCAAACAGAAGATCATACACACCCAACCAGGTTCAAAACTTGCTTATAAAACTTCTTACAATACAACACCAGGAAGAAGCTAAAACATACTGGCTTAGTCAATACATTAAATCTATTAATATCTCCTTTGCAGTGATTAACAGAGAAACTCAAAATACTAATAGAAGCCAACTAAAATAGAGATTTTTTTTTAAATTAAAATATGAATACTAAAGATGCACCTTTTCCCATGATTACCTGAATACTATTCTTTCCAAACCAACAGGATAAGAAGTAGTCTTCTTTCCTTTCACCAGAATGGTAGGTATAAAGGACCAAATAGCAGTCCCCAGAGTAGAGTTTTCCGACATCTTCTTTGGATAGAGAACTCTTGGAGTTACCATTAATGTACCAAACCTATTACATGAGCTTAATGAGTTCGGATGAAATTAACCAATCAAATATAGCAAATAACAGCGTAACAAATCAGGAGGACAACAGACCTCTAACTTTCCACCTCCCTCAAGTAGTGGTGGAATATCCTCATTCACTGGTGTGCTTTTTGACAGGCCCTTTAACCCAACACCTTGTTGCTTAAGTAACGCTAGACAATAGCAAAGCACCAAAAGTAAGTCAGGACTAAGAGATCACTCAATTTTATAAATGATTTGAGTATTAAAGCATTCTTTACCAGCAACTTTCCCCCGTCCTTCTTCGTTAGCAGGAGTTGCCGAGCCTGATGGCCAAGATTCAAAGTTAGACTTGAAAGAATGGGGCTCATAACCTTGGATAACACGGGTTATACGTGTTGCCTTTGGCCTATTTTCACTAGCAACAAAATTCTGCAGAGGAAGGTAAGGATGAGAACAAATTCTAAGATATTTTGAGGCTAAGTAAGTTAGAAGATTCCAGTTTTACCTCAGCAGCTTGGATAGCAGTTTTCCTCTCTTCCACTTGAGTTACTCGGCCAACCCAGATAAATAGCTCAGAACCGCAGTCCAAAAGGTAGCATTTATTGTTTTCCAGCATAGATTTGGACAAGTCATCGTCAATAGATTCCACCCGACCATCAGCGATACTAAAAAAAAGGCAACAATAAATCAACTTCCGTAAGATATGGCCTACAGTGTTTAGAGCAGAGCTGGCTCAAAAGGGAGATAAGTAAGTACCTATAAAGCTTAGGCGGAGTTGTCTCCGGAATAATTTCATCGTCACTAGCAACTTTCCTTGCGATTGGAGCAAAACCCCCAAAGAGGACCCAGAACTCACCAGAATCTGATTCTGTATCTAATTTTCCATCATCTGTTATGCAAGGAAATTTTTATCTATGCATGAGTACCACAATCTGTGTACAAATAAATTGTGCAATACAAAAAACCTAATTAAACATCCAACTGCTGCTTGACTAACTAAGCAAAAAGTGAAAAAGAAGAAGAAGATATCCTAATATTATCTCTAAATGCGTCTTGTACAACTTACCAACAATAGCAACGTCACAAGTTCCTTCATGAAACTTGTCTTTCAAATATTGAACAACTACCAACGCTTTAGCTCTCTCTTGGATATTTGAATTTGCACCATTAAACTGATAGATCTTTTCTTTGGTGTCCAAGATAAACACATCATCATGATTCAGTGATGAGCGAGCAAAAGGAACCTACACAAGAAAACAGATAAGCTCCTATACATAGTGAGCACTGATGCGAAGAGAGTGCAAGACTTCCAAAGATCTGCAGAAAAAAGAAACCTGCTTCAAGTGGACAGCACGTTTCCCTTTGCAAGTATACAATCGGGTTTCAAACTCTTCCTCCTCGGGTTTTTTAAATCCAGACGCAACACCACCTTCTAGTGGTATAATGCAAGGCTTGAAGTAAGACAAGAATTTGTCAGATTCATGACCTTGAATTTCACGGTATTGGACAGCTCGGCCTCCAAGAGCGGCATCAAGTTCAACTGTTTTGACAGCTGCTGTTCCAGCTTCATCCTGGAATCATCAATCGCAGATTAGTAATAACGACAATTCACCCTTGCTTGTCTTCCAAATACACAAAGCTGGAATATAATATATGCTATCATGCCAAAAAAAATCTGAAAATAGATACCTGGCTTGTATCTTTACCAATCCAGAAATGTATATCAAATAGATAGGCACCCCCCTTATTCTGTGTTGTCTGCACATATGAAAGATAAGCATGCTTAATGTGAAAGATAATAAAGGAGCATATATATTTTTGTATGATCAGACAAGAAAGTATGTTTTTCTGTTCTGTTTACTAATATCAAGACATTATCTTATAATCTTCTCTTGATGAGTATATATAACAAGGGGAAAAGATGGACGAAATTCCAAACCTGCAAGACAATGTAAGTATCTCCCATATAGAACTTTCCATGTTCAGACTTCGGCACTGCAACTGGCTGAAAATTTTCGATTCTCCAGATTTCAGTACCTCTATGAAATGTTAAGTAAACCATTCAACAATAAAAACAAAACTAGTGCTTACAAAAGCAATTCGCACAAGAAATTGAATTATAATTCCGTCCATCAGCAGGAAACAATTATACTGCTCCCCATGAGATCTAATGTTAAAGCAAAAGCAGAACAATAAAATATGAAAGGATACGGTTTTTGCCCAACTCCTTGAAACGCAGGATCCAATACTTTTGTTGACCCAGACATTTTTTATATAATGGTCAATTTCTTCCTTTAGGTGAAAATACATATACTACCTGCCAAGAACATAGAACAAGCAGGAAAAATACGAAGGTGAGAGATTGTTTTATATGCTGAAACTAGCGATTGGAGTTAATGAAGTAAAAGCAGTAAATTTCTTGGTGTTGCATACAATAATTCATATAAAATGGGCAAGTAGGAGCCTACAAAAAAAAAACTAAAGAGCAACAAAAAAGGTTAAGCTTCTATAACTGAAATATTGAATTTCTAAAATGAAAATCATATTTGAGAATAAAAAATACTACGTAAAAGCACATTTGAGCTACTCAACAACAATCTCGCAAAGAGTACTCAGTTCTCTCCTACAATTCATTCTTGTCTGTTCATCGTTCAAGAAATTCAGGTTCATCGTTGTTGATGAACTTGGAGAAGGTTATTACAAAAGTCAACCGTGTCACTCTTGGATTCTTCATTGGCAACTTAAACACATTATACTGGTCATATCGAAGAAAAGGCGTCCAAAGTTGCAAGCTACACCACAAAATCCACTCACCATCTTTGGCCTCACGATCATACTTACAAAAACCTATTTCATAGTAACAAGTCTATGCTTCATCAAGGAAAGTAATTCAGGGGTTCTAAACACAGCCTGGCTTTCTATCACTTGACAAATATTGAACCAAACCTTCCTTGGGCCATACATTTTCCTCGCCACCAAACTATAGGGGTAATCCGTTAAAACCCATAACCCTAATTTCCCCGTTATAGTGACCAGAAAGCACTCGCTTCACAAGAAAAGTCCAAGACTTGAAGCAGTGATCCAGCTTTGCAGTAATACTTAATTTGTCAAACTTGATACACACTCACAAATCCGGTGGAGGAATCCACGTAGTGTTTTGGTTTCAAGATCAAGTAACATTTAATTTTTCCTTAGCCTACTTTTGACCCAATATCGGTAGCTAAAGATGAAGAAAAATTCCATTGATCAGTGTATGGAGCTACTTCATCAACTTGCCGTTCTAGTTTTTTTTTACGGCTATGCATCTATAAACCTCAAGTTTGAGAAATCCTAAATAAAGCGATTTCCAGTAGATAGATAACAAGAGCTGATACAGAACCGAGCTCAATAAGAAAACCCAAAAGGAAAGCAAACAAACAAACCATTTAAGCAGAGATCAAGCACGAAACAGATCGAAACAAAAGTAAAACAACCAAGGATCCAATTCATGAGAAGGAAACAAAAAAAACGCTAATTGAATCGAAATCAGCTGATCCATATTGTACCTGAAAAAGACAGATCTTCGAGTAGCACTGGGAAAGACAACGAGATTGCAAAAAGAGAAATGGAGAGAGATCAGCTACAAGAGAACGTGAAAAGAAAGAAGAAGAAAGGAGAAGCAAAATTGAATAATTGAAAGGAGATGTGCGCTGTTTCTCTCGAAATACCTTTTTTGGGTTTTTTTTTGGCTTTGCAAAATCGAGTTTCGTGGAGATTTGTGATATACAGTATGCGTAGACAAGGCGAGGAAGAAGAAGAAGAAGACGAAGGAGGAGACAGAGGTTTGAGGAAAGACGCGAGTCTAATTGAAATTTGAAGGCGAGAATAAAAGATCCGGTCGTGATGCCACCAGCAATTATGGCTTTCCTTTTTAATTATTTCCTTTTCATTTTTTATCTTCAGAAATGTTTCTTTTCTTCTTTTTAAGAAACAAAATAATAAAATTTAAGTCATTCCTAACTTATAAACATTTCACATAAATTATTGAAATTGACAATAACTAAATAGATATAGTGTTTAATGATTTACGTTTCCAAAATATAATTTTTTTGGATGTCAAAAAAAAAAAACATATATATATATATATATATATATAATTTTTTGGGTGTAGCCATTCACATCATTTTTCATTTTTTCACATCTTTCCAACGTTTTGAAAAATCGTTTTTATCGGTAATCTGCAAAATAATAAATTAACTAGTCAATACGAAACATCAATCAAACCATTATCAAAATAAAAAATAAAATATGAAACATCAATATACAGACCGACCAACCTGTGAACTATTCTTGATACTACTGATTTGTTCATCTTCTCTTGCCAATGACAAGATTTATAAAACTATGCTGAGTTTGAACTTGCACACGATTGTACTAGAGCTCAAAGATGAACACAGAAGGAATCAAATAAAAAAGTTTATACGGAATACTATAAAATAATAGACTCTACTTTTGTTTTAAAATCTCATCATTTCAAGACGACATTGGGTCCATTTCGCATGTGAATAGGCACAAACGAACTCTTTTTCACATATTTATATTTTTTATGCATATGAGACTTTCCGTATCATCATATAGAAATACAACAATACTTCAATCTTCTCCTTTTTCCGGGCTCTACAATCATAATAAATGTTGTAAACAACCAAATATATATGGAACATCACTATTTAATTATCTTAGCAGAGGACATTTGTCGCCACTTCTTATATGCTTATACTAGAGTCGAACCCGATGTACACCGTGACTAAATATTTTTTTAATCACTCAACATGTTTATATTTTACTGTTTAATATTTTGTGTTCAGCTTTTTAGATAATTTTAAAATTTTGTTTTTTAGTTTTTATAATTATTTTTCTTTTAGTTATATGTAATTTAACTTCATTAAATTATAAAGTGTTAGAATTGTTGGTAAGTTAACGTATATACCGATTGTGTTGTTGTTGTAAGTAGTTCTTATATCCAAACCTGCTCTGCTATGTTCAACGGATTAGCGAGCTGCCCCACAGATTTGATTCTTATAATTTAAATAAATAAAATATTTTTAAAAATTAAAATTAACAATTTTTTCTAAATATTCTAATTTTATACATAAACTCTTTATATTTTCAAATATATCATAGATTATATTTCATCAACTATATACAATTATTTATATATATATATATATAATTTATTTATTTTTATTAGAAATTGGTAGTCTGCGGGCCGATTCACTAATCCGCGGACAAATCTCGTTAAATCTCCGGTCCACTATGGGCTTGTCCTTGATGTCCGATTTTAATGGGCATAAAATTTTATGTACTTATTCCGACGGTTATCGATTTGATTGACACCTCTACCGATGTGGAACGTTGAACACACATTATTGAGTAATACATGTCTGTTTATAAAAATTTGAATCACAACATATGTAGAAAAAAATCTGAAATTTTATTAATTAAATGTATTATAATAATTCAAAATAATTTGAAAATAATATCAAACAAAGATAATAGGAGAATCATAATTCATATTATTAAAATCTCAATATTAGATAAGAAAATGATTATAGAAAATTAATTTATTATTTATGTAGAAAGAAGAAAAATAAAAAAACTAAATATGGGAGTGATTGGACACATGTATAACTATTTGTTGTTTGGATATATAGATAATTATTTGTACTTTAATTTAATAGTATAGAGATAATATTTGAAACTTCTTAGAAAAATTCTTAGCCGAAGTGGAATATTGAATAAACATATTATTTTCTTCATCGATTGAGTAATTTACGTCCGTTTTTAAAAATTTGAATCACAACATATGTAAAAAAATCTAAAATTTTATTAATTATATATATTATATAATAATTTAAAATAATTAAAAAAAAAGATAAATAAAGATGTAAGGAAATTCATATTTTTTTAAAGTATATTGGTTAAAATTGGATAGAGAGATTTTCTGAAATTTGAAATTATTGTTAGTTGTCATATTATTAAAATATTTTCATATTTATTTTTATTAGATATAAAGATTGTTTGAATGTATGGATAAGCGAAGAGTGTTTGAAAAAATGATAATTTAAATGTTTTTTACTTTTAATAGTATAAAGATATATATATATATATATATCACCTTTACCCTTTTATTTATTTGAATAGAATAAATGTATATAATATTCGTTTTGAGACTTTTATAATTAAAAACAGAAGTAGAATCTTACGTGCATAGATGGTGGCGGCCGCCATATCTCCGCCGGTGCCGACCAAATAACCTCACCAATTTTATACGCTTTTGCTAACCTCCAAGTGGTTTCATCAATATTTACAAAAATACTACTCTCGTTTTCTTAGAAAAAGGCACCGCTAAACAATTATACTAACTAATTAAAAAAACATAAGCGTGTTCAGATTTTTTTTTTATAAAGAGTATACATCAAGAAGCAAAAGCCAACTCATCATGAGGGCCAACAATGACAACTCAAAAGAAAATTCAGAAATTGGTCGTTTTCATTACTCATGCAGTCAAGAAATCCATATATACTTTGAATTTGTAATTAAATTATGTTAAATTTCACGTCTACTACATTAGAATAATATTTATTTATTTATTGCCGGGTTAAGGCAGATGAAGACGATGAGTATTATAAAAAAACGGAAAAATGGTATGAGGATAAGGACTCTCCAAGTGGATAATCTTTTCTTTTGCCAACCTCACAAGGATAAATATAACATGGGCAAATGTTATGTCTTCCATAGACTATTCACCCAAAAAGAAAACTTGATTCCGTAGACAACGTATTAGATCTACTTACCATTTTCTTTGAAGTCTATGGTATATTGCAGTTCGTGCAGTGCGCATAATATAAATGTCACAACAACAGTGTCATGTTCAACTGATCTTTCATATTCAAAACATTTTTAAATGAAAAAGTTATAGACATCACGAAAGGAAAATTATATGATTACATGGAAAAATTACATCAAGGGAACCAAAAATAATAATTGATGAAGCCATTTTTGTATAACACAAATGGTAAATCTGTTTCTAACATCCTTTCATTGCTGCAGCTACTACTCTTGTTTTTTACTCATTACACCAATTCCATCAAAAGCGGATCGCCTTTTGCCATCTCCCGAACTAATTTGATGAAATCTTGTTCACTCGAGATGCTCCAAGGATGAACCGCAGAGGCTTCCGCATAATACAAACTCAAAGAAGAGTTTAATGAAGCTGGTTCTAGCTTATATACCATCGAACCTAGAACCGGGTCAAAATTCTGAGGCGAATCCATCGACAGGAAGAACATAGGCACAGCAACTTTATAATGCAAATCCATATCACCCACAAGATTAACAAGATCGGTAAAGTCCGCAACGAAGCGTTTAGGGACATAGAACAGTTCCGAGCTGCATACCGTTAAGGTGGTTTCATCATTCTTCTTTGTGGCTTCCTTGTAATTGACTTGGAAATGAACCGGCATTGTACCAACAATTTTCTTGACTAATTCCGCCTGAACCGAATACCAATCAGCATTCCCGGCTGGTCTCACCGTTGTCCATGACGCCATTACCTAAACAAAGGACTCTTGTGATTAAACCGAATCCAACCAAACAGAACATTTTTTGAAAACAAATTGGTAACATTTTGTTTATGCGGAGCAACTAGCAACTTGATGTGTACCTTGTCTGTAATCCAGAGCTTAGTTTTGTCAGCTTGAAGTAAATTCCAATAGTTAAGAATTGTATCATCTTCAACAAACAAGAACCCGTCTGCGCTGCTGTACTTATCGAATATCTTCGGTAGCCGTCTGAAATGAAACAGAATTACAGTTAGAAAGCTCACATTGTGAAAGAATAGGTTGAAAACTATATTAGAGAGAAGTTTCTATAATTACTTGTAGATGTGATAGAGTTTAGCTTCTTGGACGTAAAGATCTGAGTTTTTCTTAGAGGACAAAATGACAACGGTTTTGAATATCCGCCCGTAAAGTAACCTCCATTCAAGAGCAGTGCGTTCCACAGGTCCGTTACAGAACATTATAAGCACAATATTCCCAAAGTTCTTCCTCCACTTAATCAAGTTCCCAATTTCAGAGCTCACTGTGCCTATCTCCTCGACCCCGAGGTGAACCGAAGGCAGATTCCTAGGAACAAACTCTTTTCTATCTCCATGACCGATGGTTGCTCGAGGACGGTCCAACTCAAGCGACATTAACCGAGGCTGTTGGTATCCAACCATAAGCAAATCCTGGAGCCAAGCAGCCGTGAATTTCACGTCGAGTTCTGTCCAAAACCCTTGTTCAGCCATAACAAAGCTCAAATCAAGAATCGTCTCAAAGAACCTATGCTTATTTGATCTCCAAGCAAGCAAGAACTTGATCAAACGACCAACATTGATATGGAGATCTTTCTCATCAGAGAAAGGGTAAGCTTCAACTCGATCATACCGATGAACAGTAGGTGGATAAACAGCAACACAACCACCAAGCTCCCATAAAAGCCTTTGTCCCCAATAACCTCTAATCACATCAGAAGCCATAGAACTAACCGAAACAGGAAGCATTAACCCCCAAAACGCTGAAGAGTGATACAACGTGTTAAACGAATTCAAAGGCACCATCATACCTTGAGGCAACGCCACTTTAGGAGAATGCTCATCGAATCTGATATCAAACGGTTCAAAAGTCGTCTTCCTAGTGAAATAATACACAGAATCAACATCTGGTAAACCATTCGAAATCCCTTGCTGTATAAACTGTTTACCACCAAAGACCTCAGTGTAATACTCTTCATGATTGATCTCACCTACATTCTCTAATGGCAAACCTCTAGGCCAAACCGATCTTTGTCCGAAATGGATATAAGGATTCACGACAGTTCGATTCGGGTTCTCGTGACTATACTGCAAGATTGGTTCTTGCCTAGCGTCTTCTCCAACTAACTCAACATCGAAATGTTTACCAAGATCTCCATCAATCACTTCACCACGATCATCTGCATCGTAGATCTTCTTTGCACCGTGTTGGATCGCGAATAAGTAACCGACACTTTTGCGTACGAATGAATCAAAAGGCAAATGATCTAAAATCCGGTAATTCAGTTCAGCTTGAGCATCTAGAGATAGAAAAATCGCACCTTTGAGATTCCAATCTTTAGGAGTTAAAGAGTTTCCGATCGCTAGAACTTGCCATCCTTTAATTTTGACCAAACCCTTGAGCTCTTCCGTTGGGTACTTAGTCACCGACACAACGATCCATTTCTCAGTTCGGAAATTAGCGTAAGGTGAGGTTTTGTCGGAGACGATTTGGATCGAATTCCATTTGATTTGAGGACGGGTGAGAGATTGAATCGATAGGGTTGATTGGGATTGGAAACAGAGGAGAGAAGCAGTGTCGGTGGTGTTGTAGAGGAAGAAGAAAGCAGCGACGGTGACAACGAAGAGGAAGAAGACAACGATTCTGTAGACATTGTCGGAAACCCAAGACGTTAAATCTAGGTTTTTGGGTTCAACGAATCGGTGGGTAGGAAGTTCTCTGATCCGAGATTTTGGCGGCTTAGGAGCCACACGATCTTGAACCAACATCAGATTTAAGCTTTAAAACCTTCCAAACCCAGAAACAAGACTTGGGAATTTCAGATACTAAATCAAGTTAGATTAGTGTAGTTTCCTTTCCCGGGGAAACAAACAGCGACTCTGTGTGAATCGGTTGTTGTCGGAATTCGTGATTGCTTATGCTTTAATCCAATGCAAGCGAAGTTGTTCGTTGAGCTGTGAGGTCATATGTCTTCGTCAATCTCCCTTTTTTTGGGAATTTCTTAATACTTGCTTCCTTTTTTTTTGTTGTGTTTACGTTTGATTTACTGAACACTACAATGCCCACATCACTTACTGATCTATCTCCCTTCTATGTACAACGAGACAGATCTGTAGGACCAGAGAAGCCATCACATGGTGCAAAAAAGGTAAAAACTATTGTTAATCATCTACTTTATTTATTTTTTGATTAACTTAACTCATTTATTTTCTTAATGAGAAAACGATGTGGAAGAAAAAGAATAAACGTATAAGACTAGAGAGTCCAGACATCAATTATTGCTCAACTATGTATTATTCAAGAATCAACACTTACAAGAGATACAATGAAGAAAAGGAGAAAGTTTATGCAATCTTGTTTTTTCACCAATAGTCTCCACAGGAGCAAGTTCCATTCTTGAAATGATGAAACCTCCTAACATCTCTTAAGATGATCTCTCTATCAACAATGTTTGAGATAAACTTTGCAGCAAGATGACAGTCATTACAAACCCTGAGGTTTTTTGCCACCCTTATAACCGTACCTGGCGATGTGTTTAGTATCCCAAACGCAATTGCTAGCTTTTCACTGTGTCCACAAAGCAAAACCTCTTTTTCATCTTCTTCTACATCGTGTAGCACACAAGATGTGTCAGGTACATATCCTTCTTTTCTCATTTTCTCCCACAAGGTCTCGAGATATCCACGAAGCTTTTCGCTTTGCGGGTGAGATGAGTCGCCGGCTGTGAATTTATGTACTTCATCGCCATACTCGATCCAGCTACACCCAGGTTCTTTTCTCACGCCTTTCTCTTTCATTTTTCTCCTTACCTCTGTTGCTTTATCCCAGATGCCAGCTGATGAATAAATATTGGCAAGTAGCACATAGTGACTAGCTACATTTGGTTCTAACCGAATGAGATTCTGAGCAGCAATTTCTCCTATTTCTAGGTTACTGTGAATCCGACACGCGCCAAGGAGGCTACTCCAAGCTCCAGCTTTGTCAAAATCAAGAGGCATCATGTTCATGAGCTGATATGCTTCTTTAATTCTACCAGCCCTTCCAAGCAAATCTACAACACAAGAATAGTGATCTGAACTAGGTTCAACACCATAGTCGTTCTTCATATTGTAGAATATCCTTAATCCTTCATCCACCATGCCTGAGTGGCTACAAGCTGCAAATACTGAGATGAATGTAACATCGTTTGGTCTTACTCCCTGAGCCATCATCATTCTTAGCAGATCTATGGCATCTTGCCCGTTTCCGTGCATCCCATAAGCCATTATCATCACATTCCAGGTTATAACATTTCTGATGGGAATCTGATCAAACACTTTTCTCGACATGTGTAGGCACCCGCATTTTGCATACATGTCAACTAAAGCGCTGCCTACAGCCACATCAGTTGCCAAATTGTTCTTGATGGCGTAAGCATGAATTTCTTTTCCCTTGGTTAATGCTGATAGTGCAGCACAACTGGGGAGGATTGTCATCAGAGTGATGGAATTAGGTTTCAGACCAACTCGGCTAACTCCTTCGAGGTTTTGCATCTTGTGTAGCACAAGAAGCGCGTCTTCATGGTGTTCTGAGAATACATAACCCGTAATCATCGTGTTCCATGTAACTAAATCTTTATCTTCCATTTTACTGAATACCAGCTTGGCAATATCGATCTTTCCCAGCCTAGAATACATATCCATCAGTGCATTCTGCACAAATCTATCTTTATCTAAACCTCTTTTCATGACAAATCCATGGATCACTTCCTTTCTGGAGAATGCATCAGAACGGACACAAGCAGGAACAATACCTGCCATTGTAGTTGTGTTAGCCAGAAGCCCAGCACTTTCTTCCATTTCAATAAACAACAACAACGCTTCCTCGTCATGCTCGTTCTGGGCATACCCAGTGATCATAGCATTCCAAAGAGCAATCTTTCTATCAAAGATTCCATCAAATACTCGACGACCACTCAACACTTGCTTGCAATTGCAATACATATCAACTAAAGCACTACCAACAAAAGAATTCTCATCCAAAATGCCATTTCTCAAAGCATAGGCATGCATTTCTTTCCCTGTGCGAAGCATCTCCAAGTGTGAACAAGCAGGAAGAACACTTGAAATCGTGAACCCATCTGGTTCAGCACCCTTGAACACCATTTCTCGCAGATACTCCAATGCTTCAAGAAACTGCTCGTTCTGACATAACGAGCTCAACAAAGTATTCCATGTGACCAAGTCACGACCTTCAAAAGATCCAAGTAAGACTTTTGAAGATGCTAATTTCCCAAGTTTACCATACATAGCAACCAATGTGTTAATAATAAACGAATTCAAATCACCCTTTCTCAGACTATAGGCGTGAACCTGCTTACCCAGCATCAATCCCTCGGCCATAGGCAAATTGGAGCAAGCAAGAGCCACACTCACTAAAGTAAACGAACTAGGTTCCACATTTTCATCCAACATACACCGAAACGCCTCTAACGCCATTTCCCACTTCTCAAAACTGCACAAAGAAGAAATCATAGAATTCCAAGAAACTTGGTTTCTCTCAGATATTCTATCGAACACCTTATACACAGCCCCAAAATCTCCGCACTTTCTATACAAATTCACAAGGGTATTAGCTACAGTAACTGAATCCACTCCGTACCCGAACTTATAAACATGGGCATGAATCTGTTTCCCCAAATCCATATCCTGAAGATCTGCTACAGCCTTAAGCAAAGCAGGGAAGGCATAATTATCTGGTTTTATACCCAAAACAATCATATCAATGTACGTCAAAACAGCTTCACGGAGCAAATTGGACCGAACTTTCGACCGGAGGAAGTCAATCCACCACTCCGGTGAGCTTGATTGAAAGATAAGTTTCGAAGGTGCGCCATCAACGACTGATGTTGCAGAGGATGGTGTGGCGCGAAGAAGATAAGGAGGTTTGTGGCGGGAAATGGGAAGCTGTTGAGAAGGAAACGGGAAAGAGATGGGAAGGAGAAAGTGAAGGCAAGAAGACATGACATCAAGATTTTTCTCATTTTTTTTGCTTTATCCAACTAAATATATAAAATGTTAAAAATGGGCTATAATTAGGCCTTTAATGGGCTTAACATAAGGGCTCGCTTCTGCTTTATTCCGCTAATCTGCTGGTACATATAACAGAGTGCGCATCAACGGTAGTGAGTGAGTGAGTGAGAGAAAAAGAGAGGAATTCAAAAATAATAAGAAAGATTAAATCCTCCCGCCATTGCAGAAGCTCAGAGAAAGCTTATTTCGGAAGAAAAAATTGGAGATGATGGAGTTTCCTACTGCGATTGAGAGAACAGTTGCTTCTTCTCTTCTTCTCCTTTCCTATGGATCGGTGTACTTCTCGCCTACAAGGTCGCACAATCCAATCTCGTTTCAATTTCAGTGTTAATCATGAGACTTGCGTTTTCAGATCTGTGTTATCTTCCTCGTTGTTTCTAATAGTCTTCTTGGGTGATAATTAGGTCTGGATCTGTAGAGGAATCGAGTTACGTGAGGAAGTGGTGTGGCGAGGGCAGCTCGAACCTGAGCTTAACGTTAGGATCTACCGGATCGAGATCGTCCGGCTCAGCTTTTTCTAGCGATAGTTCGTTTGGGAAGAGTGAAGATCGCCGATTCAAAATCAACTATACTGGAGATCAATTTAATCTCGTGAATTTCAAGGTGCGAAACTCTTCATCACGTCTCTGTTTAAGGGTTTTCGTTTAGCTGTTCGCTAGATCTGCATTTGTTCTAGTGAATTCGAAATTCTGAGAAATTTGATTGATATCTGGATTTTCTATGTTGATTTCCTCCGTTTCGAGCTGATTTTTTGAATTTACTGTTTCGTTCTTCACATGAATGATAATCCTAGCTCTTAGATATCCCAATTCTGTTCATACGATTCTGGATTAGTGATTATTTTACCAGAGATGATCGTCTTTTTGAAATTTGAAAATTCGAATTTCAAGTCGACTTGCTCGATTTATTTTGCTCGTCAGAGTTTGAAACTTGGAGTTGATGTGAAAATTGAATGAATTATGCAGACAGCAAGAAAACGCCGATCTCAGGTCATCTGGGGATCTTTCAATATAAAGCCAAAGCAGTCGACGATGAATCCTGCGTGTGATCTCCTCTCTACATGCTCTGTCGAATCCAAAGATGTGTCATGCTTGTCAACTGGTTCAAGCGAAGTTTCCAGCATTGAAAGTAGAATCACAACCACGAATCAGAAAAGAAATGAGAAGCTAAGAGCAGAAGGGAAGACGATGAAAGAAAGTAGCAGGTCAATTTCTATACGCCGTAGAGCCAAAGACATCTTGGAGTTTCTTTCCTCAGCCTCTTCTTCTGAAGTTCAGATCCGTCAGATTCTTGGCGATAGCCCCGATACCAGTAAAGCTCTTAGAATGTATATTCTCCTTCTCTCTCGCACAACAACACACACATACAAGTTTTGTCCATGGATTAGGTTTCATTCTTTATAAAAGCAATACAATTTCAAGCCTCTTACGCATGCTGAATTCAATAGAAGATAGTTACAAAGTTTATAGTACTGGTGAAAATCATTAATTGTAGCCTTATGAGCTCGATATATTAATGCAGGTTGTTGAAGATGGAGGAAGTGAAGAGGTTTGGCACAGGAGGAAGACTTGATCCCTATATTTACAAGGTATGGAACTCAACTTTCACATCCTTCATTAATCATTACGAAGTACCTTAAGTTGATCTTTGCCTCCTTATTTTCTGTAGATTGCATGAAAAATTAAAGACATTGCTGGAGGCAGGTATAAGACTTATATCCCCTTTCTCACCATATAGTTATATGCAGTCTGGTTTGATCCTGATATATATTGGTTAGGAAAACGAAAACTTAACAGGAATATATATAGCTAGATATATATGGTCTAAAACGCTCGCTTATATAAGTAGCGGCTCTGTTACATACAGAGAAATAACTATAAAATATAGAACCGAGGTTAGTTATTATAAGACATCATGTTTGTTTGCTTGTGTGAATCTCGGCCTTGGTTTTTCTTGTGAGCTGTTAAAGAATATGGGTTGATGACGCAGTATTCTAAAAAAAATGATTTTGCAAAAAGTTTTGAATCTTACTAATGGGATAGAGATATATAATGATTAATTATTAATTAGGATAAATCAAAATTATGATTATCTTCCAATTTATGATATTTGTTATTTTAAAATCATACAAAGCTGAATCAGTCTTGGTTGATTTTGAAATTACAAATTCAAACCACTAATTAGGGAATAAATTTACATTAGTTCATTTAAAGTTTTGAAATAAACTAAAGCAAATTAAAATTTTGGATAGGATTGAACTTTATGATAATGATATAAAATATAAAATAGTATATCTTTATATATTAAAAAGAGACTAGCCTAAAATTTTAGTTTTAAAAGCTAGCTGACCTTTATAAACCAAGTGACAATTGTAAGTTCATAATGGAACGTGTCATGTTAAGGAAGTTTCAAAACGTTAAATTCTTACCAAAACCCATACGTTACATTTTAACAGATTAAAAAAAAAATGTAACAAAAAAAATCAGATAAAAAAAAAACCATACGTTAACGTTATTACACAACTTACACTTAAATAATAAGTCCAAAAGTCCTCAAAACAGGTCCAAAAAGTCGATGATAATGTCCATCCATCGAGAAATATGCTTAAAGTTAAAAAAGTAAACGCTTACTTTTCAAGCGACTTTAGCGGTTTTGCTGCAGTCAAAAATACGCGGCGACTGTTTGGTGTAGTGACGACCCACCCTGACGCGGATTCATTAATTTCTGATTCATTATTAGAAAGTATAAAAAGGAAACGTGAAATTAATTTCTTTATTCACTAACCAAAAAAAAAAATTCTGGAAAGGAAGCTGACAAGAAACGCTAAGCTAATTTCCTTAAAACAAAAACGCTAAATTACAGCTCAGAATAAAAATTTCAGTTTCCTCTAATTTCGACCCAACTCTTTTATAAATAAAATTCTATCCAAAAACTTTTTTTAAAATTACAATTTAACACCATAGCACTTATTCTGGTGTATGATCATAGGTCATGAATATAATAGACTAAAGACTAATAACTTATGCTATTGGTAAGATTTACAATGAGATAAAAGTCAATAGAAGGAAACTTGAGGGGCAAAAATGAAAAAAATAAAGTATAAGGGAGACAAAGAAAGAATAGAAGAAAAGTAAATAATAAAACCCTCAAGACAAAGAAAGCGGAGACTCGTTCGCTTTTTCCTAGGTCCTATAAATTCCACACGACTTGCAAAACCTCCTTCATCGTCTCCGTCCTCTCTCTCTCTTCACGAGGAAAGAGAAAGAGCTGAAAAAAAAATAGAAGAAGAAGAAATTTTCAGAAAATGGGGAAATACGCGGAGATGTTAGACGTCGGCGTGAGAATCGCGGCGAGATTTCATTCACACTGTCCTCAGACGGCGCGGCTTTATTACCATCCTCCATCCGACGGTCATCATCATCACGGCGTCGCCGATTTAATCGGAGGTGGGGTTTTGGGGTCGGGTCAAGATTCAACCGGATTGGTTGGTGGTTTAAAATCCGGAGCTAATGGTTGCGGTATCAAATCATCTCAAGGATATGATGACGCTAGAGATCTCTTGTTATTCTCTGTTGTTTGAATGATTTATCAATACAAAAAAACAACAAAATTATGATTTTTTTATGTTTGAGAGATTTGATGAGTGTTTATTTATATTTATATTTTTTTCTGTTGTTTTATTATTGAGAAAACTGTTCTTGAGAGGATTTCCGATACATTTTAACCATCTCTGGATTAGATTATTTTCTGGGGGCAAATTGGATGTAATGAGAAATTAATTTGATTAATTTTTGTTTGTTTGACTCCTTTCGATACTAATTAGGTTCCCGCATCTTTGGTTAACCTTTTAATTGCGTCCTTTCGAATAATTCCTTGCTTACGGCTGCAACTTGTTTTTTATTTATTTATTTGTTTTGTTCATCTGTTACATCATCATCAAATGCAATGCAACTTGATGCTAAATCTAATAAGATTTGGATTAAACCCAACGTTCGTTGAACTTGAACCACACCCAAAGATTCTGGACATTAACAATGATATTTCGATTTTGGACATTAGCGTGTGTGAACATCATCTTTAGCTGTCCCAATGATTTAATATATTCTGACGAACTAATTTGATAGAATCCAGTAAGAAACCAAACAAAATAATTTCATTTATACAAGTTGTATATGATACATGTCTTGTTTCGTATTCAACGAAATTATAAAAGATATTCCACAATTCAACAACTATCTGGAAGGTAAAGTCTTAATTCTTGCATTTGCTCGACAAAAGCTACAATCAATCAAAACTCTGCTTTCTAACATACATTCAAGTAAACAATTTCGTTTTGGTATTTGAGTGTTTTGTGTATATCCTTGATCCTTACAGTTTCAAGTGGCTACTTACTCTCAAAGATCCGTAAAGAGGTTGAGACTGTCTGAAACCGACAATGTCTTCAATTTCTATGAATGGTGATAGAACTTGGTCTTTGTCAGAAGCCATTTCCCTCAAATGCTGGTTCCCATAAACTCATATGCTCAGCGACTTCTTTTTTGGCGCATCAACCTTTATGTATTCATCAAAGAAATCTATCAGTTCTTCCTTATTTAGCTCTCTCAGTGCAGCCACCTATCCACAAAATAAGACCACAAGGAGCTGTGTTATTTGGCATAGTGTTAAACACACATTTTTGAGGAAGATTAACATATTGCATTGTGGAAGTCTCTGATTGAAAGATGAGAAGAAGGTGTTGACATGGTACCTCTACATCTCTACAATATTGAGAATTTTGTTTTTTTTTTTTAACACTAGTGTTGGAAGGGCATAATAGTGAAAACCGGGCAAAATAGCAACATCACAACTATTGCCATATCAAAACACAGCGTTTAATAAATCTACTATACTTTCTTCGACGACCGCGTTGTCTCGTCTCCAAGTAGAAATGTTGACCACTGCACTACTAGAGATGCATAAATCTTCAGCTTCCAAATGAGAAAGAAAATCTAGTTCCTCTGTCCAAGTCCAAATTTGATCTTGTAATATCAGAGAGCAGTAATACTTTGCTTGTTCATTTCGTAGGCGGAATTTGCAAATTTGGTATATCTTTGTCACCATTTCCTAGTACATAATAGGAAAGCAGAAAGACAGGAATTCAACAGAGCTTATTGGATTTAGCTGTTAAGATGTTTTTACACTGTTGAAACAGTGAAAGGGAGTTGATGTTAGTTAGTCTAGAAAGAAAGACGTGGTCTAAAATGGTTACCTTAATAACAGAGAACCTGTCAGGTTTGACTTTGAATTTTACTATCTCTTGAATGATAATTTCCAGAAAAAATCCTCAGTTTGTGATTAAAACCAACAAGAGTCAGCTGTAAATGAGAAGCAGCTAATCAAAAACATGAAAATCAGTAACCAAAATACAAGCATAAGTGGTTTGATTAAGAACTGGGAAAACCTGGTTAAGCAATAACGTAAAACATTACCAAAAAGGCAAGTATAAGACAAGCTTCGTTAGCATGAGAACAGAAAAAAGACATATTCAAAGCCTCATAAAAAGAGTCAGTGTTCACATCAAAATGGTAGTTTGTTCTTCTTACAATGGCTGTGTAAAAAATCAGTTTGAAAAAACTATATTATTATTGTGACAATCAGATGATTTATCTCCAATTCCCTTACATCAGCTGATTCCACAATGAGGGAGATAAATCCTAATTTTTTTGCTTTCTTGTATTAACTCTTGTCTTTTCATAATTCAATATTGTTTGGTGAAAATATTAAATTATTAACTTCTTACACAAATCTTCTCTCTTATGTTGGTAGATTAAGCAACCTCGCAAGTGTGTCCTAATCAATTCAAAGTTGTTCAAACAAACACAATTCGGAAGTGCTAACACGAAATATGTTAATATTTTCCTGGATGGATTTGAAGAATTATGCAAAAGTGCTTCCACGATTCATCCATAATCAAATATCTTAAAACTCTCTCTTTTTTTTTAATGATAAAACTCTGTTTTCTAACAAACCAGTTGAATACAGATTCACATTTTGATATATGATATAGAGTGTTAATGTAAGATCCTTGAAAAGAGTTGAAACCTCATCACAGTTTCAGCTGGCTACATCCTTTCAACGACCCATAAAGAGGTAGAGAGTTTCTGAAACCAATAATGTCTTCGATTTCTATGGATGTTGATGAGATTTTGTCTTTGTCAGATGCCATTTCCTTCAAATGCTGGTTTCCATAAACACATATGCTCATGGACTTCTTTTTTGGCGCATCAACCTTTATGTATTCGTCAAAGAAGTCTACCAATTCTTCCTTCTTTAGCTCTCTTAATGCAGCCACCTAACCACAAAATAAATCACAAGGAGCTCTGTTATTTGCCTTCAACTATCCGAAAAGTGATAGCTAGGGAAGAAATATATACTTAAAAAGTGATGTTGTTTGGGTTTGTGTATTACCTCTGCTTCTTTGCGGTTGAATTTGAGTGTCCCGTTTTGAATCTCTCCCCAATAAAACCATGATTCCTCGCTCAAGTTCTTGTGTTTTTCAAGCTTCATGTCTATCAAAGTTGTTACATGGCTCTGAGGAGAAAGTCATGCCAGTTAGTACCACAATATTTATCTCAAGCAAAGCAAATATCATCCATCATCTATAATATCTGCTTGTGTCATCTCACCTTGAATTCTTCATCGCTCATATTGTATAGTTTACTCTCAAGATCCTTGAGTAGTGACTCGACCCTCGAATCAATATGTCCAGGACCCTAATAACAATAAACTCAAGGCGGTTAAGGAGATATGCATTAACTAGAAAGAGGTTATGCAAAGTCCGGGAACAAAGTTTGGCACCTTAACTGAAGACTGGATAAAGAACTGAAGACCATAGACACCAGAGTCGTTTCTGTGTCACAGAAAAGTGATTAATTATGTATCAACGAGAACTCAGGAGCATTCAAACGTATGATAAATTCTTATATACCTTTGAGAAAGTGAAGCGATGTAACCAAGTTGTTCGATCGTTCTAAGCTGGTGAAAAGTGGCTTGCTTTGCAATAAGTTTAAAAATCTGAAGTTTAATATTCATGGAAAAATCATCTTGATGAACCTGTTCATTGTAAACCAATTTCCGTGAGTGAGAAGAAACCTTCTAAATTCAAAATTAGTTTAAAGTACCAAGATATACCTGAATATAATGCACTAAAGCAGAGTTTTCATCGCTAGGATTTGAGCCTTGTTGATGGTAGAAGTATTTATTTCCTGTTCCGAGCTCTGCAACCCTATTAGTCATGATCTGGGATGGAAATAACGGACGACAAATAGGTTTTGGGTCGTTAAAGAGAACATCTTCAATATGCTTGACCATTGACTCAGCTTCACTCTTGTCAACATTTCCTGAAATGAGTATCAAACTATATAATAGATTACCACAATGACTAGACTATCATGCATCAGGGAAAATGTTGATACCTGCTATATAGCACTCAACAAATGTCCTCGATAGCAACATTGGAACAAAATTCGCTAAGTCTTCAGCTTCTAAATAAGAAAGAGCATCAAGTCTCTCTGTCCAAGGCCAAGACTGATCTTGTAATACCAATGAGCAGTAAGTCATAGCTTGATGATATGGCTGTCGGAATTTGTGATTTTGGTATGCTTTTGTGACCGTTTCCTATTATAGGATATATAGTGAAGCAGAAAATCATGGATTGAATAAATGTGGTAACAAGACTTATTGGATGTAGTGACGAAGTCTACCAATAAGGTTACCTTGATAACAGAAAATCTATCAGGTTTAACTTGGAATTTTGCAATCTTTTGAATGACAGCTTCTAGCAAGATCCTCAGTTTGTGATTAAAACCAACAAGATAAAGCTGGAAATGAGAAACTGTTAGTCAAATATGAAAATTCGTTGAGGAGTAACACACAAGAAAACGACAGAACTATTGTACAAACCCACCTCAAAACCATTGTCCGAAAGACTTAATCCATAGTGAAGACCAGCAGTCTGAGCATAATAAGCTGAAAACATACATGTAAAGATTGTTGGAAGAGTTTAAGTAGGAAGGCATATTGTATCCATTGCTTTAGTTTGCTCTTCATTATAACATGAAAGAGGTCCATCTATCAAATCTTACCATATTCATTCAAATAGTCCACCAGCAACCAAACAAAAATATTAGAAAGAACCTCAGCGTGAGGAGAGCTGACTGCAAGGGGACAGTTGAAATCCATCTTAATGTATGCCTTGGGTTTGAAGAACTTTGTATCAGGCTTATACCACAATCTTGAGAATGGTGTCTTTCTCAACAAAACAGGAAAGATGTCCTCCTGTTCCACAACTTGATTTCGTGACATTAGATAACTACTTGATGCATTAAAATGGACATTTGTAATTGTAACTGAACCTTATCTTTGACATCCTTTAATGAAAAATCCGTAGGAATGAAGTCGTTAGGTGTTGGTAAACGCAGGTTTACATCAGGGGCAGACTGCACCCATTCCTGTAATTGTTTAGCACAAACCAAAACTGAGCTTCCTCCAGAGTAATAGGATAATTTAGAATCAAACAGACTCAGAATTAATGGTGAATATAATATAACAAAAGCCAACCTGAATGGTGAATTCAGTTATCTTCTCAAGAGAATAAGCAGTGTTATACCATGGCTCAACTTTGTCAGTTTCCCCTTCAAATTTATTTGATTTCCAAAAGATTCTACAAGTATAATGGCATTAGATTCTGCAACACGAAGAGACTACTATTTTGCATAAAATAGATATATCATATGGCCTAGCAATAAAAACATTTAGCACCATCCTCAGAATAAATGGGACAAATATAAAATTAGCTTGGTGAGAACCAATGAGTTTTTTCAGAAACATAGAGCATAGTAAGGTACATAGTAAGGCAAAAGGCATTTCAGGAACAGAGACTTACCGAACATTAGTGGGAGAAAGCTCATCGAGAACCTTTTGTACAATAGCTGGATTAAATCTCCAAGGCAGTGATGATCTAACCAGCCAGTGTTTGGTTGGGTACATCTGAAGCATAATGAAACAAGACAGAAGATTCAAGAAAAAGAAAGTGAAACGTTTAGCCACAAACCGGGTTTCCAAACCTCAGTCACAGAGATCAAACTTATATAGTAATGATTTATGAGACTGTAAGAGGTAAAGCATGCGTTCTACTTTTTGTTCACCGTAAAGGCAAAGTATAGATCGAGCAGAAATAGATATATATGTATATAAGATGCTTGAAAGATGGGAAAATATTATTACCGTCATTTTTGATGAAATACGTGTTGCATAAGAAATTGGCTCTATTTTGGCTTGATAATGAAATTCTGCTTCACAGATAGCTGAGAGCTTCAACAACAATAACAGATGTATCAATAGGAATATTAGCCAGATTAAAAGCAAACAACAACAACAAAAAAAAATGGAAACATAGGTCCTACAAATAGTGACAGCTTAATAATATCAATACCTCATCAAAAATCCACTGGCAAACACCAGACTGTTGTAAAAGCTGAATGTATGTGAATAACAACCCTAAAACTTGTTGCATACACTCTGTACACGAGTCAATAAATTGATAAGAGCAAGAGATATATATAAACTCAGATATCATGAAAATAGAATGCAGAAACCCACCATGCCCAGCATCAGTAAGATCAATTGAAACATTGAAGAAAGAATACTCCATTTTCGAGCCTGCTTCGCCAGCATACAAGCTTGTTGCCCAACCTGTGCAAGTATTAAGAAGAATTGAGAAAGATTACTAAAATGTATATATAGAACTACTGATACATCAAAAGAATAAGTAAACAAGCAGTTGAGCAAATTTATCATCAAATACATCAAAAGACATACTCTCTGGTGATTATTAGCACTAGCAGCCCAAGACTGCAACTATTTTCAAGTTATTACGTGCCAAAACATTTATTAGTTTATCCCCAAGAAAACCTACCCTTGATTTTTAAGGCATGATACAAACTTCCTTCGCCTTTATGACCAATTAGACGACCAATGTACCTGCATGGTGCTTCTTCATAATGATGGATGCTTGGTGTTACAGGCCATGAAACACTAAGCTTGTGACCCTTCCTTATGGGAACAGCCTTCACAAGAACCTATAACCAATGAAAAAGCACCTTAGAAACATTCTAGCATGAATTTATCTTCGTATCCTCTAAATGCTAAAGCTGAGATAAGGAACAAAAACCTGCAAGTGGTCTGGAGTACACGGCTGACCAGGAAATCTAGGGACACCCTTGTTGGTGTTTGGAATTTCCTGGAACAACTCTTCCACTAGACCTTGAGTTTTATCAAGGTTTTCTGAAGACATCCAGAGAAAAGAGATGCATATATATTATATGTTTTCTGAAATTAAAAGAAATTTAAGTTTTGGGTTAACTCCAAAACCTACCCTTTCCATAAACAACCAGATGCATGACGTTGGCAGAATAGTATTCATCATAGAATTTAATTAGCTCACTCCTTATATCTATTCCTTTTGCTTCAGGTTGTACATGAAGAGTATCCAAGTTCCCTAAGCAAAAATATCACTTTCTTAATTAGCAGGAGAGAAATAAATATTGGGAATGACCACTGACTTTTCTTATGGACACCAGCCACACCAATAAAGAATAAGTCAAACACGAACCTGTGCCAAATTTGTGATATGGATGGTCTTCTCTACTTAGATGCTTCTCTAACTGTGTCAACGAAAAAGGAAGAGAAAAGTCCAGTTAGATGCTAAAGAAACATCAACACTAACAGACTTGTGGGATTGTATAATATGCTAACAGGCTAGATATAAGTAGTGCAAGTTCAATTGAAAATCAGTGAAATGCATTCTTCAGTGCTACTAAAACTAAATGGATTAGATATAATAAAATTAACTCGGATATGCTTTCTTGAGAGAAGGGGAAAATACCTGGCTTATACGCCAAGGATCAGATAACAAGTTTTTCTGATGCTCTGTATGAGAGAGAACTCGTTAAAATTTGCTATAGTAACAAATTGTAAACAGGAAAGCTAAGGAGAAAAATAAAATCAAAAGCAAACCAGAGTCGACAGCCTTGATCTCCCTCATAGTGGCATCAGCTGACATAAGTGGTTTGATAAAGAACTGTGCAAACCTGATTAGGCAATAAGAGAAGAATCTAACACTGTCAAAGGCAAATCAGAGTACATTAGTAAGCAAGAGAGTGGCAAAAACAAAACAAATGGAAGCTTACCTTTCCAAAGTCTCATGAAAAGAATCTGAGTTGATATGGAAATGGTAGTTTGTATCTTCAGTAGATGTATAAGCATTTGTGCTCCCTCCATGCTACAAAAACAGAGTTCCAATAAGAAACTCATATTTTCACTTAATTTAAATTAAAAGAAGAAACCAATGCAAGAACATCATCAATTTATAGAAGAACATTATTACCTCAGAGACGAACTTCATGAAACCATGTTCCTCAGGGTATTTTTCACTTGCATAAAATAGCATATGCTCTGATCCCTCAAAATAATTAAACGGGTAGCGTAAAATTCACCATGTCCATTAAAAATCGACTTCAATATAATGATGAAGAAAATCATTAAATTTACCAAGGAAATGAGCTAGCCCATCCAATCCTTGTGGGTCCGAGAACGATCCCACGCTAACGTTCATTGAAGCAGCACACTAAGAAGAACACGGACTCAAATCAAGCTTCAGGGTTATTTTCTCATCGGTATGAGTAAGAACAGGAATCGATCTTACTTTATCAGTCTCTGGGTCGCTTATTAACAACACCACGAGCGAATTCTTGAGAACAATCCTCCGATACTCTCTCTTGTCCGTGCGCGGCTTCAGTATCTCGTTCCCTTCATCGACCGTAGCCGTTGCGCTCTCCGTTCCAACCGCCATCACCGTTCGTTTACTTGGGATATAGTTTAGTCAACGTTGAGTGTTGGCTGTTCTTAGTAGCTAGCTCTTATGAAAATATATGTCTAACGTCTTTCTTTTATAAGAAAATAAATTATATAATGTGTCGTTGTAGTCTACGTTGAGTCGTTGACTACTATCAACGGCGTATGTTTTCCCCAAGTAATACAGATCCGACGGCCATTAATTACTTGGGATAGTTTAAGTCTTTGCACGTATATATGTCCAAAACTCCAACTACTTTCTTTTTGTCTCTAATCAAGTGTTGTTATCGAGTCTGCATCCCACGATTATCAACGGTGTATCTTTTCCCAAGTGATACAGATCTAACGGCGCCAACGAGGTCTATAGACTCAATAGTCAATAGTCAATAGTCAATACCAACTCCACCATTGATTTGTTATCAAATACGTAAACAGTAGTTCAATGCGATAATTATGAAACATAAATATGCCAAATAATATATTGTATAACTTTGACATAAAATTTCATCAAACAATTTATGTATATATATGATGCGAAGTTTTTACTGTATTCTTCTATTATGAATTTTCCATGACTTTTGATTTAAATGTTAGCTGGTTAAATATGACAAACTCTGTTTATTCACTTTGGCGTATGGTTTGTTTGTGAAACTAGCCATGGGCATTCAGTTTGAACGGATTAAACGGTTCGGTTTAATCGGAATTTGAGTTATTCGAGATTTTGAAAAGTTGCCGAATTGATCCAAAAAAAATCAGTTTAAACGGTTTGGGTTCAATTTTGTTCGGTTCGGATACAAGAAAAAAAATCATTCCGAACAAAATCCGAATGAAGTTTTAATCGGATAAAAAACCCAAAGTGAGGAAAGTACGGTTTATTTGTTAGATTTTTTTTAACCCAATACAAATTATTACAAATCAAACCCAATACAAATTTAATAACAAACTCATAATAAATTGAATTACAAGCCCAACATAAATTGAATTAGAAGCCCAAATTTAAATTAGAAATCCAAACCCAATAAAATTTAGGGTTTCGACAAAGGAAAGATCTGTGGCTGCGGCGACGAGCTACGTACGGCCGTCCAATCCCACCGTCGATGATAAATTTGCTCCCACGAGATCTGTTACCGCCATTTTCAAGGGTTTTGCTATTAACGGAGGCTATTTAACAAGAATTTTAAATTCGTAATTAGGGTTTACAAGTTCATCTTATAAATTCATCAAAATCGAACTATCAAAACTTCAATCTACCATCAAATCCCCGTTAAATAATATACATATAAACCCAAAACGTAATTAAATATCAAAATCCCCGAATTTTAAAAATGAAAATTGCGTTTAGGGTTTCAAATTAATTTTAGAAATTGAACAAAATCAAACCATCAAAACTTCAATCTAACACCAAAACCTCGTTAAAAACCCAATACGTAATTTCATTTGAAAAGCCCCAAGTTAAAAAAACGAAATTCGCGTTTAGAGTTTGTAGAAACTTACCGAGAATCGATGCAGAGAAGCTCAGATCTTTATTTGATATGATGATTTACTTCTGAATGGCGGTTTCGAATCGATATACAGAAGATTTTCAGAACTGAAGAAGAAGAAGATCAATTAAAAATCGCCTTTCTCGTCTCTCTGATGATGAGAAAAAATAAGTTGAATAAGGAGAGAACCTGAGAGGTCGAGAACGATCGAGAAAACCAAAAAAAACTTAAGTGTTTGATGTTTAATGGTTATTGGTTAAGATACCTGGTTTAGCAAAATTAATTGATTTTAATATATGATATACTAGTTGGTGAGCTGCCCTTTCAGTGGCATTTTATATTATCATTTATTATTATAGTTATTAAAAAAACTTCACCAATAAAAAGTATTTTTATATCTCATCTTTAACAATTTTATATGTACTTAATAAATTATAATTTATCGACAACGTATATATAATATTAAATAATATTTACAAAAATTCAAATCTTAAATTATATTTTTTGTTCATAATTTTTTAGTTATCCAATTTTTGTATATTTATATTCATATAAAACTTGTAGATAGTTATATATGAAATCTTGACAGACGTTCACTCATTAGATTGCAGTAGACATGCAGTCCCTAGATAGATGAGATGTGTCATTGATGCTAGTGACCTCACCAAAAATTTAAACATTTAAATAACTACATCCAAAAGCATCATACAACTGACTATATATTAGATGCTCACAACTACACATAACTCAACCAATACAATCATCCAAAAATCCAATCTCCAAATCTATATCCTTATGTATGTCTTGAATATCGTATAATATAAAGAGATTGAAAACTTATGTTAGAGAACAACCAACCAAAGTTTACATTTCTCTTTTTCAAAAATTGAGTTAGATGTTTTAGATATTGATCTATATTCATAAACGTATCTATATTCATAAACGTATCTATATTCATAAATGTATAATATGTTTTTAAAATACACACATTTTTTTCTCTCTCGATCTCTATTTTTTCCTAATCATCACGATAAAGCTGAATCATGAACCACATTACATAGATCACCAACAATATTGAACTCTTTCCATAAAAGTCTTATGTGTTTCTAATATACACTTCTCTATTTCTCTCAATGATGCAAACAGTGGCGGACCCATGTGTAGTGGAGTGGAGTCAGCTGACCCCACAAAAAAAAAAAAATTTTGTATATAAAATTTTTTTTTGGTTGAAAATCAACTTTGAACCCATGAAACTTTAGGTTTTTTTAGCCCATTTATCTTTTGAACCCATTAACTTACTTTTATAAAAATTCCAGCAATTGCAAGACCCAAAGCCCATTTTATTTTTGACCCCGGTAAAAAACATTTCTGGGTCCGCCACTGGATGCAAACAAATTGAACCATAGACAACATGTTTACCCGTTTTAAACATAAAATTATTATCTTCATCATGTTTTCTTTTTTTCTATTCATTCTCGATGTATGGTCAATGACTTTAGCGGCATAAAATTTTATATGACTTAACTCTTTTTTTCTTCAAATATTGATTTGAACATGTTAACGTTTTGGGATAACATAATATATCTCTCATAATATGCATTCTTATATGCCTTTTAAAAGTTTGGAGTTGTCATTCAAGTTTGTAGAATTCTCGTGAGTATTCCACTATTGAACGAATACTCGTTTGCTTGAACAACGATTTCTGATAATCAAAATGCATGTTTTTATTCATATAACCTATTTAAATTCAATATTTTCCTAATTATAAAATTAGGCAATATATTTTAAAATTTATGTACATTTCTTTGAAATAATCGTTATTAATTATTTTAAATTATAGATCATAATATTTTTGAATTAATGTATACAAAATTTAATCTATTATTTATAAACATGAAACTCTTTAATTTAAGTTCATAACTTATAATAACAATTCTTTGCCAAAATAAACTTATACTTTGATTTGTTTTAAAAGATTTTATAAACTATATAAATAAATCTAATAAGAATAAAATTATTTAATTAGAGTGTTTTAGATCATTTTTCTAAAAATGACTTTTCAAATTGTTTTCAAGATTATTATATTAAACAATGCTAGTTATTATGAGAATTAAAATGTAAATAATAAAGAAACACTTTCTTATGTGTCACAATATTAGAATATGAAAAAGATGATGTGACCTCATGAGAAAAGAGCACATTTTACTTTATATATATACTAGACGTTATCCCGAGCTACGCGCGGGGCAGACATTATAATTTGATTAAACATTAAATTATTATTTAGCTTATTTAGGTTTATTGAAGATATTATCGTTAGTGTATTAATTGAGTGTCTTACGCACCACCAAAAAAAAAGTGTTTGCAAAATCTTCTACACAAAGTTGACAGGTTACAATTTTTCTACAATTAACATTAGCAACCAGAAAAATCAACAATTGGTATTAAGTAAGAGGGATATTAATTACTCCTTGAATATACATATGAAGTTGTGATTATTATTTTTAATATGTTTCTTAATTAGTCTGCAAGTCAAATTTTATGATTCAACAATAAACTCTACGTGAAAAATGGATGTTGAATATGTGATGCCAGTAGTTTAATTTGGGATGCCTTTTATTTTGTAGTTGAAGCGTGAATTGATGTATTATCAGTTGTAACTGGATGCATCAGATTTTGAACTCTTTACTAAGACAAAAATAACAGTAACAAAGCCACTGATACCATTCCAAGCAGTAATGCGAGAATATGATCTTCGTACCTTTTCTTTCTTTTTATATCATAGAATCAAGATCATTATTTACAGCAGTCAACAAAAAACATGGCCAAGAAAGTTACAAAGACCATTGTTTGTTTGAAATAATAGCTTGTTTAGCTAACTTGTTCACACACGTATTGTGATCCCTTAAGCTATAACTGAACTTGATTGCATCAAATTTCGTACTCCACTCATGAATTGTTTGGAGATAGTGTTTTTATATTATTTCGTACTTTTACCTTGCATGAAGAAGTATTCATACTCATTTAATTATTCATTTGCTTCAAAGTATCCATCCAATGCATTTCTTCGGCTCTGTCCTCAAAATCCTGCTGCTTGATATTCATGGGTATTCACCAGGATAATTTGGAAATAAAAAGAACATTTTTCTCATCAGCAATCTATTTTGTTAACAATAGTTCCATACCTTGAGGTGCTCACAGAGCCTGGAGGCATTTGTAAGCTTCTAGTCCAATGGTGAGAGATCGTGTAGAGTTTTTTAGCTTATATTGATGCAAGTTAATGACAAAAGAGGCAAACACACACAAAACAGACTTGTAAAATATGTGAGACAACTGAGTCTTTTTAATCATATGAATCCAGTTAAAGGTTAACAAATATAATCCCCACGAACTGAATTTATTGGTGGACCAAAAATATTAAATGAAACAGTTTATGGCAAAGATTGATACATACACATATGATCTGTCAATGGTCTTGGAACACAAAAACTCTGGTTTGAGGATGATTGCTTCGCCAGGAATCCATGTAGAAATAATGTCTCCCAAAGATTCTTTGAAACTGTACCAAAAAATAAGTGAATCACTTGAAGCATCGTTGATATGAGGATTACCTAAAATTTGCTAGGCGACTAAAAAAAGAAGAAGAGAAAGTTAGAGAGGGTTCTTAAGAGCAACAGGGTTGCCGAAGATGAGTATCTTCTTCATCATTATCTTCTTCGCATTCTAGAACCGAGAACACAAATGAAAGCATTCATCTTTTGATCAGCAGAATATGGATGATTATACAAATCATTAAATGTGTAAGCAAATCACAAAGATGTAATATGCATATCATCATACCATCACGTCGTTTTCTTTAAGAACTGTTTAATATTGGCTTCCAGTTTTGGTTGAGTCTTTGTTTTTTCCTGATAGCTTCCCACGACCATTGTTCTGGCAATATAAGAACAAAAAATGATTGTTTACAATTTTACTTACTGGATTATAAGGAGAAATAGAATCCCAACTTTGATTGATATGTACCTCTGCAGCATTAAGCTCTTCTGGGACAGCTCCGGGTACATGATTTGGATAGAACTCATCAGGACTGAAGTTGCAGAGTATTCTTTTTATGAGTGGAAGACTGATTGATGGGAATTTTTGTTTGTAAAACCAATAAATCGCTCATTGATCCAAATGGGTATAAACAAGAAAAAAAATAACAGAGATATATAATATATCAAACATACCTCTTCTCTTATGGATCTTTCCATAAGCATGTCTTTTGGGAGCATAAGAAGATGATTAAGATTATGATGTTCTGACTCATGAAGAATAGCTTTGAACATGGCTACATCAAATCCATAACCTGTTTTAAGAAAATAAGAATATGATGCTTATGTCTTGACTTGAATTTAAACAAATGAAAAATCTGGTTACCATTCTAGAGAATACAATAACAGGTAAACAACTGCATTCGTGTCCTGTTGCAGAGCATCTCGAAACCATTATTTTTGATGGGGTAATCAAAAAGTTTCCTTGCTTCTGATGACCCAAAGCAGGTCCCATCAGTTTCTCACTCGATTTACCGGCTGATGGAAAATCAGTGAACCTATCACAAACGACACGATGTAACTGTAAGATAGAGGAACTTGCTGAATTTCTTTGATACACAAAAAATTATAGTGGTGAGCAGATCCATCAGAGAGTTTCTTCATCCGCCGCTGAGGATTGGATTCTAATTCGTCTGGAGTTTTGTATTCGTTTGGAGTTTCAGATTCTTTGAAAGCATGGAGGAACCGATGACCAAACACGATCGTCCATATTTGGTTGATGAACAAAATCAATTTCTCTGCATTAAGAAGTGTAGATCTGATCGATTTAAAGAATCCACAACTTATTTTGTCAAAGGTGAAACGATAAGGGACGGATGAGTTTTCGTTTCCGGTTGGTTCAATCCATGTTTAAATATAGAAACGATTGATAGGATTGGAAGCGTTAAAAATCGTGGATGAATGAGACCAGACGAAGAGAATATGTCAAAGGTTTGATATGAGTGTAGATCCCTGACATGGATTCTTCTTAGATATTTTCTCATATTGCTGATGTCGATAAATATAAAAATAGAAGCTGATGTGGCAAGATTTTAGGAAGAGATTTTTAGCTGATGTGGATAGCTTCAGAGGCTCCAAATTCCTCCTTTTATATATAAGAGATAGATGATATATGATAGTTAATGTAAGATCCTTGAAAAGAGTTGAAACCTCATCACAGTTTCAGCTGGCTACATCCTTTCAACGACCCATAAAGAGGTAGAGAGTTTCTGAAACCAATAATGTCTTCGATTTCTATGGATGTTGATGAGATTTTGTCTTTGTCAGATGCCATTTCCTTCAAATGCTGGTTTCCATAAACACATATGCTCATGGACTTCTTTTTTGGCGCATCAACCTTTATGTATTCGTCAAAGAAGTCTACCAATTCTTCCTTCTTTAGCTCTCTTAATGCAGCCACCTAACCACAAAATAAATCACAAGGAGCTCTGTTATTTGCCTTCAACTATCCGAAAAGTGATAGCTAGGGAAGAAATATATACTTAAAAAGTGATGTTGTTTGGGTTTGTGTATTACCTCTGCTTCTTTGCGGTTGAATTTGAGTGTCCCGTTTTGAATCTCTCCCCAATAAAACCATGATTCCTCGCTCAAGTTCTTGTGTTTTTCAAGCTTCATGTCTATCAAAGTTGTTACATGGCTCTGAGGAGAAAGTCATGCCAGTTAGTACCACAATATTTATCTCAAGCAAAGCAAATATCATCCATCATCTATAATATCTGCTTGTGTCATCTCACCTTGAATTCTTCATCGCTCATATTGTATAGTTTACTCTCAAGATCCTTGAGTAGTGACTCGACCCTCGAATCAATATGTCCAGGACCCTAATAACAATAAACTCAAGGCGGTTAAGGAGATATGCATTAACTAGAAAGAGGTTATGCAAAGTCCGGGAACAAAGTTTGGCACCTTAACTGAAGACTGGATAAAGAACTGAAGACCATAGACACCAGAGTCGTTTCTGTGTCACAGAAAAGTGATTAATTATGTATCAACGAGAACTCAGGAGCATTCAAACGTATGATAAATTCTTATATACCTTTGAGAAAGTGAAGCGATGTAACCAAGTTGTTCGATCGTTCTAAGCTGGTGAAAAGTGGCTTGCTTTGCAATAAGTTTAAAAATCTGAAGTTTAATATTCATGGAAAAATCATCTTGATGAACCTGTTCATTGTAAACCAATTTCCGTGAGTGAGAAGAAACCTTCTAAATTCAAAATTAGTTTAAAGTACCAAGATATACCTGAATATAATGCACTAAAGCAGAGTTTTCATCGCTAGGATTTGAGCCTTGTTGATGGTAGAAGTATTTATTTCCTGTTCCGAGCTCTGCAACCCTATTAGTCATGATCTGGGATGGAAATAACGGACGACAAATAGGTTTTGGGTCGTTAAAGAGAACATCTTCAATATGCTTGACCATTGACTCAGCTTCACTCTTGTCAACATTTCCTGAAATGAGTATCAAACTATATAATAGATTACCACAATGACTAGACTATCATGCATCAGGGAAAATGTTGATACCTGCTATATAGCACTCAACAAATGTCCTCGATAGCAACATTGGAACAAAATTCGCTAAGTCTTCAGCTTCTAAATAAGAAAGAGCATCAAGTCTCTCTGTCCAAGGCCAAGACTGATCTTGTAATACCAATGAGCAGTAAGTCATAGCTTGATGATATGGCTGTCGGAATTTGTGATTTTGGTATGCTTTTGTGACCGTTTCCTATTATAGGATATATAGTGAAGCAGAAAATCATGGATTGAATAAATGTGGTAACAAGACTTATTGGATGTAGTGACGAAGTCTACCAATAAGGTTACCTTGATAACAGAAAATCTATCAGGTTTAACTTGGAATTTTGCAATCTTTTGAATGACAGCTTCTAGCAAGATCCTCAGTTTGTGATTAAAACCAACAAGATAAAGCTGGAAATGAGAAACTGTTAGTCAAATATGAAAATTCGTTGAGGAGTAACACACAAGAAAACGACAGAACTATTGTACAAACCCACCTCAAAACCATTGTCCGAAAGACTTAATCCATAGTGAAGACCAGCAGTCTGAGCATAATAAGCTGAAAACATACATGTAAAGATTGTTGGAAGAGTTTAAGTAGGAAGGCATATTGTATCCATTGCTTTAGTTTGCTCTTCATTATAACATGAAAGAGGTCCATCTATCAAATCTTACCATATTCATTCAAATAGTCCACCAGCAACCAAACAAAAATATTAGAAAGAACCTCAGCGTGAGGAGAGCTGACTGCAAGGGGACAGTTGAAATCCATCTTAATGTATGCCTTGGGTTTGAAGAACTTTGTATCAGGCTTATACCACAATCTTGAGAATGGTGTCTTTCTCAACAAAACAGGAAAGATGTCCTCCTGTTCCACAACTTGATTTCGTGACATTAGATAACTACTTGATGCATTAAAATGGACATTTGTAATTGTAACTGAACCTTATCTTTGACATCCTTTAATGAAAAATCCGTAGGAATGAAGTCGTTAGGTGTTGGTAAACGCAGGTTTACATCAGGGGCAGACTGCACCCATTCCTGTAATTGTTTAGCACAAACCAAAACTGAGCTTCCTCCAGAGTAATAGGATAATTTAGAATCAAACAGACTCAGAATTAATGGTGAATATAATATAACAAAAGCCAACCTGAATGGTGAATTCAGTTATCTTCTCAAGAGAATAAGCAGTGTTATACCATGGCTCAACTTTGTCAGTTTCCCCTTCAAATTTCTTTGATTTCCAAAAGATTCTACAAATATAATGGTAACACGAAGAGATTACTAGGCCATGAGCTACATGTAAGTTCTATGAACATGACACACCAAATAATTAATGGAAATTTTGGATAATAAGTTTTTCAGAAACTTAGAGCACAATAAGTCAGGTAAGGCAAAAGAATATTTACCGAACATTATTGGGAGAAAGCTCATCGAGAAGCTTTTGTACAGTAGTTGGATTAAATCTCCAAGGCAGTGATGATCCAACCAGCCAATGTTTGGTTGGGTACATCTGAAGCATAAATGGTAACAACATAGATATATATAAGAAGCTTAACCGATAGGAAAACTATGACAAGTAGTTTAAACAGCTGAAAAATACTATTACCGTCATGTTTGATGAAATATCTACCGCATAAGAAATTGGGTCTATTTTGCCTTGATAATGAAATTTTGCCTCACAGATAGCTGAGAGCTTCAGCAAACAATAACAAATGTATCAATAGGAATAGTAGCCATATTAAAAGCATACAACAACAGACAAAAAATGGAAACATTAATAATACAAATACCTCATCGAAAATCCATTGGGAAACACCAGACTGTTGTAAATGCTTAATGTGTCTGAACAACAATCCTAAAATATCTTCCACATGCTCTGTGTATACCAATAAAAGAAAAAACACTGATACCATCTTTCAACAAAACATAAAAGAATACAGAAACGTACCATGGCCATCATCAGTAAGATTAATCGAAACATTGAAGAAAGAATACTCCATAGTCGAGCCTCCTTCGCTAGCATACAAGCTCGTTGCCCAACCTGTGGAATTATTAAGAAGAATTTAAGCAAGATTACTAAATGTAGAACTGCTGATACATCACAAAATTAAGTAAACAAGAAGTTGAGCAAATTTATCAACCTACCCTTGATTTTTAAGGCATGAAACAAACTTCCTTCGCCTTCATGACCAATCAGATCACCAAGATACATGCATGGTGCTTCTTCATAATGATGGATGCTAGGTGTTATAGGCCATGAAACACTAAGCTTGTGACCCTCCATTATGGGAACAGCCTTCACAAGAACCTATAACCAATGAAAAAACAACTTAGAAACATTCTAGCATGAATTTATCTTCGTTTCATGAAAATGCTACAGCTGAAATAAGGAAACAAAACCTGCAAATGGTCTGGAGTACACGGCTGACCAGGAAATCTAGGAATATCCTTGTTGGTGTTTCGAATTTCCTGGAACAACTCTTCCACTAGACCTTGAGTTTTATCAAGGTTTTCTGAAGACATCCAGAGCAAAGAGATGTATAATTGTTGTTACTTTTGTTTTCTGAAAGTAAAAATGAAAAAAGGACTTTTGGCCTAGCTACAAAACCTACCCTTGCCATAAACAACCAGATGCATGATGTTGGCAGAATAGTACTCATCATAGAATTTAAGTAGCTCACTCCTTATATCTATTCCTTTTGCTTCAGGTCTTACATGAAGAGTATCCAAGCTCCCTAAGCAAAAATATCACTTTCTTTTAGCAGGAGAGAAAAAAATTGGGGAATGACCATAGACTTCTCTTATGGACTCCAGCCACACCAATTAAGAATAGGTCAAACATGAACCTGTGCTAAATTTGTGATATGGGTGGTCTTCTCTACTTAGATGCTTCTGTAACTGTTTCAAAGAGAAAGGAAGACAAAACACAAGTTATTATATGCTAAAGAAACATCAACAGACTTGTTGTGGGTTGTCAAATATGTTTTCTTGCCAGCAAGGGAAGTACCCGGCGCATACGCCTAGAATCAGACAAGAAGTTTTTCTGATGCTCTGGAAGAGACAGAAGAGAACTAGTTAGAATTTATTAATTAACAAAGTGCAACAAAAAGCTATCAAGCAAGTAAAAATTAACCAGAGTCGACAGCCTTGATCTCCCTCATGGTAGCATCAGCAGACATCAGTGGTTTGATAAAGAACTGTGCAAACCTGATTAGAGCAATAAGAGAAGAATCTAACATTGTCAAAGGCAAATCAGAGTACATTAGTAAGCAAGAGAGTGGCAAAAACAAATACAAATGCAAGCTTACCTTTCCAAAGTTTCATGAAAAGAATCTGAGTTGATATGGAAATGGTAGTTTGTATCTTCAGTAGATGTAAAAGCATTTGTACTCCCTCCATGCTACAAAAACATAATTCCAATAAGTACATGTCATATTTTCTCTTTATTTCTAAGTTGCCTTAAATTAAAAGAAGAAACCATCAATTTATAGAAGAACATTATTACCTCAGAGACGTACTTCATGAAACCATCTTCCTCAGGGTATTTTTCACTTGCATAAAACAGCATATGCTCTGATCCCTCAAAATAATTAAACGAAAGAGTTTACTGACTGACTCAATGATTGAATCATGTTATGAAGAAAATCATTAATTTGAAACATTAGAAGAAGTAAGAAAACCAAAAAAAAAGTACCAAGGAAATGAGCTAGCCCATCCAATCCATCCGGGTCCGAGAATGATCCAACGCTAACATTCATTGAAGCAGCACACTAAGAAGAGCACGGATTCATGTTAATCTTCAGTTTTTTGTTTCCCTTATCGGTTAAAGTCAACGATTTGATCTTACCTTGTCAGTCTCTGGGTCGCTTATTAACAACACCTCGATCAAATTCTTGAGAACAATCCTCCGATATTCTCTCTTGTCGGTGCGCGGCTTCAGTATCTCGTCAACTTCATCCACCGTCGTCTTTCCAACCGCCATCACCGTTGGATAACTTGAGATTGTTTATGAGTGTTCTTGGCTCTTATGAATGTCTTGTACTCTAACGTCTTTCTTTTTATATTTCCTAAAACATCTTCTTCAGAGAAGAAATTATGTACGTATAATGTGTTCTTACAGTCTACGTCTAACTTTTTATCAATGGTGTATGTTTCCCCAACGGCGATTACTTGGGTTATTTCAAGTCTTCGCTCGTATAGTCGTCTATAATGTCCAAAGACTCCAAACTCCAACGACTTTCTCTTTGTCTCTAATCTAGTGTCATTATCCACTGTGTTAGATTCTGCGTCCCACTATCATCAATGGTGTATCTTTTCCCAAGCGATACAGATCTAACGGCGCTAACGCAGCGCTGCCAACAAAACTTGGCACACGTGATCAATACCGTTGATTTGGTATAAAATTGGTGGCCATAGCTATGATAAATAAATATGCCAATTAATATTTAACATAATTTTTAACACAAGTTGCCGTTAAAGAAATAAAAAGTGGGACATCAAACAATTATGTAAATATGATTTGAAGTTTTCATCAAAAAAAAAAGTGGGAAGCTTTTATTTGTATTCTTTCTATTTTGAATTTTTCCATGACTTATGTCTATTTTGGTTGTTTGTATAAAGAGTTGGTACCTCCTCACAGTTTCAAAGACCCGTAAAGAGGCTGCGACTTTCTGAAACAGACAATGTCTTCGATTTCTATGGATGGCGATGGGACTTTGTCTTTGTCAGATGCCATTTCCTGCAAATGCTGGTTTCCATAAACACATATGCTCATGGACTTCTTTTTTGGTGCATCAACCTTTATGTACTCATCAAAGAAATCTATCAGTTCTTCCTTCTTTAGGTCTCTCAACGCAGCCACCTAACCATAAAGCAAACCCCAACTTAATCAGTCAACCGCATTGTGTACACACTTCTTAGAAGAAGACTAGCAGTGCAAGTGCAAGGTTCTTAATTCAGAGATTGTTACAACAAAAAAAGTTGGAAAAAGGTGTTTTGTGTATTACCTCTGCATCTACGCGGTTGAATTTGAGTGTCCCGGTTTGAATTTCTGCCCAGTAAAACCAGGATTCCTCATCCAAGTTCTTGTGTTTTTCAAGCTTCATGTCTATCAAAGCTGTTACATTGCTCTGAGGAGAAAGTCATGTTAGTTAGTACCACAATGTTTATCTCAAGCAAAAGCAAATATCATCATCTATAATATCTGCTTGTGTCATCTCACCTTGAATTCTTCATCGCTCATATTGTATAGTTTACTTTCAAGGTCCTTGAGTAGTGACTCCACCCTTGAATCAATATGTCCAGGACCCTATTTACGATAAACTCAAAGGTTATTAAAGAGATATGCATTAACTAAGTCTGAGTTGTAGAGAGGCAATACAAGTTGGTACCTTAACAGAAGACTGGATAATGAACTGAAGACCATAGACACCGGAATCGATGCTGTGTCGCAGAAAAGTGGTTATGCATCAAACATAAGTCAGAGATATTCAAACACACTAAAAACTCCTATGTACCTCTGAGAAAGTGAAGTGATGTAACCAAGTTGCTCAATCGTTCTAAGCTGGTGAAATGCGGCTTGCTTTGCAATTAGTTCGAAAAGCTGAAGTTTACTATTCATTGAAAATTCATCTTGATGAACCTGTTCGTGGTAAACCAATTTCCATCACCAAGAAAGCGAAGGTCAACAAGAAGAAACCTTCTAAACTCATTAAGAGTTGAAGTACCAAGATCTACAAGAAAAGCTTTTTAAGACATGCAAAAAACTAGCTGATGATACCACTTAGTTCAAAGGCTATCTACTAATCTGGTCACAACTATACCTGAATATAATGAAGTAGAGCAGAATTTTCATCACTGGAGTTTGAACCTTCTTGATGGTAGAAGTATTTTATTCCTGTTCCGAGCTCTGCAATCCTATTTGTCAGGAGCTGAGATGGAAATAACGGACGACAAATAGGTTTTGGGTCGTTAAAGAGAACATCTTCAATATGCTTGACCATTGACTCAGCTTCGTTCTTCTCAACATTTCCTAAAGTGAGACACAGCGGCTATAAGAAAATCAAGAATACTAGAGACCAAATATAATCAAACAGCAAGGATAACATCAAACCTGCTATATAGCACTCAACAAATGTCCTTGATAATAGCACTGGAACGAACTTAGCCACGTCGTCAGCTTCTAAATGAGAAAGGGCATCTAGTTCCTCTGTCCAAGGCCAAATCTGATCTTGTAATACTAGTGAACAGTAATACAGTGCTTGTTCATATGGTTTTCGGAATTTGTAATTTTGGTATGCCTTTGTGACCGTTTCCTATTACAGGACAGGGAAGCAGCTGGTAACACGGCTTATTGGATGTAGTAAGTTGTCAATATCTTAAAAAGGTAATTTAGAAAGAGAGACAAAGTCTACTAACAAGGTTACCTTGATAACGGAAAACCTTTCAGGTTTAACTTCGAATTTTGCAATCTTTTGGATGACAGCTTCCAGCAAGGTCCTCAATTTGTTATTAAAGCCAACAAGAGTGAGCTGGAAATGAGAAACTATTAGTCAAATATGAATTCGTTTAGCAAAACACACAAGGAAAAGTCACCATCCTTGTATAAACCACCTCAAAACCATTGTCCGAAATACTTAATCCATAGTCAAGACCAGCAACTTGAGCATAATAAGCTGAAAGATAGAAATGCAGATTAATGAGAGCTACAATATAAGAGGTACAATATAAAGGAGCAGCCTTTTCATCTCGATAATCAAAATGAGTACTAATATTGTTATTTGAAGAGAGCAAGAGTTGTCTAATTCTTATAAACTAATCAAAATCAGTTGACCTTAGTTGAAAATCGACCTCCCCTTTCGGAGCCTTAGTTCCTAATATTTAGTATACAGTTGTCTTGCCTAATGTCTAGAACTGTAGATGAAAGATCAATAACAGAGTGAGGTCTATCTATCAAATCTTACCATATTCATTCAAAGAGTCCACAAGCAACCAAACAAAAATATTTGAAAGAACTGAAGCGTCGGGAGAGCTGACTGCAAGGGGGCAGGTGAAATCCATCTTAATATGCGCCTTCGGTTTGAAGAACTTTGTATCAGGCTTATACCACAATCTTGAGAATGTTGTCTTTCTCAACAAAACAGGAAAGATATCCTGTTCCAGAACATGATTTTGTGACATTAGATAACTGCTTCATACATTAAACATAAATGGACATTTGTAAATTGTAACTAGAGTGATGGAACTGAACCTTATCTTTGACATCTTTTAATGAAAAATCCGTAGGAATGAAGACATTAGGTGTTGGTAGAAGCAGGTTTACATCAGGGGCAGACTGCACCCACTCCTGCAATTGTTAAGCACATACCAAAATTGAACTCCTCCAGAGTTAATGGTGAATATAATATAACAAAAGCCAACCTGAATGGTGAATTTGGTTATCTTCTCAAGAGAATAAGCAGTGTTATACCATGGCTCAACCTTGTCAGTTTCCCCTTCAAATGTATTTGATTCCCAGAATATTCTACAAATATAATGGCATCAGATTCTGTGACATGACGAGCTTACTAGGCCATGAGCACTGAGCAGTCAGGTAATCAATGTTTGAACTACATGCAAATTGTATGAACATGACAAACAAGGGACCGGGGCTGCTTAAAATAGAAATCATATGGTCGATAGAAATACAATGGGACAAATACAAAATTAGCTAGGTGAAAACCTACGAGTTTATCATAAATTTCGAGCATAGTATGCGGTAAGGAAAAATAATACTTTGGTCATCAATTTCTTTTACAAAGGGAAGCATTCCAGGAACAGAGACTTACCGAACATTATTGGGAGAAAGCTCATCGAGAACATTCTGCACAGTAGCTGGACTAAATTTCGAAGGCAGTGATGATCCAACCAGCCAATGCTTGGTTGGGTATATCTGAAGCATAATAATGGACACGGAAGATTGAATAAATAAAAAAGGGAAATGTTTATCCACGAAATCAAACTTCATATGGCATAAGCATATATTCTGCTTTTTGTTCATCCTGTGTATATATATCAAGCAGAAATAGGTGTATAAAAAGCCTAAACGATAGGAAAAGTATGAGAAGTTGATTGAACAGCTGAAAAATACTATTACCCTCATGTTTGATGAAATATCTACTACATAAGAAATTGGGTCTATTTTGGCTTGATAATGAAATTCTGCCTCACTGATAGCTGAGAGCTGCAACAAGAAGAAAGATGTATCAAGATCTTTAAAGTTACTGAATGAATCAATAGGAAAAGTAGCAAGATTAAAAGGAAACAACAAGACAAAAGGTGGAAACATAGATCATATAACTTAATAATACCTCATCAAAAATCCACTGGGAAACACCAGACTGTTGTAAAAGCTTAATGTGTCTGAATAACAGCCCTAAAATATCTTGCATATGCTCTGAATACCAAGCAAGGAACAAAATCAAACCAAATCCAGAAAATATCAGGTACTGACTAAAACATCAAGCACACCGATACCATCTATTCAACATAAGAAATATTGGTGGGAACTTCCGTAGAATACAAAAACCCACCATGTCCAGCATCGGTAAGGTCAATCGAAACATTGAAGAAAGAATATTCCAGACTCCAGTCTCCTTCGCCAGCATACAGTCCTGTTGCCCAACCTGTGCAAGTATTAGGAAAAAATAAGCAAGACTACTAGAAGAGCTAATACATAGATAAGCATAAAAAAAATTAGTAAACAAGCAGCTGAGCAATTTTATTAAGAATAAAATCCTATTCTGACTACAATAGAATTCTTTAGAGGATATAGACGCACACTTCTCTAGCCAGCTCCACAAAATCCTCCCATGTTACTCTCTTTGGATATACTTAGGGCACCATAAACTTTTAAGTGCAGTCTATATGACATGCCAAGATAGGGCAGAAATTCTATAGCTATCATCTACAGCTGAAACGACAAAGAACTGCAGTTTCTAAAGCACTTTTCTAAATATCTGCGAGACAACCTAAATAAGTTTTCTTTAATAATCACAGCGGATAAGAATAAGGAGGAATAAATCAAGCAAGAAACACCTCGAGATTTAAATAGGATTACAACTAATCTTTAAGATTTCTTGTGACTATTAGCAGCGACAACTTATCCTCCAAAAAAAATAAGATATCATTTTGAAAACAAGAATTAGAGAGGCTCTGAAGCCTACAACTACTTTTCAATTTATTACCTCTTTCAGGTAGAATCTGCTAAAACATTTATTAATTTGGCCCTAAAGAAAACCTACCCAAGATTTTTAAGGCATGAAACAAACTTCCTTCGCCTTCATGACCAATTAGATCACCAAGATACCTGCATGGTGCCTCTTCATAATGATGGATGCTAGGTGTTACAGGCCATGAAACACTAAGCTCGTGACCCTGCTTTATAGGAACAGCCTTCACAAGAACCTAAAACCAATGAAAAACACCTTAGAAACATTCTAGCATGAATTTATCTTCATTTCCTGTAAATGCTAAAGGTCAAATAAGGAACAAAACCTGCAAATGGTCTGGAGTACACGGCTGACCAGAAAATCTAGGAAAATCCTTGTTGGTGTTTCGAATTTTCTGGAACAACTCTTCCACTAGACCTTGAGTTTTATCAAGGTTTTCTGAAGACATCCAGAACAAAGAGATGTATAATTGTTAAATATGCATACTTTTTTTTCTGAATGTTTTAAAAAAAAAAAAGGACTTTTGGGCTAGCTCCAAAACCTACCCTTGCCATAAACAACCAGATGCATGATATTGGCAGAATAGTGTTCATCATAGAATTTAATTAGCTCACTGCTTGTATCTATTCCTCTTGCTTCAGGTCGTACATGAAGAGTATCTAAGTTCCCTAATCAAAAATAGCAGAGAAAATATTGGGAAGGACCAATGATTTTTCTTATCGATCACAGCATAAAATCTCATTACATGAAAGCCAGTCAACAACAATTAAGAATAGGTCAAACATGAACCTGTGCTAAATTTGTGATATGGATGGTCTTCTCTACTTAGATGCTTCTCTAACTATGTCAACGAAAAAGGAAGACAAAACTCAAATTAGATGCTAAATACTCATCAACAGACTTGTGGATTGTCAAATGGATAGGGCCATATAATACAATTAACCCAGATAGCTCTGTAATTCTCAGCATATGAAATAACACAATACAATATTCTTATAATCAATAGAGGGAAGTACCTGGCGCATACGCCAAGAATCAGACAACAAGTTTTTCTGATTCTCTGGAAGAGAAAGAATAGAACTCGTTAGAATTGGTTAGTTAACAAACTGCAACTAGAAAGCTAACGAGCAAGTCAAAAGCTAACCAGAGTCGACAGCCTTGATCTCCCTCATGGTGGCATCAGCTGACATCAGTGGTTTGATAAAGAACTGTGCAAATCTGGTTAGACAATAACATAAGCCTCATACAATGTCAAAAGAAAACTCAGACAACATTAGTAAGCAAGAGAGAATAAAGCAAATGCAAGTCTACCTGTCCAAAGCCTCATCAAAAGAATCTGTGTTAATATCAAAATGGTAGTTAGTATCTTCACTTGATGTATAAGCATTTGTGCTCCCTCCATGCTACAAAAAATATAATTCCAATAAGCACCATGCCATTTTCTCTTTATTTAAGTATCCTTAAAACTAAGAGAAGAAACTAATGGAACAACATTACCTCAGTGATGAACTTGGAGTAACTATCTTCCTCTGGGTATTTTTCACTTGCATAAAATAACATATGCTCTGATTCCCACAAAAAAAACAATAAAACAGGCAGCATATTATTCTTCACGGCAATCAAAATCCACATTAAATAGTGAAATTAGTACTTAATACACATAAAAGAGTTGATAAATCAATGGTTTTAAATACATTATTGATTGAGCTCAGTGATTGAATCCTGCTATGAAGCAAATGTATTAAAACGGGAATAGAATTTACCAAGGAAATGAGCTAGCCCTTCCAATCCTTCCGGGTCCGAGAATGACCCGACGCTAACGTTCATTGAAGCAGCACACTAAGAGCACGAATTCGAATTAATCTTCAGATATTGTTCTTATCGGTAAAATTAGAGCGAGGAATCGATCTTACCTTATCAGTCTCTGGGTCGCTGATTAACAACACCACAAGCGAATTCTTCAGAACAATCCTCCGATATTCTCTCTTATCCGTACGTGGCTTTAGTATCTCGTCACCTTTACTAGAAGCAGCTGCCATCGCCGCCGTGCTTTCCTTTCCAACGGCCATCATAGTTCGATTACTTGGAATAGTTTTCGTCAACGTTGGGACTTCGCTCTTATGTGCAACGTCTTTCTTTTATTTCCGAATATTTTCAGAGAAAGCACTGCAGCTGAGAAGAAATTATCCAATGTGGTAGAGTCTACATTAGAGTTTAATCAATGATGTGTGTTGCTTCATATAAGTAAGATCCAACGGTGGTATATTTAAGTCTTCGCTCGTATATGTCTAAGTCCAACGTAAAAGAGATCCAACGGCGATAACGCAGCGCCAACAAAATTTGACACACGTGGTAAATTGCCATTTGATAAATATATATAAAGATCCCGCCACCGTTGATTTGTTGTAAAGAATAGTTCAAAATGAATTACTCAAATCTAAAAGAATATAGTTATTTGCACCCAAAAAAAATAATTCTAAAGAATAGTTCAATACTATGAATTATTCCATATTCCATATATATGATAACTATGAACAATACATTGAATCACTATCCAGTATCCATAATAACTCGTCAGATAATTATGTATTTAAAATTACTATAATAATTTCCGAAATTATGCTTGTCAAACAATTATGTACCTAGTCAATAAAAAAATTTAACGAAAATAAATATGTTAGAAAATCACGTTGAATAATTACAGAAGCAATAATATACATATGATATTAAAATCAATTTAATAAACCAATTTCAACACGGTTTTTTTATATTTCCTAAACCAGGAAATCCAAACCGACCGAATAAAAAAATTGGGAGTTTGTTTTCCATTTAAATGGCTGTTACAAAGAATGATACAATCACACAAATACAGTATGTAACCACTTCACAATTCTTAGCTTCTAAGCTTTAGAAGTGCCACGATGATCCTTATCGATATGCTTCAATAGATCCTTTGAGTCCCGAAACCCTTTGCTGCATTTTGGACAAACATCAACTGTAACTTTGTTCTGTTTTCCATTCCTCTCCTGCCTTTTCTCTGAATTATCATCACTTGCACTCGCAAACTGTAACTTCTGGCTAATGTCGTTACCGAGTCTGCTAAAACTTGCTTCCGCTGAAGCTAAAAGACTAGACCATCTTGAAGATGATGATGATGATGATGATGATGATGCAGGAGCTTCTTTTGAATTTGTACTCAAGAAACCCATAAATGAGAAACTCGATTCAGGTTTCTTGGGTCCAGAACAACTATGATCAGGTCCAAACCGATGTTTCAAGCAATGATCGATGCTACAATCTCGACATTTTATAGTATTAGAAAATGTCAAGAGTTCTCTGCATCTTGGAACAGGACATTTCTTCTTCTTAACAGCTTTTTCGTAGTTTGATGGATCACAATCTGTATTCACATGTTTCTCCCAAGTAATGTTAGGATCTTCGTCAGGGTTTAACCGAACTCCTTTAGCACATAATGGACATATAACCACAGTGACATCTCCTCTGTTTCCTTTTGGACAATCGTGTTTCATATAGCTACGATGATCTAGACAAAACACCTACACACAAAAAACGAGAGTTTCAAACAAGTTTTAATAAGATTTCTTCTTCATTTATTGATTCAGTTCAGATTTTTTTTAAATGAATCTTCATCCATTTCTCCAAATGATTCGATCATTTATAAAATTTAAGAGATAATTGTAAGCAAATCACACATAGTTATGTGATAATTTGATGTCCTAGGAATAGATCAAACAAGATTGATATCAACTTCTACATTTGAACATAAATAGATAAATTCCTAAGAGAGGATTAAAGTTCATTTTCATGTTCTAAATCGTATAGTTTGGCCAGAGATTTAGTTTGTGCCTTTATTTGGAAAAATCATGCGATACTGTAGATTGTATAAATTAGCTATCGGCGTAAAATGATTAATGCCTTTGTGAGGGAATCAAAAAGAGAAAGAGAAAGGGACCTGAAGGCAGCGATCGCATGTGAATGGTAAGAAATCGATCTGTTTGCAATAATCGACGGAGCAATGTTTCCCCAGATCTGGAAATTCCGGAGTCCCCATTCCGACCGAGCTTCCGATAACAATTCCGACAAATATCTAAAAGAAGATGTAAGAGGAATAGAATGTGGAACAAAATGGTTAGTTACATCAATCGTAGACTTTCCCGGCGAGAGAGACACAGGGAAAAGAAAATCCCCAGATTCCGAGGATTTAGATGAAACAGAAAATTCGCAGAACCGGCAAGTTTATTTGGAAGAATCGTTAAGGAAGGTGGTCAACGTAATTCAATCTTCTTATTCAAAGTCAATCTTTCTCGTTCCACAAAAGTCAATACAATAATTCGATTTCTAAAATTTTCATCACCAACCAATTAAAATTCTCAGACTGGGCTTCATAATATTTCAAATTTGGGTTCTCTGGTTTTTTCCAAAAGGAAATCAAAATGAAAGATGTTTAAGAAAAGTCCATTAAGGCATTAGGAGTATTAATCAAGTCTTTTGATTATGTTGGTTTAAAAATTAAAACTAGAATGAATATAAAAGTAAAAATCATTATAGATTCTTCACTGACTTTTGCACGTAGTAGAATGTCTAATTAATTGGTAGGTTAAAAGCTTGGACACAATACTTAATCATCATTGAAGATCTCGTTGTTGTCCGAACCCAGTGTTTACTAATTTGATTTTGGTTATTACTCACCTACACATTTTAAGTCATTTTGCTACATGCACCTTATCTGTATAACCAAATTCTAAGAAAACTTGAATAATTGCATTCAAAGTTTCAAGCAAATACCTAGATAACATAAAAACATTTAACTGATTTGATTAAAACCAAACGTTCGAACAAAAATCTGACTTAAGCTTTTCGACTCATGCAAGATGAGTAGGGTATTAACTTAGGCTTGGTCGTCAACCTCTGTGATGACCTTGCTGCTGGGAAGAGCCTTCTCAGCCAAGAGATCAGTGAACTCTTGGTATGGTGATTTTGAGAATCTCGTCTCTTTCCAGAATTCTGGTGTCAGGAATCCGTAAGTCTTCTGAAGGCAATCAAATGTTGCCTGATCAAAACAACAACAATTGATTACATCAATGAAAATTTAGCATAATCAAAATACATTTTAAAACCATTTGGATTCAAGCAACATTGAGAAAATCCTACACTAATGTAATTACTTATCCACTGCCAAATTTCAGAGTCTTCAGCTCACTTATTACCAATGAAAATATTAAAGAATTCATCAAACCAAAATTGTATACAGACCTTAACGAAGTTTCCCAGAGTTTTGGTAGATCCTCTTGAAGAAGTGAAAACATCATCAATTCCGGCGAACTGAAGAACCTTCTTAGGAACTCTAGCCGCTACAATACCAGAACCTCTAGGAGCTGGAACCATACGTACAGTAACAGATCCACATTTTCCGGTTACCTTGCACGGAACCGTATGTGGTTTCCCGATCTTGTTACCCCAATAACCTCTTCGAACCGGAATCACAGACAATTTCGCCAGAATAATCGCGCCTCTAATCGCCGTAGCGCCTTCCTTGGAGCATTTCACTCCTAATCCGACGTGACCGTTACTATCTCCGACGACTACAAAGGCCTTGAATCTAGTTCTCTGACCGGCTCTGGTTTGTTTCTGAACCGACATTATTTTCATTACTTTATCCTTCAATGTTGGACCGACGAGTAGATCTATCATTTGGTATTCCTTGACTGGTAGAGAATGAAGATAGATCTGCTCTAGCTTCTGGATCTAACCTTCCTTTACTAGACGACCAAGCTTAGTCACTGGCACCCACTTCTCTTCCTCCGGAACGCGACCTCCACGGCGACCTCTGCCTCTTGGACCACCTCTTCCACCACCGCGTCCGCCGAATCCACGTCCGAAACCTTCACGGTCACCGCTTCGTTCTCCACCACGCTCACCGCCATGTTCCGCCATGGTTAATGCGTAGAAGAGCTGAAGATTTGGTGTGTTCTTGAGAAACGGCGTCAAAATTACTTTACATCATAAAGAGATGAGATTATGGTTTCTTTAGTAAATTGAACTTGTTGGGTTTATAAGCCCAAAACAAATCTGAGGCCCACTTTATGAATTCATGTAATGGGCTGTTTCTTTATTCGTTTTTATTTTTTTCTGTTACCAATTTTTTTTTGTTTTTGGTCAATTATTGCCAGTTTATTGATTTTCTTATGAATAAACAGAAATTTAGAAATTTTCAACCAAAAAAAAAAAACAGAAATTTGGAAATTGTTGTGGTGACATTTATTTGTACTGAATAACATTATTGAGCTGACACATTGTCACATTGATATATACATATATAAAATAAGAAGATGGATAGAAAGAACAAGATGAACAAACCCCACCATTGGTATCACCTGCCAAAACTTAACAGACCAAAAAAAGACAAGGCCACATAAATCTAAATAAGTTACTAGTGAGTTCATAGATAAAATGAATCTATATACATATACATGGTCATGATTGTCACATTTAATTTGTAAGAATAAAAAAATGGTGAATTGAGTCAAATGGGGACTCAATAGGCAGAATAGTAGAAAGTGGCAGAGAGGGTCATTGAAGGTTTGATGGGGACAACAAAACAAACAGCTCTTCGTTTTAATCAAATGCATGTGGTTTTTGGTTTTGTAGACACTGAGGACAAATTGGGAATTGTAATATTTAATTTTTCAAATATAGTTCTTATATTTTATTTTCTCATTATTTGTGTTTTTAAATAAATTAAATATCCTTCAAATTCAATGCCTATGAACCTATTGAGTATAGAGAAGAACCACATATAAAAAAAACGAAAAGAAATCATCATTTTAAACTATACTAGTGTTTTATATTTTGGAAATTGTATAGTGTTGTTTTATCATAAAGTTGATATAACTAACAATTTACTAAGCAGACAAAAAAAAGTGGATATAAATTAACCACAAGCTCTCCACATCAAGTCTTAAAACTTTGCTCCCACAAAGCTCACCTGAAACTCTCTCCCTGTCTCTCTCTTATCTCATTCTCATTTTAACTCTTTCACTCATGTTCGGAGTCACGGCAAGGCTCGATGACCAAGGCAGCACCACAACCACACCAACCACCATATACATAGACCCACCATCCCAAGACCAGCCGAGTCACAACTCAGACCACCGTTCAATCGAAACACTCGTCGTCGTCTTAGCCGTCATCACCATTTTATCCGTCTTAGCCGGAGTCTTCGCTCGGCTCTGCGGTGGTCGCCATTTATCTGACGGAGGAGACCATGACATCGAAGGTTGGGTCGAGAGAAAGTGCCGTAACTGTATCGATGCCGGCATTCCCACCGTCGCTACGGCTCCTCCACCTCCACCGCCGGCAGCAACGGCGGAGGAGCAGAGTAACCCGGCTGCCGAAGAGCAACCCAAGTAGTGGAGTAAAAAAGGGTAAAACTGCATTATTCAATTTAGCTTTTAACATTATGAAATATCATTAATTTTTAGACATCTCTTTTTTGTTATGTACCTTAGTCTACGGACATTGATTTCGGAATTTCCTCGGATGTTTTATGATTATCAATTATTTCAAAGAAAAAAAGAGTAAAGTCCTTTGTCAACTTTTAGCTTTAAATAAATCCGTTGAGATTTGAGAACAACGGCATTAACAAAAAAAAAAAAACAAAAAATGACATCAAGATTTACTTTATCCTCATGTTGTATTTTATAGCAACAAAATCAGATGAACATTCACATAAAAAGTACATCAAGATTTTTAAACTATGGACTTTTAGTAAAGTAAGCCAAAACACAAGAGTTCGCTTAAAATTATACATTTTGGTTGGCTATGAAGTTTAACATTTTTATTCGTGTAAACAAAGATATAATGAGACATTATTGAATGGACTAAGAGCATAAAGTAGGCCACGAACGATGCAAGAGCTCGCTGAAAACTAGGTTAATTTTGGGATTTAACATCTTATTTTACAATAAGTACATATAGAAAAACACACTATATATAAATTAGCATTTTCATACCCAAAAAAAAAACATCTTTCGTTGTAAGATTTCAGGGCCGTAGGCACAAACAAACTCGGCACACATGTGACTTGTATAATAAACGGCTATTTGCACTTGTTCTTTCATTTCATTTGTAATAGAGTAATTAAGAAGCTAAGTATGAACTATATTTTACCCACCAAACTATCATGTTGAAATAATCAAATTACATTTACAGGAATTTTGCATTTTTTCCCACATTTTAGTACTACTAAATCAAAATATTAGACAAATAATCTTATCAATTTATTCATGGAAATACAAACGCATATTAGTAAATTTATATATACAAGACAACAAATCTTTAGAATATTGTATGTATACTCCCAAATTAAGAAGCAATACGTAAGAGTACAATATACATGTATACATATATATAGATGGGAGTTATACGTGTATATATATGTGTATTACATAATTAGCTAAGTAATTAAGAGCATTTAGGAGAAACGGTGCCTCGCACATTAACATTGACATTTTTGCAAGAAGCTGTTCCTCCTTTGATGTTCACGTTCTCAAGCACAATCCCTTGGCATGGATACTTCTCACTGCAATTAAATGTTATCGCCACATCTGTCGCGCTCGTACCGGATATGTTCTTGTACACAACGTTTTTCACTTGCACGGCGGATTCCTAATCAACATATATTTCACATTTTCAATCTGAGTCTAAGCCTAGTCTAGTTTATAGAAATAACAAATAATACATCATATGGCTAAATAAATCGATCAATTGATTACTTGTTTTTCGCATTTGTCCCTGTCGCAGTAGTTCTGGTTGATTATGATGGGATTCTTGACATTTTCCATTTGAATGTTTTGAAATTTTATGTCCTTGGCAGTTCCTGATCCTCCCTGAAACATATGATGCAGATTCAACAAATTTATTAAAAACAAACTTTAGTGGGGATGTTTATGAAAAAAAAAAAATGAGTCACCTGATAAGTCTTAATCCTAACTCCATTATCACTCCCAGAAAACTTAGCACCATCCACATTAATTTCTGAGACATAAGCTGTTGAATTGTCGTCCCCCAAGCTCCCAATGCTTCTCATCAATACCATCAAACAAATATCGATATTAGTTTTACACTTTACTTCATTGAGTTGTAAGAACTATATCAAATTAAGGATTCGAAAAATATGTATTGATTTACCTGATCCCATGACCGGGGCCGCAAGTTACATCATAGATTTTAAGATCTTGCGTTCCATCCTCAATTGATATACAATCATCACCTATATAAAACCGACCAAGAACCTTATATATATATATAGCTATATAGCTACCGACCTCAGTTTAGCCCTAACAAGTCTTTGTTACACATACATAAATAAACCTCAATTATACATTTATGAACCATTATAATGACCTGTTCCAATATCTGAGTTGGAGACTCGAATGTTTTGGGTATTAGTGATATGGATACCATCAGTGTTGGGACTATTGCCAGGAGCAGTGATCGTGACATTACTAACAACAACATCGTTGCATTTCTCAATTGAAATCTGAATCTGCTGTGCATCTTTAACCCTCAGATCCTTCACATTCAGTTTCTTTAAGTTGTTGAAAGTAAGAGCCTAAATATACATGCATAAACACAGAAATTTCAATTTTAAAAATCTAACGTTCACTTAGCTTGAACATGAAGAAATTAATTAGATACATATGTATATGGAACTTTTGCATCTACGTACCGTTGGCGCTGTTGTGCATGGCTGCATAAAAAAAGAAAAGGAAAAGAGAGGATTCCAATTAATATTAACATGGTGACAATTAAATAGGAATATTTTAAATGTTTAGATATATGAAAATATGTACGTGTCACATGCATACAGCATATAGTAACTGGTGGAGTGTGCATATCAACATATATATATATACCTTAGATTTGTTGATTTTGCATGAGTTTTGCCACCAGACATTTCCGTTGCCATTGATAATCCCTGTTGACCCACCATCGACTGATACATTGTTAACGCCTTCGAAGAGAAGCCAATGATTTGTGTCTTCGTAATCCGAGCGTTTCGTAGATGCTGATAAAGTGCCTCGGATCTGCAATTAATCGGTAAAAAAAAGTTTAAATTAACCGAATATTGTTGATTAAAGTTTCAAAAACAAAGCAAATAATATTATTACCTGAAAGTTACGTAGAGATTGGCATGGGCCTTTGAATCGAGTATATTTAAGGAGAAAAGTCTTCCCTTTAGGAACATAGAAATTAGTAACTCCACTAGTTGAACATGCTTTCTCCCATGCATTCTTGAAGGCCTATACGCATATAATATATTTAGCACATAAGCATGTAATCATCATCAATACAAAATAAAATATACTATATCTTTATATGTTTTATCTTCTGAATAAATGATCCGTACATCTTTTCACACCGGATAAAAATAACTTTATATAATATATTAACCTGAGTATCATCGGTTTTTCCATCTCCTTTGGCTCCGAAGTTCAAAACATTAACGGTATCATCAGCCGAGCTTTTCAATCTAAGAACATCCTCGTTGTAGAGCTTGATTAAGCTATCGGATTCAAAGCTTCCATCTTCATGACCATATCCATCATCAACGTTGCTACTCAAAGCTTCGCACCACGAGAGCATCACAAGAAACCATAAGAAAACAGCAAGAAGTTCGAAACAACGGGCCATTTCAGATTTTGCCTTTCAAAGATTGAAACGTTTTTTTTTTTTAATGTAGTTTGTTGCGAGTAGAATGGGAATGTTTGCCGTTTTATTTGGGGTTATTGAAATATTAAGTTGAAGAAGTGGGAGGTAATGTATATGTATTTATAGGCAAATAGAAGGAGAACAAAAGTTGGGTTTATAAAAGATTTAATGGCGTTGGAGGTATGGAGAAAATTTGAGATTGATACGAAAACCTCACTATTTAATTTGCTCTCCTTTTATTTGTTCAGTTTGTTTTTTTCTTGATTGAGAGTTTCGCAATTTGGATACGTAAAAAGAGTTTGTTTTCATCACCGTATACCATCTACAGTAACATTTCATCATGTGTAATTACTGAGCTAACAAGCAGTGCGTGCTGTATTTCCATACATACATATCAAAAATTGGGAAAAAAATAAGCCAAAGTGACAAGAAAACGTAATTGTTAGGGCTTGGCAAAAATCCCGAACCCGACTCGAAAAATTCGATCTAAACCCGCTCTGAAATTTTAAAATATCCGAACGGGTTATACACTTTTAAATCCGAACATCCGAAACCGAACTTGATTCGTATCTGAATCCGAATAGATACCTGAACATATTTAAACTATAAGTACATAATAGTAATATATTGGATATAGCTTAAAATATTTGAGTATTTTAGATATTTTTTGGTATTTCGTTTATTTTGGACAGATTCGTGTAAATATATAGGAGTTTTGAGATATTTTCGAATATTTTGAATATTTTAATACCAAAAATAACTAAAATGTCCAAAACATTTTACTTATATTTGTAAAAATATAACCAAATTCAAATTTAATCAAATTTTTATTTTATTCAAATGTTTCGAATATTCGAAAATACCCAATCTAAACCTGCCCGAAGCTATGAAATATCCCAACAAATACTATATTTCTAAATCCAAACATCCAAAAAAATCGAAATACCAGATTCGAACCCGAACATCCCAATTCCCACTCCTAAAATTATTCATTGTATTTTGTTCTTTCAAAGTTTGGTAGTAGTAATTTTGGGTTCCTTTTATTATTTCTTGCCTTTTTTGTGTGTGGGGCTGATCTTAACCCGTCGTCATAGACTCCGAGTATCTTTTAAAAAAAATCTGCAGAATAACAAAATATCTGTTATGGATAATACTAATTGTGATTATCTATTACATGTGATAAGATAAATTGTATTTATCTTAATATTTTATATTTATCTTTTGTAATAATTTACTTTGTCTCCAAGTAAATAAAACACTATATATAGTGCTTATTTGTAGTTAAATGAAATCACAATTCACTTGCATTACTTCTTTTCTTCCTCCGTCTCTTCTCTCCTTTTGTAAAATCATTTTATTTTCTTTACATAATAAGATATACTATATATATACATAAACACGTTATGTCGTATGTACTATGTATATATAGTTTATAACATCATCTTTCTCGTTTGCGCATATTTATTTTAAAATTTAAACTCTTATATTTCCAAATTTCGCGTATTAAAAAGTTCTCTAAAACGGTGTCGTAAACTTACACAATGTTTTAGTTTTAGTACGCAGAAGGTTTCAAACCAAAATCTAGACCAATATTTTAGTTATGTGAAAATCTATATATATATATATATATTATATTCTTTGTTTCTTTTTTCCTTTTGGTCAACGTGAAAATTTAGATATATTTTTACAATTTTAAACGTCAAACATAATTATAAAATTGCAAAGAAATTAAGTTGTTAGGTGCACTCATGAGATTAGACTAAACACTTAAGTATGTACAAGTTTCCACTGAAAAAGTGCAGTTATTATATTTTGGAATTTTAATTAACTACAGTCGTGGTCAATTACCAGTTCTTATCTGAATTTAACACGTTGTCAATTGCTTTCGGTTATCAGTTCTTATTTGAGTTTAACATGCTGCCAAGCTGATGACATACGAAATAATTTAACATTGCTTTTAATCTTCGAAGAAAGTTAAGATGATATATACGAACCATGAACCATCTAGAGAATAATGTGGTAAAATACCAAATTCAAATCAGAATTGTAAATAAACGGCAAATGCCTAATGTAATGATTAAAAAGTATGTCAAAGAATAACTATATAATTCAAATTATTGTTTCTCCTTTATTTGAACGTATTCAAATAATTATTTCTATTAGCTGTAAACAATCATGAACATATGTATATTTGTAGTAGATAAAGGACGATAATTTTTTGAGGACGATATAATTTGATGTGGTCAATTAAAACTAATATTTAATTAATCCTTAACATTACAAAGGTAGTGCACATACATATATTAGTTTCGATTAACATCCACAAATGATCACGTAATTTTTAAAATTTTTTTGTAAAAGGGTTAAATGATCACGTAATTTTATTTATTTTTTTGTAAAAGAGTTAAATGATCACGTAATTTTTTAATTTTTTTTATAAAAGGGTTAAATGATCACGTAATTGTCCGTGAATCCGTGATAGACATGTATTTTATCTTAAAGTTTTGTGTTATACTTACCAGTTAATAAATATAAAGATATGTACATTTATACTTACGTACGGTATAAAAATTGTTACAAGTTAAAGGCATATGTGAAGTTTGCTTTCGAAAGTCATGTCTTTGGAAACTTATCTAGTCATTGTTATAACTTCGCCTTAGTAAATGCTTCCTTCTTTGAATTTATTTCTTGTATTTTTCTTAATTAATGGTTAGGATTCAAACTTACTCATCGTTTTCGTGGATATCAAATATCTCATTTCATTACGTATGGTAAAATAGCAAACAAAGAAAAACTCAAGAACTGGAAAAGAAAGAAAATACATATACAGGAATATATTTTACCTACCAAACTATCATGTTGAAACAATCAAATTACATTTACAGGAACTTTGCATTTTTCCCCCTCATTTTAATACTACTATATTAAACTATTAGACAAATAATCTTTCTCAATTTTATTCTTGGAAATACAAACACATATCAGTAAATTTATATAATACAAGACAACAAATCTTTCGACTATTGTATGTATACTCCCATCACTATAATTACTATCAAGAAGCAATACGTAAGAGTAGAATATACACGTATACATATATAGATGGGAGTTATACGTGTACATGTGAATTACATAATTAGCTAAGTAATTAAGAGCATTTAGGAGAAACGGTGCCTCGATCCTTAACATTGACATTTTTGCAAGAAGCTGTTCCTCCTTTGATGTTCACGTTCTCAAGCACAATCCCTTGGCATGGATACTTCTTACTGCAATTAAAGGTTATCGCCACATCTGTCGCGCTCGTACCGAATATGTTCTTGTACACAACGTTTTTCACTTGCACGGCGGATTCCTAATCAACATATATTTCACATTTTCAATCTGCGTCGAAGTAGGAGGCTAGTACTCTAGCTTATAATAAAGAAAAAAACATGGCTAAATCAAATAACTGAATTACTTGTTCTTCGCATTTGTCCTTGTCGCAGTAGTTCTGGTCTATTATGATCGGATTCTTGACATTTTCCATCCGAATGTTTTGAAATTTAATGTTCTTGGCAGTTCCTGATCCTCCCTGAAACCAGTAAGAAGGGGGTTGTTATATATTGACCATTTCAAAACATATGACGCAGATTCAACAAATTTATTATAAAAAAAAAAAAACAACTTTAGTGGGGATCATGTTTGTGGGAAAAAAAAAATAACAGTCACCTGATAAGTCTTAATCCTAACTCCATTATTACTCCCAGAGAACTTAGCGCCATCCACATTAATTCCTGAGACATAAGCTTTCGAATTGTCGTCCCCCAAGCTCCCAATGCTTCTCATCATCAACACCATTAAACAAAGGGAAGATCAATATTATAAGTTTTACTTCATTGAGTTGTAAGAACTATATATCAAATTAAGACTATAGTTCTACTATCCGTAGATTAGGATTCGAACAAAATAATATATGTATTGATTTACCTTATCCCATGACCGGGGCCGCAAGTTAAATCATAAATTTGAAGATTTTGTGTTCCATCCTCAATGGATATACAATCATCACCTATATAAAAGTAACCAACAACATTGTAATTATATATGAATCAATGAATGATAGCTACCGACCTCAGTTTAGCCTTATAACAGGTCTTTGTTACACATACATAAATACACCATAAACCCCAATTATATATATGAATCAATGTCATTATAATACCTGTTCCAATATCTGATTTGGAGACTCGAATGTTTTGGGTATTAGTGATATGGATACCATCAGTGTTGGGACTATCGCCTGGAGCAGTGATCACGACATTACTAACAACAACATTGTTGCATTTCTCAATTGAAATCTGAATCTGCTGCGCATTTTTCACCCTCAGATTCTTCACATTCAGATTCTTTAAGTTGTATAAAGTAAGAGCCTAGCATAAACACACACTTGTCAATTTTTATAATCCAAAATTCACTAAGCTTGAATGTGAAGAAATTAATTATATACATATACGTGGAACTTTTGCATTTACGTACCGTTGGCGCTGTTGTGCATGGCTGCATAAAAGAGAGAGAGAGAAAAAAAAAAGGATTCCAATTAATATAATTAACATGATCTGACAATTAATTAGGAATATTTTAAATATTTATATGAAAATATTTACAGGTCACATTCACATATAGTAATTAATTGGTGGAGTGTTGTGTACATATATATTACCTTAGATTTGTCGATTTTGCATGAATTTTGCCACCAGATTTTTCCGTTTCCATTGATAATCCCCGTCGACCCACCATCGACTGATAGATTGTTAACGTCTTCTAAGAGAAGCCAATGATTTTTGTCTTTGTAATCCGATCGTTTCGTAGATGCTGATAAAGTGCCTCGGATCTGCAATTAATCGGTAAACAAATAATTATTACTTGAGTTTAAACCAAAATATATATATATATATATATATATATTACCTGAAAGTTACGTAAAGATTTGCATGGGCCTTTGAATCGAGTAGACTTAAGGAGAAAAGTCTTCCCTTTAGGAACAAAGAAATTAGTAACTCCATTAGTTGAACATGCTTTCTTCCATGCTTTCTTGAAGGCCTACGCATATATTTTAGGCACATAAGCATGCCATCATCATCAATAGTCAATACAAAATAAAATATATCAACATATTCTGAATAACTTTTTATCAAAAAAAAGAAAAGAAAAAAGAACCTATTCTGAATATCTGACCCGTACATATTTTATTGTAAACATGTATAATATATTAACCTGAGTATCATCGGTTTTTCCATCTCCTTTGGCTCCGAACTTCAAAACATTAACGGTATCATCATCCGAGCTTTTCAATCTAAGAATATCCTCGTTGTTGAGCTTGATTAAGCTATCGGATTCAAAGCTTCCATCTTCATGACCATATCCATCATCAACGTTGCTACTCAATGCTTCGCACAACGAGAGCATCAAAAGAAAGCATAATAAAACAGCAAGAAGTTCGCAACAACGGGCCATTTCAAACTTTGCCTTTCAAAGACCTTTTTTCTTCTAAATGTTGTTTTTGTGATAAGATGAGAATGTTTGCTGTTTTATAGGGTTATGTAATATTAAGTTGAATAAGTGGAATGTATATGTATTTATAGGCAAATAGAATGAGGATCAAAAAAAGTTAATTAGATTTATAAAAGTTTTAGTGGCGTTGGAGGTATGGAGAGAAATTGAGATTGATACGAAAACCTCACTTTAAGCTTCTCGCCTTACCTCCTCTCCCCCTATGCATTTTTGTTTTCTCCTTTTATTTATTCAGTTTATTGTTTTCTTGATTAAGAGTTTCGCAGTTTGGTTACGTATTTTCTCTATAAATTATAAAAGAGTTTGTTTTCATCATCGTTTACCATTCACAGTAACATTTCATCATGTGCAATTACTGAGATAATAAGCAGTGCTTGATGTATTTCCATAAATACATATCAAAATTTGGGGAAAAAAATCATCAAAAGTTACAAGAAAACGTCATTATGTTCTGTGTCTATCAAAGTTCGGTAGTAGTTTTGGGTTCCTTTTTATTATTTCTTGCTTCTTCTTTTTTTTTTTGTGGGGCTGATATAACGTCGTAGACTCGTAGTATCTTTTAGAAAAATCTGCAGAAAGACAAAATATCATCATCTTTCTCTGTTTCGTATATTTATTTTAAAATTCAAACTCCCATATTCCTAAACTTATCGAATTAATTTTTTTTCTAAAACAGTATCGTAGAGTTGCACAATGTTTTAGCATAAGATTTTAAACCAAACATAGTTATAAAATTGCAAAGAAATTAATGAATTGTTAAGCGCACTCGTGAGATTAGACGACTAAACACTTAAGTACAAGTTTCCCATTAAAAAGTGCAGTACTTATTATATTTTGGACTTTTAATTAACTACCGTCATGGTCAATTTACCAGTACTATATCTGAATTTAACACGTTGTGATCAATTGCTGTCAGTTATCAGTTCTTATTTGAGTTTAACACGTTGCCAAGCTGGTGACATACGGAATAATTTAACATTGCTTTTAATCTTTGAAGAAAGTAAGGATGATATATGTGAAGCATCTAGAGAATAATGTGGCAAAATACCAAATTTAAATCAGAACTGTAAATACGTAAACGGCAAATGCCAAATGTAATGATTGAAAAGTATATCAAATAATAACTATATTATTCAAATTATTGTTTCTCCTTTATTTGAACGTATTCAAGTAATTATTTCTATTAGCTGTAAATAATCATAAACATATGTACTTTTTAGTAGATAAAGGATGATATAGTTTTTTTTTGTAGGACGATATAATTTGATGTGGTCAATCAAAACAAATATTTGATTAATCCTTAACATTACAAAGGTAACTTACTGCTTTAAAGTAACCTAAAAAATACCAAACTGCATGGGGCTTCAAGAAAAATGGGGAAGACTTTAGTGCCCATACATATATTAGAATCGATTAACATCCACAAAAGATATTTAGCAAAACAAAAAACATCCACAAAAGATCACGTAATCGATCGATGATAGACAAGTATTATTTTATCTAAATGTTTGTGTGTATTAATTACCAATTAATAAATATCAATATATATAAATGTGTATATATATATATAGAGATTTATACCTACGTATGGTATAAAAATTGTTACAAGTAAAAGGCATGTGAGAAGTTTGCTTGCGAGACATAATGGTATGGACCGTATGGTCGAAAGTCATGTCTTTGGAAACTTATCTAGTCATTGTTATACTTGGCCTTAGTAAATGCTTCCCTCTTTGAATTTATTTCTTGTATTTTTCTTAATTAATGGTTAGGATTCAACTTGCTCATCTTTTTCGTGATTGTCAAATATCTCATTTCAGTTTACCTTTTTCTTTTTTTTTTAATTACTTGGTGTTGGTAAAAGAGCAAATAAAGAAAAACTCAAGAACTGAAAAAGATAGAAAAAGACATATATATATATATATATATACGTTTAAAATTAAATGGAATCGTATTGGGTTGATTGTGTATTGTGATGAGCTAACTAATGTTTTTGGAGTACTTGGAGTAATTATGTATATGCAGCTAACCTAATCGAGAAATTGGTTTCCAAAGATTGTTATCTCATCGTATTGGGATGATTGTGCATTGATGAACACGAATCTAAAATTGTTAGTTGCATTGGTTAATCATTAAAACGTATAAATATTTGTGAACCGTGTTGAGTCGTCATCAATATGCATATATGGATTGCAGTAAAGAGCGACGAGATGATGGCGTAAATCCATGACTATTTGTTGTAAAAAAATTTTTGGTTTGTGAAAAATGTCACAAAGTTGATGATCATATAACTGACTTGTCAATTTGTCATCATGATTCGTATTGACCTTTTAAATTACGTACTCTACCTGGATGTTCTTCCTAATTTTCTTATGGTCGATTTCAACTCGAGATTGGTAAATTGGGGAATGGGATTTTTGGTTGGCCAAAACCAAAACACTCAAACCTCAAAAGAGTCCACTTTCATTTGAGAGGAAAAAAGATATTTAGGAGAATATTATTAGAATAAAAACTACAAAAGTGCAAAGAGGCGGTGGTTTCCTAATTTAACAAGATTACTTTATTACAAAGAGAAGATACTACAAACCATTAATTTCCTAATTTATTAATACCTTATACTACAATATGGTGAAAAAAATAGCCCAAACAACAAAGAAGCTTTTGGGTTTTAGACCAGAATCTCAACTTGCCATCTGAACATTTCCTCCCTTGTCACTGGGAGATTCAACGTCACAAGCCCAGCCTCGGCGTCGTACGTGAAATCAGTCTCTGTGTTTTCAACGGCGCATCTTAGTGGACGCTGAGAAGAATAAGCTCCAAAACGACCACAACCTCTAACACTCAGAGATATCAGAGCTGTTGGAGAACGGTTATTGCTGAGCGCACTAGAAGCCGAGGAGACCTCTCCATCGAAGTGTTCCGGTTTCTTGTCTGTCACGGAATTGATATCCATCGACTCAATAGCTCCGCTTGAGTTGAACATCTCCACAAGTCCGATAGGTGCGAATGAGATGTTTTCAGTGATTTCCTATTTATAGCCAAATTTCCAAAAATAAGTCACATTATGATTCCAAATTGTTATCATCAATCCAAGGCAATATTTAAACGTACCTTCAAAGGAGAGATGTGGAAGAGTTCATATTCAAGGACTTTGAGAGTTAGAGGAATTGAAGCACCTTTTGGTAGTCTTATCACTTCCCCTGTAAAAAAAAAAAAAAAAAAAAAGCATTGATCTGCAATGTTCAGAATATTTGTCTTGGCTGTAGAAAAAAGATGATTGGTTTTCTTTTATTTACCTGATTTGTAAGCGTAGACAATTGAATCTCCACTCCAATCTTCACCAGCCACTTGAGAAATGAGATCAGCATCATCCGCACGGACAGAACACGTGAGTGTGCCAGGAGAAGTATCATGAATCTGGTTCTTCTTTGTGTCCTTGCACCAACCAGCACCTTGACAGTTGAACACACCAACCATACCAGTCAACTTATTCATGTTCCATGTCTTGAGCAAGCTGTAAAAAAATTCAGTTTTTGCAAGTGTTAGGCTTAGGCTTTTAGGAGCAGAAGACGATGAAGAGAACAGTTCGTTAGAAAACAGGCAAACCTGATTCCATCTCTAGCTGGATCAGCGAATAAGCAGTCACGAGTAGGCCTACCCGGAAGCTTAGCACGAAGAACTGAACCATCGGGAAGAACCAGCTTCCTCAATAGATCAAAGTTGTGGTTGCCTGGCTTATCACTGCTCATATAATTCGAACAAAACATATCTCCAGTTAAAACCTCTGACTAAACATTTCCTAGTCAGAACTATAATTAAGTTAAGAGATGAGAGGAAGGCTTTACCTGACATAGATTGCGCATCCACCCACTGCACGTGCTGCAGCATGGTACTCTGCAGTTGGGTGTAGACTCTGAAAACATCAAAGGTTGAGTTACACAAGTGAACTCATGCTTTCTTAGACATATAAAGACATAAAAACTCTCTTTACTTATAAAGACATATAAAGACAACCAGCACCTTGGCAGTTGAACACACCAACCATACCAGTAAACTTATTCATGTTCCATATCTTGAGCAAGCTGAAAAGAAATATCAGTTTTTGCAAGTGTTAGGCTTAAGACTTAGGAGTGGAAAATAAAGAATAGAATAGTTAGTTAGAAAAGAGGCAAACCTGATTCCATCTCTAGCTGGATCAGCGAGTAAGCAGTCACGAGTAGGCCTACCCGGAAGCTTAGCACGAAGAACCGAACCATCAGGAAGAACCAGCTTCCTCAATAAATCAAAGTTATACGTTATACTGTATCTTTAAAATAGGAATATTTTTGTTTTGCATTAAAATTTTATAAGATTAACATAACTAATATAGAAATAATATTTTTAAAATTATTATTTTTTTGGTAGGAGGGATATTTTTAAAATTATTATCTTCGTTCTACATATCCCAAGATGAAAAATGTTCAGTTAATAATCCATATCCGAAATATGTAGAACTAAGGGCATCCTCATTGGTTAGACCCCTCTTAGGGTTTTCCCGAAATTTTTTTTTTTTAAATAAAATAAAAATTTTTAATTGTTTCAGCGAATTAAACGATGACACATGGCAGAATTCCTGAAGATCTAGTGTCTTCCTAAAGACACTGAAGAGCTCGTTGGCATGTAAAAACGCGGGCCCCACATGGAAAAACACCCAAAAAGGTGACGAATGAGGATGCCTTAAGAGCACCTCTAAGGGGTATCCTCATCGGATATATAAAAGGTGGGTGTATTCCGAAATTGTTTTTTTTTTTTAAGAAAAATTTATTTTTATTAATTTTTTATTTATTTCGGCGAATCGAGCAGCGACACGTGGCAGAATCGAGAAGATCCGGTGTCTTGGGGAAGACACATATGTGTTCGGGAAGACACCAACATGGCCCCACCTGTGCTATTTTTAAAAAAAATTGGAAAGACACCCTCTTAAATGTGCAATGAGGATGCCCTCTAGGAGATACTCATCAAGGCTCTCAAACATATAATAATAATATTTTAATATTATTTAATTATCTAATTAAAAATTAAATAATAAAACAAAAATAGACCAATAAAAAAAAGACAGATAAGCTAAGAGATTTTTATACGGGTTCTTAGAGCATCATTATTGGGGTCTCTTAAATGGGTTTTTAACCAAAAAAATAATAATTGTGAACAGTGTAAGAACCAATTTTTAAATAAGAACTTTAAGAAGCGGTTCTTAAGTGGATTCTTACACTGTTTTTCGCCACGTGTCAACCCCTAATTCACCAGATTTTTTTTGCCAAATTTTTTTTTTACTTTTTTTAACTTTAACTTATATAAAAAAAACTTTAACTTATATAAAAAAGTTAAAATTTGTTTAACTTCAACTTTAAAATTCTAAACTTTTTTTACATATTAATAAATTAGAATCGTTCGGTGGGTGAACAGAAAGCGATTAATTGATAAGATCAGAAAGAAACCCAAATTGAGCGTTCTTTTGCATTTGTTTTTCAAAATCTATGTTTTTAAAAAATTAAACTCTATTTAAAATAAAACAAAACTATTAATTTTTTCTTAAGAACCCCTAATGGGTTTCTACCAATAAAGCAGCAAAAACAAAATTTTTTTAACAAAATTTTTTAACTTCAAAATTATAATTAAATATTACTTAAGAAACCCAAATGGGTTTCTACCAATAATGATGCTCTTAAACTTTTTAATAGAGAACCGTTTCTCAGCTTTTAACTCTTTATTTTTTATTTAATTATTTTATATTAGATGAGATCCGCCCAATGCGCAGATTTTTTTTAACACAACTTATATCAAATTTTATATATTTTATATACTATTTTAGTTTTAGTGGAAATAAAATAGTCATTGATAAACTTATCCCAAAAATATTTTCTCAGATAATGTATTTGTTGCCTTGAGCCTTGATTCATTCATGCTTGAGAATGATTGTGAAAGCTGAGGTAAGTTGTTATCACAAAGCTCGAATCATTTCTATCACTTTTAACCTTTTTCGTTAGGGGACACCCATCAACTAAATATTTGTAGTAGTTTCTGCAAATTAAATGGATATCACATATACCCATTATTACTTTTGGTGTATTTGATTTTTTGGATGGCATGTAATTTTAAAACCATGAGAACTGACTAATCTTTCAGTGTTTTAGTCACAAGAGCATTGAAGGGTTGAATTTTAAATTTGTAAGAATTGAGAAATTGTTGTTCCATACCTTTGATTTGTGATGTTCTTAACCATCTTATTCTCACTTTCTCCATTTAAATCCGTCGTCAAGCACTTTTTGTAGCAATATCCATAAGAACATCATTCTTGTGTATCGATTATGTTACACTAATGAATCCTTCTTGCTTTTAGCTAACGACTTACCCTCAAAAATCCAATAATTTTTTTTTAAAATGTTAAGCATCAACGACGGGGAGTGAGATACATGCAACACGTTTTAAACCTGCTTTTTCCTCCAAGATTCTTATTCTTCGATTCAGATGTCCCTCATAATGTAGCTGAATAAAAAGCCATATTTCGTTATGAGCAGCTATATATTTTTATAACCATAAGCCACTTTAATTGTCATCTATAACAATATTACCATAAGTTTTATGGCTTTGAAAGCATAGGAATGTAAATTTTCTTACCATGTTCCAGTTAATGATAGGGATACCAAACCTCTTTGCCCTTCTTGATGTCCTCAAAAACCTTTAAATTTCTTTGTCTGCATCATATTAGACGCGAGGTTTTTTATATGGTTAAAATATGAATTTTGCATTTTGTTATATGTCACAAAGGAAAATAATTATAATTAGGCGATTATGCATCATTTTTTCTTACGATTTACCGCCTTTCGTTTATTTAGTTTCATATTTCTAAAGATTAATTTTTTTATCTATTGTGAAAAAATGTTTTGTGAGAGACTGAGAGGATATTAGAAAACACCAAAATAAAAGCCACATTTAATCATTCCTTCAACAATTAAATCGTAGCTAAAAATTATGTAACTTACATTTTCTTTATCAAGAAGAGTGTACAGCAGGTTTGCTAAACTCTTCAATTTCTCTGAGCCTTTTGTTCTCTGGAACAATGTTCTTTGACTCTCTTTGTCCAACAAGGTTTCTTTAAGTTTGACGCTTTTAGCTTTTCTGTCTCCACTTTTTCCTACAAATCCTTAATCTTTTCCTCATGGTCCTAGCTTTGATTTTTCATATTGGCTTCTTCTGCATTTTTTTTGAATCAAGCAGTTATTCTCTTATGAGTCGGACCATCGGTAGGAAAATCTACATCTATATCTGATAGATGCCATCATCAAGGTTGAGGTTTCTTCATACGGCTTTCTCAAAAGAACAACATGGTTCAATTGAACAAACCATAAAATACTTTTCTTCCATCATCAACTAAAGGATAAAATCTTAACAGTTTGTTTGATGCTTTCTATTTGACAATTTTATGACTATACCTACCCTATGTCAGATTTACTTGTACATATCCTGCAGATCACCGATTGACATCTCTACCATACGAGATATTGAACACACATTTTTTCCTTATTAATTTAGTTAATATATGTCTGTTTATAAAAATTTAAATAATAAAAAATCTAAAATTTTATTTGAATACATGAATAACAATTTTGTGTTTGGATACAAAAATAACCCTAAATACTCTCTTCTCCGACGATTAGGTTTTCGCAATCGCTCATTTTATTTCATTTTGTCTTCACTGGTTAAATTCCTCTGTACTGAGCCCTAATATCTGTCGATGGAAACTTCAGCTGTAAGTCTTAGTTTTGCTTTAGTCCCAAGATAAAATTGTCTCCTTTCCCGTTTCATGAATGATATATTTTGAGTCCTGTGACAACAGGAGGGAGAATTCGGGGGAAATCTAAAACGGAAACTCAAGAAGCTTTTTGTTTTGGCTCTGGGTACAAAAGATGTTAATGGTGTGGAGCTCTCCATTGTTGCCTCCAGAGGTCCAAATAGAAAATTTGGAGATTATCAATGGTGGTGCTCCATCTTTTTCGTTTTAACTCTAATGGGAAACTTAAATTCCGTTACTCATACTGTTGTTGTTTGCAGTAACGATGTAATGCACATGTTGTTTTCAAAACGAAACCGGTCCAAATTTGCTACTCCACAGGTTTGTTTGTATGATATATGGTCGTCTTATTGTATCCGATTCTTATCTGATTTTGTTTTTGTTATCACATATAGCACATTGCTTCAAAATTGCCTGCCTCTGAGATGGTGAAATCATGCTCTGTTACTGGACCTGGATTTATCAATGTTGTTATATCAGCTGAGTATATGGCTAAGGTACTCACTCCTCTTGTGTGTTTGCTCTCACTTGTACTAGAGATACTCATTTTACATCAATCTTATCTTATCCCCGCAGAGCATTGAGAATATGCTTATCAATGGAATTGAAACATGGGCGCCTAATCTTCCGGTTAAGAGAGCCGTGGTCGATTTTTACTCTCCAAACATTGGAGAAGAAATCCATGTTGGTCATCTAAGATCACCTATCATCGGTGACACTCTAGCTCGCTTGCTCGAGTACTCTAAGGTTGAAGTTCTACGTAGAAACCATGTTGGTGACTCGGGAACACAGGTAGCTAGCTACTTTCAAGTCATTTCTTTATTGTCGTCTTCTTCCAATATTTTTATCAAACAAATATTTCCTGCAGTTGGGCATGCTAATCGAGTACTTCTTTAAGGAATTTCCTAGTTCAGTTACTACTGCTGTGATAACAATTGAACATCTTCAGGTACATCCTATGGCCTCTCAAGCTTTACAGTTCAAGCTTTACAGTTCCTTTTTATGTAACTTTATACGAAAATCCAAAGCTATTCAGTTTCTAACTTCACATGTCATATCTGATAGGTTTTTTACAAATTTTCAAGACAAATGTTTTACGAGGATCCTTACTTTAAGCAAAAGGCACAACGTGCTGCGGTCCTTCTACAGGTTACCCAAATCACTGCTGCGTTTTTATGTTTGGCAGTGTCTCTGTATGCAGCTGCTGCGTTTAAGCTGCAGGATCTTATTTACTCCCATGTCTCTATTTTTTGCATGCATTTCATCTGTGCAGAATGGAGATCCTGTTTACGTCGAAGCTTGGGCTAGGATTTGTGAAATCAGCCGAACCGAGTCTACCAAGGTTATTCAGCGCCTCCAAGTTGAGCTTGAAGAAAAGGTAAAGGAATAGCAGGATCTGTACTATATTTTTCTTTTTAGCAGAATGGCATGGATGTGTACTAGATAATGGAAAATACTTTTGATTCATGACAGGGACAAAGCTTTTACATACCTTATATCCCTAACATGATTGAAGAATTGACTACCAAGGGTTTGGTTGAAGAAATGAATGGTGCTCGTGTTATATCTGTCCAAGACGTGAAGAAACCACTCATGCTTGTCAAGAAAGATGGTGGTTTTACCTATAGCACAACAGATATGGCTGCTCTTTGGTGGGTTAAATTACTAGTCTACATATATCTACCTCATATATTCTGACTTTTTGTGTCTCAACTGGCAAAAATTTGCCTGGCTCAGGTATCGGCTTAATGAAGAGAAAGCTGAGTGGATTATCTATGTGACAGATGCTGGCCAGCGTGAGCACTTTGATAAATTATTCAAAGTAGGTTTGATGATTATATTTAAGATCTGATGACTTGTGAAATGTTATGTCTTGGTCAGTCGTGACTGTGGCTTTCCTTTTACTCTAAATCAGGCTGCCAGAAAAGCAGGATGGCTTCCAGCCAATGATACAACTTACCCTAGAGCTAGCCATGTTGGTTTGGTGAAGTCGTTGGAGGAGAGGGCAGGCGGTTTAGAAGTTGGTATTCTAAAACAGTCCGCCTAGTTAGATTGCTAAATGAGGCCAAGGGTTGGAGTAAATTGTCCCTTTTAAAGCATGGTATAAGAAATGTCTTACGTTTTTGGATTTGTTGAAATTTATTCGCCTGTTCAGTTATTACGTGGCCTAACTCATCCCTCTCATGTTCCTCTCTGGTTAGGCAAGGAAGTATGGACACTCGAGGAGCTGGACCAAACAGCTGAGGCAGTTGGTGACAGTTTGGTGAAGTAAGTATCATCTTTATTCTACTGCTGGTGATAGTGGATTATACACAGCTAACTTTTTTTTTTTTTCCAAAGGTTTGCTGATCTGAAGAAGAACAGATTGATAAGTTATTCTTTCAGCTATGATAAAATGCTTTGTGACAAGGTACTGGAATTTGGCAGCTAGTCTATATATTTGCTTTATGCAGTCATGCTTATTGAATATTTGATCGCAGGGAAAAACAGCCGTTTACCTTCTTTACGCCCATGCTAGGATCTGCTCAATCATCAAAAAGTCTGGCAAAGACATAGATAAGCTGAAAAAGGCATGATCTCGAATTACTTGATTCTTCTAATCACTCTTCCTCTGTTCGTCTTCTTGGCTGCACCTGAACTTTCCATTGTCATTTAAAGCTGTGTGTATGATATGATATTCTAGGAAACGAGACACTAATTTTCTTGGATTTGTCAACACCTACCAAGTGTGCTGTAATTCATACGTTTCAGCACCTATTTTATTGCAGGCAGGAAAGCTAGCATTGGATCATGCAGACGAACGGGCACTGGGGCTTCACCTGCTTCGGTTTTCGGAGGTGCTGATTGATTATATAGTGTTTAGTTTCATATTCGATTTATTTTTCTTAGTACCAATAGCAATCCACGATTTGCAGACGGTTGAGGAAGCGTGCACCAAACTGTTACCGCACGTGCTGTGCGAGTACCTCTACGGCTTATCCAAACAGTCCTCCAAATTCTACAAGAATTGTCAGGTAAGCATCCCCAAAATTTCCTACTTTTTCTATTTAGCCTAATAGACTCCACCATTATTTTCATCTTTCTCTTGAACTTTTAAAGGTCAATGGTTCAGCAGAGGAGACAAGCCGTCTCCTACTTTGTGAAGCAACGGCCATAGTCATGCGGAAATGCTTCCACCTACTTGGAATCACCCCTGTTTATAAGCTTTGATAAAACCAATCAAAAGGCAAAACCAACTTTTATTTATGCACAACGAACTAGTGAGAAAGGCTCACTCCATCCCTGGATTCTTCTCTGTCAGCGTTTTGTAAAACTGTAACCCAGAATTGTTAATTTCTGTCTTATTAGTTATCTGACTTATTAAAGACGTGCCAGAATCTAAGATATTGTAGACACAAAGCCTAGTTCCTAGTATAGACCAAAACGTTTTCCAAAAGTGACTAAGGAACTTAGTGTCTCTATTCGAAATAATTGTCCTAGGCATGTTATGAAGTCTAACCATTTCTTTAAAGAATAAATCAGCTACATGAATGGCATCATCAGTTTTATGACAAGGGATGAAATGAGCCATTTTAAAAAATCTGTCAATAATCACAAAAATGGAATCCTTACCGGTTTTTTTTTAGGTAATCCAATTACAAAGTCCATAGAAATGTCATGCCAAGGATGCAAAAGAATAGGTAAAGGAATATACAAACCATGGTTTTGAGTGGTAGATTTGGATTGCTTTTAAGTGACACATCTTTGACAAGCTCTCTCGACATCACTTCTCATATGCGGCCAAAAGAAATGGTCTTGTAATATGGTCATGGTTTTTGCCACGCCAAAGTGTCCCATGAGGCCACATGCATGAGCTTCCTTGACAAACAAGTCTCACAAAGAAGAGTTAGGCACGCATAATCTATTTTCATAAAACAAGATGTAAAGAAAACACCGATAGTGCTTAGCACTAGCCCAAGACCGTAATACCCCGAGAAACTCGAAAGAACCAAAATGAGAAACTCTCCAAGTATGATAGAAAATTTGGAAGAACAATTAGAGAACACTTAAAAGATTTTTAAAGAGACTTAGAGAACTTATGAAAGACACTCTTTCTTTAAACTTGCTTTTTATTTCACTTCTTCAAGTTCATTACAAATAGTAAAGGAGGGAGCTATTTATAGGCTCCAAAACTACAAAATATCTTACAAACCTTCTTCTTCTCTAGAATTCTCGAAAATAATATCTAGATATTTTATGTTATAAATATCTAGATTTTTCCACACTAATCTCTAGATATTTTATCTAATAGAATTTTCTAAAACACTTAAAGGAGGTGATAATCTTTAAGATATTTCTAGAAAAATTCTAGAACTTGGGCTTAATTTTGGGTTTGGTCCAATAATGGATAATTGGATTATGAACCCATAATTAAGCTTAACCAAAATCAGGTTTAATTTTCAATACTCCCCTTTAAACTTGATTTTGTCAACTATCCCGAGTTTCGAACGAATTACCTCGAACTGACCTTTTGGTAATGCCTTGCTTTAAACCTATCAATAATCTCATTCGCTTTTCGCTTTATTCAATAGACCCATTTGCACGAGACGGGTTGGACATCTTTGGGTTTTGGAACCAAATCCCAAGTTTCATTTTTTATTAGAGCATTCATCTCCTCATTCATTGCGATCTCCCATTATTGAACCCCTTTTGCTTCTTCATATGAAGTTGGCTCATCCTCATCTAAAGGGGCTGCAAAGAAGCATGAGAAGGTGGTGATAAAATCGTCATCTCTAAACCGTGCTGACCTAATAATATTTCTTTTAGGTCGTTGACTTACAATGGAACCATGAACTTGCTCCAATTCTTGCTCTTGGTTATTACTCCCCCTCTCAACTTGTATCTCATTTTCATGATTTCTATTCTCAAGTGGTACTTAAAGAGTTGATTCATCGATCTTGGAGGAACTCGCACCATCTTTCTCAACCAAGACTTGAGGTGGCCCATAGTATGTGGAAACTTCATCAAAGACAACATCACGAGACACAACATACTTGTTTGTCTCAGGATCCATACACCTCCAACCTTTCCTTTGTTCATCATAGCCAACAAAGATGCATTTCTTCGCCTATGCCTCCAACTTGGTTCTTTGAGAATCAAACACATGGACGTAGCAAATTGATCCAAATATCCTGAGATGTTTCACCGTTGGTTTTTTTCCATGAACCATCTCATAAGAAGACTGCATATTTTTTGGACTAAGTGGAATTCGGTTGATGACATAGGCTGCACATCTCATGCCTTCTGCCCATAAGGCCTTAGGCAAATCCTTCCCATATAGCCAACTTTTACATGTCTCACTTAGATGTCTAATCTTTCTTTCTGCTACTCCATTTTGTTGAGGTGTATATGGGCATGTAAATTCTCTCTTGATACCATGATTTCGACAAAAAGAGAGAAACTCCTTTGACATAAACTCCCCTCCATTATCCATCCTTAGGGTCTTAATCTTCCAATTCAACTCTCCTTCCACGGTGATCTTGAACTCTTGGAACTTGGAGAATACTTCTGATTTTTCCTTTATAAAGTATACCCAAGTATACTGTGAGAAGTCATCAACGAACAACAATATGTAGCGAAACCCGGAATATGAGGGTATTTTTGTCGGACCCATTAAATCACTATGGACCCTCTCCAACAGAGCATTGCATCGTGAGGTAGAGTAGTCAAATGGAAGTCTATGTGACTTTCCATATTGGCATCTTTCACAAAGTCTTCCATCATCTTGAAACTTCAACTTTGAAAGCCTGTTAACTAAGTTTTTATTCACCATGACCTTAAGCTTAGTCATATTTGTATGACCAAGTCTAGCATGCCATATAAAGGCATTGTCATTTGTACTCATCTTCTCCACATAAGTGTTTGAAGCAGATAAAATATAAAGATCTTTAACTCGTGCTCCGGTGTGAACTACGTGCGCCTTTAACTCTTGAATGTTTTTCAAAAATTTAACTTATTTTTGGCCAAATAAAACGTAGTTACCTGAGTCCACCGCGTTTACCACAGAGAGAAGATTTTTTTTTTATTCCAGGAACATGGTTTACATTCATAAGAGTGATTGGGCTTCCATCATCTCCTTTGATGACAACTGTTCCTTCCTTCTCAACGTGATGGATTGAATTATATGCGGTAATGATTGCTTGTTTTCCGTCATGGTGCTGAAGACTAAAAAATAACTTCTCATCTCCCGTGATATGATGGCTACAACCGGAATCTACAATCCAATCATTTTTCAATTTCATTGGACTGGATTTACCTAAGGATGCAGCTTCCACTGTGAAACATTTCCCCTATTTTTCGTCTTCAGTATGATCTTTTGATTCCACCATATTTATTTTCTTTAGTTTGACTCGACAATCCTTTTTAAAGTGCCCAAGTTTCTTACACCGATAGCACTTGAATTTTTTCTTATCTCCCATGGATGATCCTTGACGTCCATCATAGTTTCTTAGGCCTCCATCCTTGAGTTTGAGATTTAAGCCTTGTTGCCTTCGGGCCACAAGTCATCATGAATTTTAACTCCCACCATTTGTTGGGCAAGTGATTCTTGCGAAGCTTGCAAGTTTTCAAACTCCTCCAAGGAAGGTTGTGTAGCCCATCCTTTAACCGAAATCACAAACGGGGTATACACGGATTGTAGACCTCGAATAATAACCCGTTTCAAACGAGCTTCCGAAATATATTCTTCTGGATTAAGAGTATTAATCTCCAAGCAAAGACTTTTTACCTTGATAAAAAATTTTGAGATTAAAGACTCCCTTTGCTTCGCAATCGGTAGCTCATTCTCTAATAGTTGTAAACGAACTTCGTTCTTCTTGTTGAACAATTAGTCTAGCGCCTGCCAAATAGAATTAGTGGATGTACACCTTGAGACATGCTCAAATATTCCCACGGATATTGACCTCTTTAGGGCAAACTCCGCCTTAACATTCTTCCGTGTCCATTCTTTTGTCGCTTCCGCAGTTGCAACATCTCCAGTTGGTGGTCTAATGCTGCTACCGCCGACGACATCCCATAAGTCCTCACTCACCAAGTATGACTCCATACATGACTTCCATAACTGGTAGTTAGATTGGTTTAAGATCTCCATTCCCAATCCAACAACACGACCCATTGATTCCATACTTAGAGTAAACTCGAGCTCTCTATAACCCCGATCTTGATGAGCACAAGATTAGAATGGCTCTGATACCATGTAAAGAAAACACCGATAGTGCTTAGCACTAGTCCAAGACCGTAATACCCCGAGAAACTCGAAAGAACCAAGATGAGAAACTCTCCAAGTATGATAGAAAATTTGGAAGAACAATTAGAGAACACTTAAAAAGATTTTTAAAGAGACTTAGAGAACTTATGAAAGACACTATTTCTTTAAACTTGCTTTTTATTTCACTTCTTCAAGTTCATTACAAATAGGAGAGTAGGGAGCAATTTATAGGCTCCAAAACTACAAAATATCTTACAAACCTTCTTCTAATCTCTAGAACTCTCTAACATAATATCTAGATATTTTATGTTACAAATATCTAGATTTTTCCACACTAATCTCTAGATATTTTATCTAATAGAATTTTCTAGAACACTTAAAGGAGGTGATAATCTTTAAGATGTTTCTAGAAAAATTCTAGAACTTGGGCTTAATTTTGGATTTGGTCCAATAATGGATAATTAGATTATGAACCCATAATTAAGCTTAACCAAAATCAAGTTTAATTTTCAATACAAGAAGCCATCGGTCTTGTAATATTTTCCCACACCATATTTTTCACACGATTCATAGATATCTTTAAAGTCAGCATCAACAGCATATTATTTTTTTTTTTTTGGCTCAAAACCAAGTAATTTGACTTCCAAAGAATTCAAGAGAACGTATTTCCGAGAAAGAGCATCGGCTACTACATTCTCCTTACCTTTTTTGTCCTTGATCACGTTTGGGAAAGTTTTAATGAACTCAACCTACTTGTCATGTCTTTTGTTGAGTTTATGTTGTCCTTTGAGATGCTTAAAAGACTCATGATCCATGTAGACACATCTGCATATTGTCTAGAATTTCTATTTTTCTGCTTTGATTTCATGTTCGATTTTAACAAATATTTCGACCCCAATCGTAGCATCTTTCTACTATGAATTATGGTGCCGGATTTTGCATACGTATTTTGTACCCGGTATACTATTCTGGGATCCACATTTTAACCTAAATTTGACCATAACTTTATATTTTATTAAACACTTAAGCCTTTAGTCTCTCTATTTTCTCCCCTTTGATATTTCGTCACCCGGAAGACAATATATATATATTTCAGTATCTTCCTGAAGACTCTATGACGCTCAAGTTATGAAAGTGACATGACTGGACAAAGAATCGGTTCTTGGGATACAAGGAGAAGAAGAATAAGTCAAATTTATAGCCAAATTTCCAAAAATAAGTCACATTATGATTCCAAATTGTTATCATCAATCCAAGGCAATATTTAAACGTACCTTCAAAGGAGAGATGTGGAAGAGTTCATATTCAAGGACTTTGAGAGTTAGAGGAATTGAAGCACCTTGTGGTAGTCTTATCACTTCCCCTGTAAATAAAATAAAAAACAAGCATTGATATGCAATGTTCAGAATATTTGTCTTGTCTGTAGAAAGAAGATGATTGGTTTTATTTTATTTACCTGATTTGTAAGCGTAGACAATTGAATCTCCACTCCAATCTTCACCAGCCACTTGAGAAATGAGATCAGCATCATCCGCACGGACAGAACACGTGAGTGTGCCAGGAGAAGTATCATGAATCTGGTTCTTCTTTGTGTCCTTGCACCAACCAGCACCTTGACAGTTGAACACACCAACCATACCAGTCAACTTATTCATGTTCCATATCTTGAGCAAGCTGTACAAAAATTCAGTTTTTGCAAGTGTTAGGCTTAGGCTTTTAGGAGCAGAAGACGATGAAGAGAACAGTTAGTTAGAAAACAGGCAAACCTGATTCCATCTCTAGCTGGATCAGCGAATAAGCAGTCGCGAATAGGCCTACCCGGAAGCTTATCACGAATAACTGAACCATCGGGAAGAACCAGCTTCCTCAATAGATCAAAGTTATATGTTATACTGTATCTTTAAAATAGGAATTTTTTTGTTTTGCATTAAAATTTTATAAGATTAACATAAGTAATATAGAAATAATATTTTTAAAACTATTTTTTTGGGTAGGAGGGATATTTTTAAAATTATTATCTTAGTTCTACATATCCCAAGATGAAAAATGTTAAGTTAATAATCCATATCCGAAATATGTAGAACTAAGAGCACCTCTAACTGGGAGATACTCATCCAAGACTCTTTATATGGGTTCTTAAACTTCTTAATAGAGAACCGTATCTTAGCTTTTAATTCTTTATCTATTTTTATTCAATTATTTTATATTAGGTGAGATCCGCGCAATGCGCAGATTTTTTTTACACAACTTATATCAAATTTTATATACTATTTTAGTTTTAGTAGAAATAAAATAGTCATTGATAAACTTATCCCAAAGTGAATATCTTTTCACTATCTTTTCTCACACAATGTATTTCTTGCCTTGAGCCTTGATTCATTCATGCTTGAGAATGAATGTGAAAGCTCACGTAAGTTGTTATCATAAAGCTCGAATTATTTCTATCTCTTTTAACCTTTTTCTTTATGGGACACCCATCAAATTAAATGGATATCACATATACCCATTATTACTTTTGGTGTATTTGTTTTTTTTCATGGCATGTAATTTTAAAATCATGAGAACTGACTAATCTTTCAGTGTTTTAGTCACAAGAGCATTGAAGGGTTGAATTTTAAATTTGTAAGAATTGAGAAATTGTTGTTCCGTACCTTCGATTTGTGATGTTCTTAACCATCTTATTCTCACTTTCTCCACTTAAATCCGTCGTCAAGCACTTTTTGTAGCAATATCCATAAGAACATCATTTTTGTGTATCTATTATGTTACACTAATGAATCCTTCTTGCTTTTAGCTAACGACTTACCCTCAAAAATCCAATAATTTTTTTTAAACGTTAAGCATCAACGACGGGGAGTGAGATACATGCAACACGTTTTAAACCTGCTTTTGCCTCCAAGATTCTTATTCTTCGATTCAGATGTCCCTCATAATGTAGCTGAATAAAAAGCCATATTTCGTTATGAGCAGCTATATATTTCTATAACCATAAGCCACTTTAATTGTCATCTATAACAATATTACCATAAGTTTTATGGCGCTATGACGCTCAAGTTATGAAAGTGACATGACTGGACAAAGAATCGGTTCTTGGGATACAAGGAGAAGAAGAAGGATGAGAGGAGAAAGGAGTTTAAAGCTAACCTTTCCGATCAAATGCAATGAAGCAGGCCAGCCTAATGAAATAGCAGTTTCTAGGTTTTGTTGCTCATTGTCTTCTGTTAGAGCTGATATGTAACTGTAAGAAAAGAGGAAAGAATTGACATTAAGATTAAATCTCACAGTTTGATACAAAAGCTATAGTTTATAACAACACATCAGTGTGTGAAGGCGTAATGTTTCAACATTTACATGCCGTACCTTTCTATATATAGCATTTTAATTTAATTTTGTTAGTTTGATAATTATTTCCTACTCTTAACGAATTCCTTTGTTCGCCTGACCTACATCCTCCTCCAGGGATACCCACTGAAGAATGGAACTGATATTGAGGCCGACACATTTAACATACACACCTCATTAAGGATACATAAGAGATAAATAGCGGTGAGCTCTCTGGCTTTAATCCAGATCTTAATCCTAAAAGGTGTATATATATATATATAAAGGAATAAAACCATAGATTTTAAAAAAGGAATACAATTCTAAAAGGAAAAGGAATTCTAATTTCCTAAAATAAAATATAAGATTTTCTTTTTAAAATTTAGATTTTTAGATTATTTAAACTCCAATAATTATATTTTTAATACGCTTCTAAATTTTTATTATTTGAACAAACTAGTTGTTTTTTTTTAATATTCTAACCTAATTTACTATTCTAATTGGTTATTATTAAATAAAATTTATAGTAAAATTTTGTCTAATTTGTAAAATTCCTCTGTACTGATCCCTAATCTCTGTCGATGGAAACTGCAGCTGTAAGTCTTAGTTTTGTTTTAGTCCCAAAGATAAAATTTGCTCCTTTCCCGTTTCATGAATGATAATTTGAGTCCTGTGATAACAGGAGAGAGAATTCGGGGGAAATCTAAAACGGCAACTCGAGAAGCTCTTTATTTGGGCTCCGGATCCGAATAATGCTCTTTATTTGCAAGTCTCGCTTGTTGCTTCCAAAGGTCCAAATCGAAAATTTGGAGATTATCAATGGTGCTCCATCTTTTTTCGTTTAAGAAAAATTAAATTCCTATTCTGTTTGTTGAATTACTCATATATACTGTTGTTGTTTGCAGTAACGATATAGTGCACCGGTTGCTTTCATTGCGTGTACCGGGCGATTATGTTGAACAAATAGAAAAGGTTTGTTTGTTGGGTCTTTTGTATGCTGTATGGTCGTGTAGTAGATTCTTATCGGATTTTGTTTTATCTCACATAGACCGTTGTGGGAAACTTGCCTGCCTCTGAGATGGTGAAATCATGCTCTGTTACAAGACCTGGATTTATCAATGTTGTTATATCAGCTGAGTATATGGCCAAGGTACTCCTGTTGTGTATTTGCTCACTTGTACATTTTACATAAAATTTATCTCCTATTTTATTTGATCTAATCCCCCCGCAGAGCATTGAGAAAATGCTTATCAATGGAATTGACACATGGGCGCCTAATCTTCCGGTGAAGAGAGCCGTGGTCGATTTTTACTCTCCAAACATTGCAGAAGAAATCCATGTTGGTCATCTAAGATCACCTATCATTGGTGACACTCTAGCTCGCTTGCTCGACTACTCAAAGGTTGAAGTTCTACGTAGAAACCATGTTGGTGACTGGGGAACACAGGTACCTACTTTTCTGCTCTCCAAGTGATTTCTTAATTGTCGTCTTGTTCCACTATTTCTATCAAACAAATCTTTGAGAAATTTCCTGCAGTTGGGCATGCTAATCGAGTACCTCTTTGAGAATTTTCCTGCTGTGCTAACAATTCAAGATCTTGAGGTACATCCTATGGCCTCTCAAGCCTTACAATTCCTTTTATGTAACAATATTGCTTTATATGAAAATCCAAAGTTTCTAACCTCACATGTCATATCTGATAGGTTTCTTACAAATTATCAAAAAAAAAATTTGACAAGGATCCTGCCTTTAAGAATAAGGCACAACGTGCTGCGGTCCTTCTACAGGTAACCCAAATCACTGCTACGTTTTTATGTTTGGCAGTATGCAGCTACTGCGTTTAGGCTGCAGGATCTTATTTACTCTCATGTCTCTATTTTTCTTTCTTTCTTTTTTGCGTTTCTTCTGTGTAGAATGGAGATCCTGTTTACTTCAAAGCTTGGGCTAGGATTTGTGAAATCAGCCGAACCAAGTCTACCAAGGTTATTCAGCGCCCCCAAAGTAAGCTTGAAGAAAAGGTAAAGGAATAGCTGGATCTGTACTATATTTTCTTTTAAGCAGAATGGCATGGATGTGTACTAGATAATGGAAAATACTTTTGATTCATGACAGGGACAAAGCTTTTACATACCTTATATCCCGAACATGATTGAAGAATTGACTACCAAGGGTTTGGTTGAAGAAATGAATGGTGCTCGTGTTATATCCATCCAAGACGTGAAGACCCCACTCACACTTGTCAAGAAAGATGGTGGTTTCACCTACAGCACAACAGATATGGCTGCTCTTTGGTGGGTTAAATTACTAGTCTACATATATCTACCTCATATATTTTTACTTTTTTGTGTCTCAACTGACAAAAATCTGCCTGGCTCAGGTATCGGCTTAATGAAGAAAAAGCTGAGTGGATTATCTATGTGACAGATGCTGGCCAGCGTGAGCACTTTGATAAGTTATTCAAAGTAGGTTTGATGATTTTATTTAAGATCTGACGACTTGTGAAATGTTATTTTCTTGGTCAGTATTGACTGTGGTTTTCCTTTTACTCTGAATCAGGCTGCCAGAAAAGCAGGATGGCTTCCAGCCAATGATACAACTTACCCTAGAGCTGGCCAGCGTGAGCATTTTGATAAGTTATTCAAAGTAGGTTTGATGATTTTATTTAAGATCTGACGACTTGTGAAATGTTAATGTCTTGGTCAGTCGTGACTGTGGTTTTCCTTTTCCTCTGAATCAGGCTGCCAGAAAAGCAGGATGGCTTCCAGCCAATGATACAACTTACCCTAGAGCTAGCCATGTTGGTTTTGGTCTAGTCCGTGGAGGAGAGGACGGGCGGTTTAGAAGTTGGTATTCTAAAACAGTTCGCCTAGTTAGCTTGCTAAATGAGGCCAAGGCTTGCAGTAGAATGTCCCTTTTAGAGCGTGGTATAAGAAATGTTTTACGTTATTGGATTTGTTGAAATTTATTCGCTTGTGGCCTAACTCATCCCTCACATGTTCCTCTCTGGTTAGGCAAGGACAAAGAATGGACACACGAGGAGCTGGACCAAACAGCTGAGGCAGTTGGTAACAGTTTGGTGAAGTAAGTATCATCTTTATTCTACTGCTGGTGATAGTGGATTATACAGCTAACTGTTTTTTTTTTCCAAAGGTTTGCTGACTTGAAGAAGAACAGATTGACAAGTTATACTTTCAGCTATGATAAAATGCTTTGTGACAAGGTACTGGAATTTGGCAGCTAGTCTACATATTTGCTTTATGCAGTCATGCTTATTGAATATTTGGTCGCAGGGAAAAACAGCCGTTTACCTTCTTTACGCCCATGCTCGGATCTGCTCAATCATAAAAAAGTCTGGCAAAGACATAGATGAGCTGAAAAAGGCATGATCTCGAATTACTTAATTCTTCTAATCACTCTTCCTCTGTTCGTCTTCTTGGCTGCACCTGAACTTTCCATTGTCATTTAAAGCTGTGTGTATGATATGATATTCTAGGAAACGAGACACTAATTTTCTTGGATTTGTCAACACCTACCAAGTCTGCCGTAATTCATACGTTTTAGCACCTGTTTTATTGCAGGCAGGAAAGCTAGCATTGGATCATGCAGACGAACGGGCACTGGGGCTTCACCTGCTTCGGTTTTCGGAGGTGCTGATTGATTATAGTGTTTAGTTTCATATTCGACTTATTTTTCTTAGTACCAATAGCAATCCATGATTTGCAGACGGTTGAGGAAGCGTGCACCAAACTGTTACCGCACGTGCTGTGCGAGTACCTCTACAGCTTATCCAAACAGTCCTCCAAATTCTACAAGAATTGTCAGGTAAGCATCCCCAAAATTTCCTACTTTTTCTATTTAGCCTAATAGACTCCACCATTATTTTCATCTTTCTCTTGAACTCTTAAAGGTCAATGGTTCAGCAGAGGAGACAAGCCGTCTCCTGCTTTGTGAAGCAACGGCCATAGTCATGCGGAAATGCTTCCACCTACTTGGAATCACCCCTGTTTATAAGCTTTGATAAAACCAATCAAAAGGCAAAACCAACTTTTATTTATGCACAACTAACTAGTGAGAAAGGCTCTCTCCATCCCTCAATTCTTCTCTGTCAGCGTTTTGTAAAACTGTAACCCAGAATTGTTAATTTCTGTCTTATTAGTTATCTGACTTACTAAAGACGTGCCAAAATCTAAGATATTGTAGACGTGTGAATATTGTCTAGAATTTCTATTTTTCTGCTTTGATTTCATGTTTGATTTTAACAAATATTTCGATCCCAATTGTAGCATCTTTCTACTATGAATTCTGGTGCCGGATTTTGCACACGTATTTTGTACCCAGTATACTAGTCTGGGATCCACATTTTAACCTAAATTTGATCATAACTTTAAATTTTATTAAACACTTGAGCCTTTAGTCTCTCCATTTTCTCCCCTTTGATATTTCGTCACCCAGCATATCTAGTTACAGCCCTACCAATCAAAACCATTCTCTACAAAAAATTTAACCACAAAGAGGCTACTTGATGTCAAGTAACATACTCAATTGAAAATGAAAAACCGGCCAAATGCAGCATGGTTAGGTGGAAGAACGAACTTCACATTTTTGCTTTCATCAGTGGATAAACGGTTACAGATGTTCTAGAAGTTATCCTAGACAATTAAGCACCCTCCTATCTTATCAAAATTAACCAAGCTGATAGAAAGATTGAAGTAGAACTGGCGGATTACCTAGGTAGTGTGATTGCATTAATGTTAAAGACAAACCTGAAAAACAACATTGGATTATTAGCTTCAAAAGAGGAAAAAGGATTAAACTAAAACCCATGAAGAGCAAAATATGCAAATGGAAACAAGGAAAAAACATACCTGCCCAGATGAGCTATCTAATGAGTGCCACTCTGGACCCGTCTGGCCTTCACGTTCAACATTAATAGTTACTGAGCCAAGGACAGTACTTTTCCAAATGATATCCCAGTCATAAATTCATCTGCCATAAGATATGTAGTAAATGTTAGAGAAGGTAGCTGGTAAACATAACAGTACATGTTTTGCATCTGAAGACTGATATAATTGAATCGATATGCTTAATTTAAAGAATAAGTTTTTCATTATTCTTTACCAAGGATTTGAACCTAATGGGCTTCACATGACAAGTCCAAAAAACTTTAAATTACTATAGCATATAAAAGCAGCAAGTGATGATAACCTTAACTGTGGGAAAATTGAACTCCTCACCCCACATTGGATTCCTCGAGACAGGGACCATAGAACTGTAACAATCACAGAGCTATTACATTAGACAATCCAATGTGTAAGAACTCATCAACCAAACCACCGATATAAGTTTTCCCTTTTTGGATGGATAGAGGTTGTTGGGGAGAAGCTAAAGGACAGCGTAAAAGAGCAGGAAGGAAATGACACCAAAAAAAACTTCCTTCGCCTTCATGACCAATTAGATCACCAAGATACCTACACAAGATTTTTAAGGCATAAAACAAACTTCCTTCGCCTTCATGACCAACTAGATCACCAAGATACCTGCATGGTGCCTATTCATAATGATGGATGCTAGGTGTTACAGGCCATGATACACTTAGCTCATGACCCTGCCTTATAGGAACAGCCTTCACAAGAACCTAAAACCAATGAAAAAAACCTTAGAAACATTATAGCATGAATTTATCTTCATTTCCTGTAAATGCTAAAGCTCAAATAAGGAACAAAACCTGCAAATGGTCTGGAGTACACGGCTGACCAGGAAATCTAGGAATATCCTTGTTGGTGTTTCGAATATCCTGGAAAAAGATTAATAACAACCTGCATCGTTTTTCTGATCCACTATTAACAATAGCATCAGGAACTGATGTTCCATTTAAATTGTTTGCACCAATGAGATTCTTAGCAGCCAGCAGTTCCACCTGGAAAAGGACTACGAGATCCCCACATTGATGCAATCTTACTGTCCTATCTATGCTTGATGAACAGTCTCAAGTCTCAACACTCAGAACATTCAAGCATTTACCTTGATTATATAGCAGAATGTCGTTACTTATAGAAGCACTGACCTTCATTTGCTTAGAGAAAACATTGGAGTGAAAACATATTTGACAATGATACATGAATGACCTCTCCAGGGCACATGAATAACCTAATGAAATTTTCAGTCAGAGCACTGAACATGAAAAGGAAATCCCATCACAGGCACACACAACTTTTGAACTCTCATATGAGATTAGCTCAATGATACATTTAGTACTGGCTATGTTACTTCATCTGGCAGAGGCCCTGGCTTTTGCTGATCCAACGTGACCCTTCTTCTACAGGCTCCAGCATATCCAGTTACAGCCCTACCAATCAAAACCATTTTGTACAAAACTTGTAACCACAAAGCCTACTTGTTATCAGCTAATATACTCAGAGCTACTGTAATTGGGGAGGTAGCAGTAGAGGCATAAGGTAACCAATTCCTGTAGAAAGGAAAGGAGAAAGGAGAAAGCAGAAGAACGATGAGAAGATAAAGGAGTTTAGTTTCACTGATCATACTAAATAAAATAGTAAACCCTAGCACGCCCATCATTAAGTCTAAATACAAAACTAGCAAGCCCATATTAAGTCTACGAGGCTATTCGAGAGATGTATCATTGCAAAAAGACATGAAGCAGCAACTCTTTGGGGCGACTCTCTGGATAACGTATGTTGCAAATCCTCATGAAATCGGTTGCTTTTGGATCAGCTGCCTCTTTATTGTTCCAAATCTTCTTTGTCATCATCTCTTTTACCAAAAGTCCCACGGCCCAAACATCATGAACTTCCTTGGTAGTTCCATCAGATCTAGACTCTGGTGACATCATAATGTCACATCCTAAGTGTGGTTTTGCCTTGCTCCACCAACTACTGTCACCTATTTTTTTGGTCGTTCCAAAATCTGTGATTTTCGCATATAAAACTTCTTGGCTACGAAAAAGCAGAATATTGCCACTGTGGAGGTCGCCATGCACAAATCCTGCTTGGTGAATTGATTGAAGCCCTTGCAAAATCATGCGCGTGAAAGAACGCACTCTGTCTATGGAGATGTCATTCGGACGATTCCTTTCTATCTCCTCGGAAAGTGTTCCAGCAGGAGCATATTCCATAAAGAAACAGTAAAACGTCGAACCACGTAAAGAGCGCTCATGGATTGAGTCTCCGATGGACTGAACAATTCCAACTAAACCCCTGAGTACTGACATTACCTCACATTCGTTACTGGCCTCGGATTTGGAAGCACAACTCTTCCTGACATAACACACCACATTGCCAGCCGGTGTTATGAATTCCATTAGCTCCACATATACATCTAGCATCTTCCTGAAACACTTCTTTACTGTCCCATAGCACATCTTCAAATCTATTTTATCCTGCGACATCTCTTCTGCTCCTAGTTTTACTCTTGCTAATGCCATTGATTTAATCTCTATCAAAAAGTCTGCATAGGTGTGAGTAGTAAGCAAACCAAGCACATCAAGAACTTCCCTCACTGCTATCTCAGCCTGGACCAGTGACACCACGCCATCTTCATCAGACGTTGATGCTTCCATGTCGTGTGCTTGTTGATTACTTTCCTAATGAATTGCATCATATCTTCTAAAGCCCTTTTCAATATTTTGACAGTGTCAAAGTCAGCTGACAAATATCTTTCAACCTGATTTTTGCAGCTTCTCTAATCTGTCTATGGCTTTTTCATCCGGGTTATACATTTCACCAACTACAGGCCATGCTGCTACAACTTCAGTAAGATCTAGTAACGTTTGAGTAAACAAAGATTACAGAGTTGGAAACACAGCAACAGTTTCTACTGAAGAGAAGCTAAAAGAAAAAGTATGGGCACTGCACCTGATAAACAGAAACTGGAGCATCCGACGAGCTCTCTAGCTGCAACACCGAATACTTCAGAGGAGATCGGTAGTGTGCACTCATCAAGAAGTGTCTCAGAGCCGGTGGATGGTACTTAGCCATGATCTGCTCATATTCAAATATTATGCATTAGCCATGAGAAAACACACACCCAAAGAAGACTCAGTTTATGATAATGGAACAAACAAGAAACTCACTTGTCTAATCGTAACAGAGTTGTCCAGTGAATTTTTCATCTCTACGCTGTCGTTAGTGACATGCTCACTATGCAACCAGTAAGTCACACCACTATCTTCACAAGCAGCACATGTCTGGGCGATCACATGTTTATGATGCGGGATTTCTAGAGATGCGCCACCACCAAAAATTTCAAATCTGGGAGACAGATAATGAGTGCTCATTGCGCTGCACCCAATGTCCCATCCTGGTCTTCCTGGGCCCCAAGGGCTCTCCCAGTTTTGTTCACCGGGTTTTGTAGCCTGCACATAAATACATATTATCAGCATAAACTCCATGGTGCAAAGTCAGCAAGGTGAGAAGTTCAGGTCGTACACGAAGAGTATCCAAGTTCCCTAAGCAAAAAAATATCACTTTCTTAGCAGGAGAGAAAATATACGTTTGAAATTAAATGCATTTAGGATTCCGTGCATCGTATTGGGCTGATTGTGTATTGATGAGCTACTTAATGTTTTTGGAGTAGTTGCTATTAGAGGTTTTAATTTCTAAAGGGTGTGATGATAACAACCAAGTACTATGATAACACCTAATCGAGAAATTTGTTTCCAAAGCTTGTTCTCTCAGCTCCGGTTCCGGACTTGCTTGGAAGGAGTGGCGATTTTTCTTAAAGAGAAAAATTGTAAAAGGCAGCTCTAACAAAGGCCCAAAACTTCTTTTATATATGAAAAAAAGAATTAACAAAGAATTTTAGTTTGACAAACAAGTAAGAACAATTTTGAGTTCTTGTTTTCTTACACCAATCAAGTAAAATATGGAACACGAATCTAAAATTATTTAACTTGCATTTTGGTTAATCATTAAAATGTATAAATATTTGTGTTCGATCGAGTTGAGACGTCATCAATATGTATATATGAATTGCAGTAAACCAAAAATTAATTTTTGAGCGACGAGATGATGACAAAATCCGTGAAAAGCGTCACAAAGTTGATGATCATATAACTGATTTGTCATCATGATTCGTATTGACTTTTCAAATTACGTACTCCACATAGCAGACAAAGAATTAAGCTAAAACATGAGAAGAAAACTTTACATGACATAAATAGATTACGATAAAACATTTCCTCTCTTCTTTCAGCTTAATTCAATAACTAATACTCTATATGTTCCTTATTAATATGTTCTAGGATTTTCATACATATTAAGAAAACATTTAAAAGTTGATCATACATGTTGATTAACAATTTTCAATAATCCTAAACCAATATAATTCAACTATTTCTCTTAAACTTTGCAATCAATCATTAAATAGCTAATAAAACATGCATAAAAAATTTACAAATTTGATCTTTTTGAAACAATTTTTTTTCCTAATATGGAATAGAGGGAATTATGATTAGAAATTTAGGAGAAAATATTTTAAAGAGAAATATTATTAGAAACAAAACTGCAAAGAGACGGTGGTTTCCTAATTTAACAAGATTACTTTATTACAAAGAGAAGATACTACAAACCATTAATTTCCTAATTTATTAATACCTTATACTACAATATAGTGAAAAAAATAGCCCAAACAACAAAGAAGCTTTTGGGTTTTAGACCAGAATCTCAACATGCCATCTGAACATTTCCTCCCTCGTCACTGGCAGATTCAACGTCACAAACCCAACCTCGGCGTCGTACGTGAAATCAGTCTCTGTGTTTTCAACGGCGCATCTTAGTGGACGCTGAGAAGAATACGCTCCAAAACGACCACAACCTCTAACACTCAGAGATATCAGAGCTGTTGGAGAACGGTTATTGCTGAGCGCACTAGAAGCCGAGGAGACCTCTCCATCGAAGTGTTCTGGTTTCTTGTCTGTCACGGAATTGATATCCATCGACTCAATAGCTCCGCTTGAGTTGAACATCTCCACAAGTCCGATAGGTGCGAGTGAGATGTTTTCAGTGATTTCCTGTTTATAGCCAAATTTCCAAAAATAAGTCACATTATGATTCCAAATTGTTATCATCAATCCAAGGCAATATTTAAACGTACCTTCAAAGGAGAGATGTGGAAGAGTTCATATTCAAGGACTTTGAGAGTTAGAGGAATTGAAGCACCTTTTGGTAGTCTTATCACTTCCCCTGTAAATAAAATAAAAAACAAGCATTGATCTGCAATGTTCAGAATATTTGTCTTGTCTGTAGAAAGAAGATGATTGGTTTTATTTTATTTACCTGATTTGCAAGCGTAGACAATTGAATCTCCACTCCAATCTTCACCAGCCACTTGAGAAATGAGATCAGCATCATCCGCACGGACAGAACACGAGAGTGTGCCAGGAGAAGTATCATGAATCTGGTTCTTCTTTGTGTCCTTGCACCAACCAGCACCTTGACAGTTGAACACACCAACCATACCAGTCAACTTATTCATGTTCCATATCTTGAGCAAGCTGTAAAAAAATTCAGTTTTTGCAAGTGTTAGGCTTAGGCTTTTAGGAGCAGAAGACGATGAAGAGAACAGTTAGTTAGAAAACAGGCAAACCTGATTCCATCTCTAGCTGGATCAGCGAATAAGCAGTCACGAGTAGGCCTACCGGGAAGCTTAGCACGAAGAACTGAACCATCGGGAAGAACCAGCTTCCTCAATAGATCAAAGTTGTGGTTGCCTGGCTTATCACTGCTCATATAATTCGAACAAAACATATCTCCAGTTAAAACCTCTGACTAAACATTTCCTAGTCAGAACTATAATTAAGTTAAGAGATGAGAGGAAGGCTTTACCTGACATAGATTGCGCATCCACCCACTGCACGTGCTGCAGCATGGTACTCTGCAGTTGGGTGTAGACTCTGAAAACATCAAAGGTTGAGTTACACAAGTGAACTCATGCTTTCTTAGACATATAAAGACATAAAAACTCTCTTTACTTACGTGGAACATGTCCCAATCAGGTTGCATGAACTCTCCAAGGAAAAGAGTATTGTATGCTACTGATGCGATGTGGATAGTGTGAGAAGCAGGATCTCTCGGGTAGTAATCATCGGATGCTCTAACAATAGCGGTTTGTTTCGCGCTATATAATCCGTCTGTGTTGTGACACATGCAAGATATGCAACCGTTATCTGTGAAATTCCGGGCAATAGAAGCTTCTAAAGCCTGGTGATAGCTGCGAGTGAGAGAGACTCTCCCGCCAAGACCATCACCGAGGGTTTCAATGATGTTCTGCACATCAACTTTGACTCCATCTATATCACATGAAGCCAGGTACGAGTGCAGCTCGTTGTAGAAGTTGAAAACTTTCTTAGGGTTGACAAGACCAAGACCGTGAACAGCTAGACTGTCCATTACTATATCTGGTTGGTTTCCTAAGACACCTGGGGATTGAACTGGGTATGCCAATGCACTGTCATAGTGTTCCATTCCAGAGGCAGCGGGTTTAACTCCACCCCAATAGCCAGCTAAAGCGTGCCACGCGTATACTTGCCTGTAAATATAGGAGTAAAGCCTTGTGAGTATGCAAAGCTTAGTGTCACTTCCACTATGTTTAGATGAAAATAATTTTAAGAAGAAAAGACATACTTCACATTATGGCGCTGCTTCGCATTGTCAACTACACTCTTCAGTCCTGATCCTTGCGTATCCTTCTGATCACTCTTCTGAAATTTTGCATTCTCCTTGATACCAACAAGCCTAGTAGCGAACCTGCATATATGAGAATGCAGATAAAGTTAGCATTTTCCAAGCCAATTTCCTCCAATAAAATCTTGAAGTAACAACTGTAGAATATACTCATGCTCAAGGATATATGTTAAGATGCTCATCTACATGAATACAAAAACAAAAGACCGAGATATCTTACTGTGCTCCTTCCTGAACCACACAGCTTTCATCTTTCTCTTTGTTTTCTATTTGTTGCCAACCATCGTCTATGATGAGAAACCTTGGAGGGGCACCTCCTTCAGAAAGGCTGCAATAAACCAAAAGCATCAGAGACTCTATCAACTTATACAGTATATTAACAATTTCGTCGCTCTAATTCCATATGTAGGTATGTACCTTCTAAGGCCTTCATCGACGCCCTCAGCAGTCACGTCTGTGTAGAACGCGTCCCATGTGCACCAGCCAAACCAGTCTAGGAAAGAAGGAAGCTACACAAACAAAGAGAAAGAAAAAGGAAAATGAGAAGACCATATCAAATCAGAGTAAACTCTTTCTGTGACCAGAACCATGAAAGATGTACACTCACCTTCTTCTTCTCACGATGATGAAATGTCTGCATGTGTCTCTCCACAGCCCTGTACATAACAAAGGAACAAATAACCTTAACATCCATGAAACAAAACATAATTAGTTTGGCTATTTTTCGAAAACATACTTTACGGATTGCCTGATAACTTCAAAAGGATTGGTTCCAGCATGAACATAGACAAGGTGAGTTCCCTGGCTAGTTTCAACCGCCTTATCTCCTGCGAAACCAAATTTCAGTTCTTAGCTCTGTAGCTAGTAAGCTCTTTTATTATGGAACATCGGTACAACTAATTCACTTACCACTCTCAAGACAAATCTCAATCTCATTCTTCTCATTTCCTTGCAGAACAGCTCTGAACTGACCTTCAAGAAGAGGGAGAAAGACAGTATAAACAGTGGGAGCATCATCACCATTTCCTTCAACCTCGTCTTTACTCTCCAGTAACATAAACTGTGTCTCCAAAGGAATATCTTTTCCACAGCTTCCCATTCTCTGTGTCATCCACCAAAGTTTAAACCGGAAACAACACATGAATCGAAGACCCCTGTGAAACATTTTTTAAACAATAAGCTCAAAACAAACCATCAAAGGATCTTGATAGATCATAGAAAGATGTATTTAAAATGCTTACTCCAATACACCGATGGGGAAGACATGAAGACTCTTGCTTTGTTCAAATGTTGCGCCTATAAATGCACCGGAAACGAATCCATTACCAGTAACCGGAGTTAAGATAACGTTGTCGGGGATTTTGGTCAGAATAGTTTTCCCTTGAACAACGAGGTTGTCGTTTTGGACAGAGATATTTGATGTAATCGTCATCTTGAGTTCACTGTTTCAGATTATCACAACAATGTTAGAGAACATGATATATATGACCAATTCAAGCTTGCACTGGCCATTTCTAATTCCCTTAATTAGTAATAATATCTCTAATTCGGAACAAAGTCTAATTAGAATGTTTCCAAAAATAGATAATGATTCTAAGATGCAAATTGGAGATTTTTTTCAAATATCTATCATTTCAGTTTCTTCCGTTATCGGAAAAACACTACCTAACAGAGCCACAAAATATCAAACCGATAATAATAATATAAGAAAAAAATTGACATGAACATTAAAATCAAATTTGAGTAAAAAACAGCAATATATATACTCACCAGATTGTTTCTTGTTCGTCGGAGCTCTAGAAAAAGAAAAGACGGCAATATGAAGAATGGAGAGATAAAATGGACTACGAAGAAGTATAACAAGTACGGAAACGCCGCCAAAGTGGTGGCTCCGTCAATCAATCAAAAATAATCGAAACGATTTTGTTTTTGGCTAATGAAGTTATCGGAGAAGACGATTTATATATGCAAGGGGACTGAGGTATAGCCGTTGCGATGTTGCCACGTATCATATATAACTTGTCCCGTGGAGGTAGATAATCATGATATTTTTCGCCATTGTCTTATTGATGAATCAGAGAGACAACTCATATTTAAAATACTAGTAAAAACAAAATATCATATAAATCAATTCATGATTTTTTTAAAATACTCCCTTTTCACACAAGATTGATGTTTTACCTCTTTTATTTTGTTTCAAAAAAAAATTTCAACTTTTTTATTATTTTATTGATAAATTGTAAATTTTAAAATGTAATGATTAAAAATAATTACATTTAATATATTACTATTGGTTTTTAATTATTTGAGTATTTTTTAGTGAGAAAAAATAATGTAATTTTTTTAAAAAAGTAATCATTATTTTCTTAATTTATGTAAAAAAATCTTAACATCAATTTTTAAAAAACAGAGGGAGTATATATTTGTATACTATGTAACTTAACACATTTCATTATAAAATTTTATCCTACGTGAAATGGAGAAACTACTACTATTATTAAAAATTCTGAAAATGTTTTTTTTGTTGTTAATAAATTCTGAAAAATGTTAAAGTAATGGTTGTTTCAATATGTGGAAGAAATCATATTAAATATCGAATCAAATAGAAGCCCAAATGTACAAGAAACGTGTAACGTAGCTCCATACGCGTTTTTCCTTGAACAAAAATTTACATGAATCGCGTGTCTCAGGGAATGCCAGTAATATGTATCACCGATTCACCTATAAGTTTTACATATCTTTAATTAATATTTTTGATATTTTACAATCCTATTAAATGACATATCTCTAATTAATGCTTATCAAAATTTAAACAAGGACTACATCAAGTCAGGAGTCTGGTTCAGTGGGCTTATAGCATTCAGGTATCATAATAATTTGGATGCTTGATTGTGAAAACCAAAGTGATGAGTTAGTAAAAATAAATATGTTGGAAAAAACAAATTGAGGAATTCAGGCATATGTGTATATTTCAACGTATCGATGCTATCGTCTTACAATTTGCACATCCCAAAGAATTGACGATTATGTATTTGCATGGACCGGTCGGGCCGGCGACTGCGACCATGATCGAAGCAACTATATTAATGTTACTTGGTTGAGAGAATTTTATATTTTCAACAAAAATCGACGACCGATAACGCCCAAGTTTTTCACTACACGATATAAATGTGCATATGTTTATTACAAAATATCGTTTAATTAATAATAAATGGTGATTGGTGACAACAATACTCAAGTTGTATTTGATTTTGACTCCTTTACTGAGCAAAATTATAACAGCGTCGTTGATCTTATACGGTGACACCACACATAGTCACCTGATGTCACAATCCTTATCCATATATCTGGAACAACGTGTGTGGTCAACAACTCAATGACCGGTTTGAACCGGATTGGTTCACTTGGCTGCTCTTTCCTACTAAAAGCCACACATTTTTTGTTAAGGATAATCTGACACCAATAAATAATAATGATGCGATAATGTTGAAAATCGAATCTAATATACACGTAGCGTAGGTCCGTAAATCAGTATGGATTTATGAAGATATGCGAACTTGTCAGTTGTTTAAATCAAATATTGAATTGAGTGATGCTGATAATATATAATATAATTTTTTTTTTCCTTTTAAAAAATTTATATGATATAATTAAGTATAGTGATATTATATTACAGCTCCTCTTCTCCTATATTTGATATGCTTCTCGTAATAATCAACCATGTGGTCGTGGCAATTTTTTTTAATTTATAAAGCAGCCATATATATAGTGTCATGAATTATAAAAAAATTTCTAACAATCATTTTTTGACAATTTCATTTTTTTCAATTTCTAACAATCAAAAATTAGATTTATAAAACAAATTCTGAAAGTATAAAATCTTAACTACGTATAATTGATTGTTGTATACGTAAATATTTGGAAATATATTTTCCATCAAAAATATATATTTATATTTGTATGTAGTTTTTTTTTTTTTTTTTGCTAAAAATTTGTATGTAGTTAAGTTATCAGTTAACGTATTATCAAGAACTTAATATATGAACAACTGGATTAGATTAATAATCAAGTGTTTGAGGAAGTAAGAGTTTTGCCTTAATTATACTGATTACCAAATTTTCCGAACTCTCGGTTCCTTCTTCATTATATATTGATTCACATGAAACAAATTATAAAAAGGGAAACCACGAAAAGAAAAGAAAACAAAAACACAATCTAGCTTTTAATGCTCTTCACTCATTTAGTCTTTCCTAATAATTGCATTAAATTCGGATTAAGAGATATATTTTCCCCAAAATAAAAAGAAAACACGACTTAACAAAAGTTGGTGTGTTTTTGTAATGAAACGGCGAAAGTGGATCCCAGCCACGTCAGATCCAATTCAGCAAATGTTAACCATGACTAGATCTCTCAGATTTTAGAGCTTTCGGATTTAAAAGTTAAGATATTTTTTAGATATTTTTATTTTTCGGATTCGGTTTAGATCTATACAGATTTGGTTCAGACTCGGATACCTAAAATATTAGGAAAAATAAAAAATAATTAAATTTGAATAGAATTTGTTTAAATTTAAATAAATTTTTTTTATATAATTTAGTTATTTTTGATATTTTGACTATTTACGTTTTAAAATAATTGATATATCTAACTTTATAATTATATTTTTAGATAACTGGACTATATTAAATATGAATATAATCAATATTTGTATATATAATTATATTTGAGTATTTTAAATATTTATTTGATTTTTCGGTTCGATTCGGATTTGGATTCGATTTTTTGGATATTTTTAAAATTTAGATTGGATTCGGTTCAAATATTGTGAGATCGGTTCGGGTTGGATATTCAAATCATGTTAGTTTTGCCCAAGCCTAACCATGACCTTGCCTAGATTCCTTTCTTTTTTTCATTTTCGACTTTTATCACTAGGTTAGGCGTGCTACGATTATTAATCTTGTTGGCGCAATATATATATATATAGTTTAAATACGATGATTAATTTATGATACTTACGGCTGAGTACTTTAATGTTAACTCTGTAATCATGATTAATGTCCTTCCAAAGCATATAGTTATTTATTTACTACAATGTCGACATCGAACATGTGTATCCTTAATGTACCGTTCATCCCTCACACCTTTTGCATGATTGATTGAGTTATTACTTTTGAATCAACTTAGGAACAGTACAAAACGGCCACGTAAGTCTCTCGTGTCGATGATACTACTATGACGTGGATATTTATTAGTCGTTTACCCAAACAGCAATGCTCCAAAAGTTAAATTGTCCTTATTTATATTTTTGGTGATAATAATATATAACAGATGTCAGCGACGCTAGTTCTGATCTACTATTGTACTTAGGGTATCAGATTTGCAACATATCGATATCATGAACAGTTGTGAACTCAGCTAGTAGAAAAAGTGATTCTCAATTAGTTTATTTCTATTTTGAAAAATGTTTTTTTATACAGTTGTTTGATCAAATGATTGGTGTTTTTATGCATGAAGACAATAATAATATAGAGGACACAAAAAAAAATGAAAAATACTCCACTTGTGTTCAGAGATTCGATGCAGCGATAAGCCAATAACGACTTTTATTATCTATCATTTGGCTCCTTCCTTATATGGATTGCGAAATTTTCAGGCCGATATAATTTTTCTATTGACTGACCAAAAAAAAAAAGTGAAGGCCCAAAGTCGACACTGAAAAAGAATAGATCATGCATGATTTTTATTTTGGTCAGTGAGAACAAAAATTCTGGACTTTATAGTTGTGCATCCTCTAGTTTAAAAAAACAAAATCTCATTGTCAAAATTTGCATAACTCGTTTGTTAAGTACTTGTTGTGTACATCTTTCTACCTTTGTTACTTTTACACATAAAATAAAGGCTCTACAACAAATCCAATTTCTCATATAATTCTTGAGTGGTGGTTATAGAAAAATACAGATAATCACAAGAAAAATTGATGATATTCTTTATCCACATAAAATTATACAAAGTATATCTACACAGCCAAAGGCCAACACTCTTTTTTTCTCTCTTGAGCCATGCTCGCTTGCTCTTCAGCCAGTAAATCAAACACACAAATCGTACAACTTTATATGCCTAAACAAACTTTAATCGTGGTGTTATAAAAACCCCCCAAAAAGATAAAAATAAAGAAATGAAGAAAGATTTGCATTCCTTTGATTCAATCTTCCAATGTTGATTGAAATAGATTCAAAACTCTCTCATCTTCTGTCACCATTGACCTGCAACGATGCATCTTGCATCAGTTTGAGACTGATACTGTTAAACCGTTCCCTCGAGTACTGCCTCGATGCTTTTCTCCAATCTGTTCCCGTTTTCATCATTGTAGCAAACTCTTCGTAACTTATTCTTCCATCCTGCGAAACAAAAACAATTGATGATGTTTAGTTTTTTTTCTAAGACTTTTTTTCAACAGTAACACCAGAGTGAAAAGATAAGGCTAATCAAACCTTATCGGTATCAACATCGCGGATAATGGCATCAATAACTTCTTCGCTGGTACCAACTTCATCAGACAAAGCTTCCCTTAACTCCTCTATTTCAATATATCCGTTGTTGTCTTGATCGAAGAACGCAAACGCTTTCTTGAGATGCTCGTCATTGCCCATTTTCCTTAGATGTACTGATATAGCAATGAACTCATCGCAGTCCAAATATCCATCTTTATCGATATCTCCCTACAAAAGAAAAGAAAGCCCTCGAGAGCTCAGTGCATTGCATACTTTTAACTTCAGAAAACCGGCATTGTAAGTAATGATAGATGAAAAGCTTACGGCGTCCATCAGAATTTGTAAATCATCTTGCGGAATGGCATGACCAAGTTTCTGCAACCCGATCTTTAGCTCATCAATGTTAATCTTCCCTCGTTGGCTTGTGTCCATTATTTGGAACCCTTCTCTTATACCAGAAGCTTCTTCATCTGATAAATGCTCAGCAATAACCTATTGAGAAAACGTAAAAAGACCAGATGAAACTATTGTTAGGATTTTTGGATCACAAGAGAGATATATGTTATTGTTCGGATTGTTTATAAAGGATATGTATTGTACCCTGAGTGCTCGTTTCTTGAGCTTGTTCATGACAGTGAACTGCTTCAGCCTCGCCCTCACTGTCTCACCCAATGATACATTGGGAGCTGTCTTTGCATTCTGTAACCAAGGATGATCTGGGAAAACGAAACAGAGACCGATTATTACTCTTTGTCTGTCTCAGATTCCATATAAAAATACAAGCAAATTGCAAACTAAGGAACCATGAAACTGTACCTAGTACTTGCTGAGCTGTAAGACGACGCTTTTGGTCAGGGTCAAGCATTTTCCTGATAAGGTCCTTTGCATTTTCAGAAACCTTGGGCCATGGGTCCCTTCTGAAGTCCAATACAGATCGAATAATTGATTGTGCAACTCCTTGTTCAGTTTCTGTAATTAGTATAAAGAAACAGAAGACAAGGTTCATTATTTTCATGATCAATTCAAATATGTCTGAGTAAAACACATTCGGCGCAAGAAGAAGGGAATATAGACTGTCAAAACTAACCTGCCCAAAAAGGCGGGACACCACAGAGCAATATGTAAAGAATTACACCTGCACTCCAAATGTCAACTTCTGGACCATAATTCCGTTTTAGCACCTCGGGAGCCATGTAGTAAGGACTACCAACGATTTCGTTAAACCTCTCGCCTGCAAAGAAAACAATGTTGTGGGTTAAGATTTGTTGCCATACCACAAAGCAATCATCTTTCTGTTAAGCACCAAGACCACATTACCTGGTTTAAAGAAAACAGAGAGACCAAAATCAATCGCCTTAAGAGGTGCAGTCTCCTTCTTGTTTCCAAACAAGAAGTTCTCAGGTTTCAGATCCCTATGCATTACTCCATGCTTGTGACACACCTATAAGACCACATTGAAAACTCATTAATCTCCCAAGAGTTTCAATTCACATGAAAAGAAATGAATTTCAAATCTTTCTGCAGCAAATTGTTCCCTTTAAAGCAATGCTACATATCAACAATGTCCAGTAAGCTAAAACTAGAACCAGTAACAATGGCAGTAAGAGATAAAATAAACAGCAAAAAGCTAGACGAACCTGAACAACTTCCATGATAGTCTTAGTAACAGCAGCAGCAGCTCTCTCAGTATAATGCCCTCTAGCAACGATCCTATCAAATAATTCACCACCTTCACAAAGCTCCATAACAAGATGCACAGCATGTTCATCTTCATAAGTCTCCTTCAAAGTAACAACATTAGGATGCTCAGGCATATGCCTCATGATCTCAACTTCTCTTCTAACATCTTCTATATCCACAGCAGTTCTCAGCTTCTTCTTAAGAATCGATTTACAAGCGAAATTCTCATCAGTTTCTTTGTCCGTACAGAGATACGTAACACCGAATTCACCACGACCTAGCTCACGACCAAGTATGTATTTTGACTCGATCTCACGACCTGTTGGATCATTCAACACGATAAGCTTAAGAGCTCCACCTCCACCACCTTGATGAAGACCGTAATCGATTGAGAAAGGGTTTTGTTTCTTTTTTCCTTTTTTAGGTTTGTTATCGTTCTGAGCTAACGATCCTGCTGTTCCACAACAATTCCCCATGGTTTCAACAGAGAGAAATCGATTGGATTAATCAAATCTTCTCTCCGATGCGAAATTCGAATTTAGAATTCAAATCAAATCAACGAAAGTTACAAAATTCCAGGAAAACGGGGAAAAAATAAAATCAAAAGGATTGTATTTGGAAAGAAATCTGAAAGAAGAAGATGAAGAAATTCAACGCGTGAAGAAGAACGTCAAAATTGTTTTGGGAATCAGAGAAATTTAACAGAGAGAGATGATAGAAGGAAGGTCAACAGAATCTTCCCTCCCTAATCTCTCTTCTCCAGCTCTTTGATTGTTTTTCCGATTTCTGTCTTTTTCTTTTCTTTTTTTTCTTTCTTTCTTTTCACTTATGAAATTTATTTTTAGGATTTTGTTTCCATTAATCTAATGCGAAATCAAATGCTTTCAGGCTGCAGCCATCGTTCCCGCAGAAACTCGAAGGGTGAATGACAATATTGCCCTTTATGTGATCTTAATTGTTTGTTTAAATTCTTCAATGTAATTTTGATTCATATCAATGTTGTTCATTTTTAATTGATGGTTATATTTCCGTAAAATGGATTAAACAACTTATTACGAATACAGGGGTGCTTCAGGAATTTCACCACTGGATTAAACAGAAAGCGAGTCTGTGTCACGTTCTTAACTTCACACCTTGAAAAAAAAATTAAGGGTATAAACGTAAATAAGCGCCACCTTCATTTTTTTTTTCTTTTTACTCTTAATTTTATAAAAACATAAAGGTCAAACCCGACGATTTTGACTCTTTATAACTTTGATCCCTTTAGTCGGACGCAACTGATAACAAATATTTTTGACTTCCACACAACCAACGATATTAATTGATGAGATAATAAATTTAATATAACTTACTTATGTATTTTGCCTTTTTCTGTCAAGTTGTTAAATTTTGTTTTAAAAAATCTTGCACAATCGCTTACATCAAACGGAATTTTTATTTATTTATTCAGACTGCACATGTGTGTGGGTCGAAACCTCGATTTATAAAAGGAACAGGAATATTAAAAGCTTACTTAGATCAGATGTTAGTCTATGTAAAACAAAATTTAGCAAAGTCAACGGAGTAGAAACGAGGAAAACTAATATCCAAATCTATTGATGAACCTTCCTTAACACGAGTGTTTCTTTCCATTAATCTTTACCAAGTCAATGACTCATCAATTCGTTTACTTAGATCGATGAGCATTCCAAAAAGAAAGTAAGTGTCATAATATTTTATATACTCTTTGATCTTTATTCTATATAAACTAAAGAGTAAAGACTGAGTCTTATCTGTCAGTTTCCATAAAATTATTTTACACAAAATGGAGAAATCATAAGTGAAGTAAGCCTTGACAAAAAGGCTATATAGGCCCATTATGAGATAAGGATTTCTTAATAAGCCCATCTCACAATCTCTTTCTTTTTCATTTCCTTTCCCTTTTCCAAAAATCTTAAAACATTTGTTTGTTTTCTTCAAATTTTATAAGTCGTATCAATCTCAACACATGCATGGAATGGCAAAACCGATACATGTAACAATTTTTTTGGCTCACTTAACATTTTATTAGTTTTGTTTTCGTGGTGTAGACAAAATAGAAAGCATATCATTACAATATCTATCAGTACCTTTAAAACTCATACATTTATATACACATTGATTCCAAACAGAAAATGGTCCTTTTTGTAGCCTATATATATTGATAATTTCGATGTAGCTAAAACAAGCAATAGCTTTAGCTAGGAGACAGAGAAGAATGAGTGTTTAGCAGGAGGTCTTCCAACGGCTCTCATGAGATTAGCTACTTCAAGAACCCTTGCAACCTCCGTCCCTCTTTTTGCTTCCGCCGTCGCTCTCCTCTCCTCCGCCTTCCTCTGAGCTTTTGCCACTTTGTTTTGTGTTTTCTCCGTCGCCTTCGCTCTTCTTTCTTCCAACTTCCTCTGCATCCACATATACATGTATTAAGGGCCCTAGCGTTTGTTTATGTTTGTGTCTTTTTCTTCAACACGACGAATTTACGAATAAAAAAAAAACAATATGCATTTTGAATAAAAGTTTTCATTTGCCAATTACAAAACTCCCAAATACAAACGAAAGAAGAACGCTTTGTTCACGTTTCTCGTTTGCAATTTGAAAAAAGCACTTTACTAAAACATTGAAAATGTTACATAATTTTTTTGTTTTTAAATTATTTTTGGTTCCACATGTAAACGCAAATGCAAAAGTTATTTTTAAAAAGCATGTTAACCTAAGCGAACAAAAAATAATCAGAGCCTAACTAAAGATTTAACGAAGAAAAAAAAAATGAATCACCTCGATTTTTTTCATCCAAGAGTTAGCTTTATGAACTTGCTCATTCAACCAACCGTTAATAACGGCGTCTTGTCTTTTAAACCTATTATTAATCTTAGCCACCTTCGCCGTTTGCCACGCCGTTATCTTCGCCTCCACCTCTTCCCTTTTCACCCTCTGCACCGACGCAGTCGTCACCATCCGATTCTGACCATCTGATGACGTCAACACAATATCATCCGAACCGGCCTGATTATTGTAACCGTCCCGTACAATCGCCCATGGATTTGTCTCTTCCTCAGGCACCTCATGATCACCAACGTCGTTGTTTTCGCCGATCCTAGTCAGCTCGTTTCTTTCGTCACGGCGACCACTACCGGATTGGTTATTTCCGTTATTGTTGTCCATGGAAGAGCCGGCGATAACTAAAGCGTTGAACTCTCTGCTCACGGTGGTGAAATTCTCGCCGGAAGAAGAAGCTCCGTCGCTAAAAGCAACCGACCTTGATGGAGACAAGTATCCTCCCCTTTGTTGTGGCCGAGGAAGCTCCGTCGTCGTCATGGGGTGAATATCTCTCACGACAGTCTCCGTCGGCGGCGGCGACTCATCCCGACGATCGGAAGCATCATCTGTACTTGTGGTGGTCTCCGTTGACCTTTCTTGACCGTACAAAGTTAACATGAGGGTTGTAGTGAGTAGTGGACTGTAATTAGAAGCGGAGCTCTGATTTTAATTAGGCGATGGAAGAGAAGAAACAAAGGTAGGAAGGAATAAATAATCAATGATTATGATTTAATAATTTGGGTAACGAATTAAATGTTTGATTTTTTTTACATGAGATGTAAACATTTAATAAGTATAAAGTCCTTTCTATGAAAGCTACGTTCGTCGAGTAAGTAAGCGACTAACATTTTATTTTTATGAAGACGTGTTGTTTTAAGATATTTTAGCTAGAGATTGATTAATTAAATCGATGAAAATTATAGTAATTACTAATATTAATTTAAATATAAACCCATTCGTAACACTTTTAGCCTAAATTCGGTACATCATTTTTTTTTATATTGGAGAGCATTATTAGAGATCTTTTAAAAGAAATTAATTTATGACAATAGATAGAGGCATAGAGCCATATCCCATATGATATGAGTTAATCTTTTTTTTTTATTGTTGTAGTGAGAGGAGTGTCGGCAAAAGTGGACCCACCACAAAAAATGAGATAACGCTTGTGGGTCAAGCTACAAGACAACACGTGTCCTCTCGTAACAAAGGTTATTTACGTGGCGCAACACTAGTGGTAGTATGTTCCCGCCAAAAGAAGCTAACCACGTCAGCTTCGTGAATGTGCTTGAGGTATCCCACTATGAAGATGCCACGTTGTAGATGTCAGTTCAAATCATAGTCTTCTTTTTAGATTTTTACTCAATTCTCACTAATAAATAACTAATTATATTTATTTTCTTGTCATTTTCTGATTCATTGAACCACATAAAATGATATCGTCAAAGAAATCTCTTCTGTTTGAGTGTTACATTGCTATTTGCTGGCGAGAAATACAAAAAAAAAGGCATTACTCAAATGATTAAAGATAGGTGAGACAACAAGGAAGAATTGTCAAGAAATTTAGATTTGTGTTGATATGATTTGTTTTTTTTTTTAACCACAAATCTTAAACCGTCTTGTATCTCCATTCCGAATCTAACATTGAAGGTTTCATTTAATCATATATCACACAAGTAAGTGTCTCTATAATATTATTTTCCGCACAAGTGCCCGTACGTATCTCACTTTGATTAGTCTTAATGTTTTGATCTGTTTTTCTTAGCGATATAATTGATAGTGTTAATTTTATGGTTAAGGGAGAGATGAATATACGATGATGTTTTGATACATGAATAGTTGACGCTTCTGACATGAAATTTTTTATCTTTTGTAAATTGAGATGAAATTAATATTTGTCGTTGTCTTTTATTTCTTAAATTTTCAAACCATCTTTTTCCTTGGATTTTGATTTGTTGAGGATTAATATTTTCCTTCCGTAGTTTTTGTGTGGTTGATATTATCATCACTCATTAATGAATTTTATTCCGTGCACATTTATTTTCTACTGTATATAACAACAAGTAACAAAATCCATATCCACATTATCAAAGAAGAAAAACCAATACTTTGTTGGGAGATTTTCCGTTTGTTTTTTGCGACTTCTTTATGTGTTTTATTAGTGTCTTTTGGTCAGTTTGTTTGTGTTCAGTCTTTGGCAAGCAATATAAACTTGGCGCTTTTTAGTTGATTTTGGGTCGTTTGTTTGTTATTTTGGCGGTCTGTTGGTTTTTGAAATCGGTTTGTATACTAGTTTTTTGTGTTTCTACCGATTTTTGTCTAGCATTACTCGTTTGGTCATTTAGTGTCGGTGTTAGACTGTTAGTCATTTTATGTTTTTTCATCAAGATTTGATCGCGTATTTTGTTGTGATTGGCATTAGTCACTTTGTGTGTTTCGGCTAGTGAGCATTCGACGTGAATCCTTTAGCGGTGTTAGTTATTTTATTGGGTTTCGACTAGTGAACATTTGACGTTATTTATTTTGCGGTGTTATTTATTTTTTGTGCTTCGCTAGCGATCGTTTGTGATTAGAAGTTAACGTCCGCGTTAGTGAGTAATTTGGTACCTCTCTCTCTCGCATCTATGCAGCCTTCGCATACATCTACACATTCACAACCTACACATACATCTATGCATAGATACTTCACTCATCTATGTAGCCTTAGCCTACACATACATCTACACATTCACAACCTACACATACATCACCCATCTATGTAGCATACACATTCACAACCTATTCATGCTACGTCTATGCATATATAATACACTCATCATCTATATATACATAATACATACATACAAAGGGTGGCCAAGCTTCTCCTCTGTACACAGTCCTAAGGCTTAGTTTCTCCTTCTCTCTCTGCAAATATAATCGAAATCAATCTCCATTACATTATTTGTTTTCCCCCGTTTGTCAACTTATCAGGACATGCTTATTATGTATGTTACAACAATTTTCACTTGTCATTCGTTCTATGCTTTTCATAAAAATTGAAAAAAAACTTTCTACATATTCTTAGACATAACATATATTTAAGGACACTATACATATATTTTTTTAGCTCACAGCAAGAAGACAGCAAGATACCAAGATACACACATATAGCTAAAATTCAGTTTACTAAAGACACATAGCTAACATCAGTTTACTAGACACACATCACTGAAGTCAAGACAACAAGATATATAAAATGGATTTAAAACAGAGCATATGTAATGTTTGTTAAACTCCATATAATTGTTTGAAAGATGACGAACATGGAGATTAATAGAAAGTTAGAAACTAACAAGAATTAGAACAGAGTTTTTACCTTGTAAGATGATGCATTTATATTTGTTTTGTCAGCTAATGAGAAACACGGATAAGTTTGAGTGAGAACTCAAGTGGAAGAACAGAAGTAAGAGAATATAAACAGTGTATTACAAATTTGAACATTTGTAAAAAACAGATCGAGTTCTTTTTCCATTAAGAATCTCATTATGTACTTATAGAGTCATTACCTTAGTTCTTTTCCACTTAAAATATTATTAAATTCAAAGGGTCGAATATGTTACCGTTTCACAACGTTCATATTTTCTAACTCTCATGTCAAATAAAAAATGGAAAATCGTAAACGCACTCAATATTCAAATAAAATTGAATTATTTGATTCATTTTTGTAGTACTTTAATCATTCAAGTATTTAATATACTCTTAAGAATTTTTGAGGTGAGTATCCGAAAAGAGCGATTGAAGTTTAAGTATGTTGCTAATTTATTCCGTACGATATGGCTTGATCCGCCGAATCAAGCTACAATGATAGTTTGTGTGACTAGGAACTTGAGCATCCAAATATATACTAAACTTACAAATCGGTTTCGTTAGATTGCTAAAAGAAATTCAAAAGCCACTTTTTTGTTTTGTTTTATAAGGGCATAAGGGATCGCCAAATAACAGGCCGAGGTGGGCTACTAACTATCGCATTTTCATTAGAGCCCAATGAAAGTATTCGCGTCATGTGATAAGGCTTGATGTGTTTTTTCTTTTTGGAAACTTTTCAACGTTTAAAAAGTTAGGAAAATTATGTCGAAATGACGTCGGAAACTCGTTAATATTAGCATCCACAAGAAGACCACGACCACGACCAAGTCCACGGCATTGTCTTTATACATACATCTAGAAGTCTTATACATTATCTTTTTTGACTACGATTTCTTCCAAGTTTCAATGCACATATACATCATACATGACTGGTTTTTAGGACCCAAAATTCAAAATTTAAATATTTAACATACAATTAGAACTCATGATACTTCATCAACTACTCTTTCCAAAACCATAGATATAGCAACATTTTGGCTTCATACTATAAGCATTTCTCAATTTAGCCTCCTTGAAACTTTGTATAGGGTACTCCTTTTTTTTCTCCCCCCTTGTCTCATTTTAGATTTCATTAATTTGAAAAGAAATTTTATTCTTGTCAAATAAAAATTAGTTTTTTTTTTAATGTAAGATCGGTTTAATTTATCCAAAGTTAATACTTTTAACAAACATAACCTTTCCGTTCAAAGCTGGAATCTGACCAAACTTGATTGACAGGCTGAATCCGATTCTTTCAAACCTCTTGGGTTATATATTTGATTCTAAAAATGTTTTACTTGATGGATCAGAGATAATGTTCTTTACCCAAATGGTCACAGTGGACTCGTCTGTGTGCGAAGTATTGGAATAACGGAAAATAGAATGTTAAAATACAAAAAATGGATGAAGACAAAATAAAATAAAAATTGATGTCTTTATCATTATTTTTTCTAATTATGTTTTATTTTAATATTTTCAGTTTGGTTTAAAAAAATTTTAATTATTTTAGGAATTTTGTTTATAGTATTGAATGATTTTACAATTTCTCATTGTTTATGTTCTCTATTTATTAGTGATAATACTTTTAGTTTTCTATTATATGAACTGAGTTTTACAACCAAATCGAAACAGAACTAAATCTAACCAAACCAAATATAAACCATCTTGAACACAAGCCAAATCAAACTTTTTTTTTTGAGTTTGGTTAAAATTTCTTTAAAACCGAGATTACTAAACCGAATTCAAATTTAAACGGAAATATTCACCCCTAGTTATATATGTCTCAATCCTTGATTTAGTTATATAACCGATATGGAACAATAAATTTTTGTGCTTTTATTTGGGCTTTCACGAGTGAAAATGCTTAAATGTTATAGGTCCGATAAACTAATGATTTCATTTTAGAAATTGTTGAGATATTTTTTGGGTGTTCGAAACCAAAGCGGAAAATATTTATGGATGATAGCTTCAACTTTTAGGCCCAAACTTGAATTGTAAATGGTTACTATTGAATTGAATTGAAACGACAGCGTATACGGCAGGGTTGTGTTGGAGATATATTTAACGGGAATTCGGCCAAAAAAATACTCAACTTTACAGAAATTGCCAAAAGAAACCCAAATTTTTGTCCTCGCCAAATAAATACTGAAGTCTCATTGACTTTCAAACTTTAATCACCAACTTACGGTTGACTGGCCAATTAAAGACTCCGTTATCTTTTTAAACGGAAATCTTAAACGCCATCAACGTGAAGGTTAGTTTTGTCGTTAAGAGAAACGACGTCGTTTTGAAAGTATGTGTGGTTTAAAAAAAATGGGAATTCGGCCAAAAAAATATCCAACTTTGCAGAAATTGCCAAAAGAAACCCAAATTTTTGCCCTCGCCAAATAAATACTGAAGTCTCATTGACTTTCAAACTTTAATCACCAAATTACGGTTGACTGGCCAATTAAGGACTCCATTATCTTTTTAAATGGAAATCTTAAACGCCATCAACGCGAAGGTTAGTTTTGTCGTTAAGAGAAACGACGTTGTTTTGAAAGTATGTGTGGTTTAAAAAAAAACACCGAAATGACGTCATTTTGGATTTTTGAGTTATCAAAAAATTGTGTTCCATAGGACTCGAACTCTGGTGGTCAGGTTGTATTGAGTAGTTTATAACCACTAAGCTATTGACGCTTTCGAGAATATACGGACCAAAATATCTTTTATTTCTACGTCTAAAAAGAGAAGTCGTCGTTTAGATATAAAGAGGGTACATGAACCCTAGTTTCTCAAAATCAAAATCGATTTGGGGCTTTTCATCTAAACTCATGAACCCTAAAAACTCATTGTTCTTTTGTTTGTCATGTCAATGAAAGGAAGAAAGCACCGAACATAAATTAGATAATAACAAGAACACAATAATTCAAGCTTGTTGTCATAAATGTATCAACAAAGAAATGTATCAAAAATCCAAAACGACGTCATTTCGGTGTTTTTTTTAAACTACACATACTTTCAAAACGACGTCGTTTCTCTTAACGACAAAACTAACCTTCGCGTTGATGGCGTTTAAGATTTCCGTTTAAAAAGATAACGGAGTCTTTAATTGGCCAGTCAACCGTAAGTTAGTGATTAAAGTTTGAAAGTCAATGAGACTTCAGTATTTATTTGGCGAGGGCAAAAATTTGGGTTTCTTTTGGCAATTTCTGCAAACTTGGGTATTTTTTTGGCCGAATTCCCGTTTTTTTTTAAACCACACGTACTTTCATAACGACGTCGTTTCTCTTAACGACAAAACTAACATTCGCGTGGCGTTTAAGATTTCCGTTTAAAAAGATAACGGAGTTCTTAATTGGCCAGTCAACCGTAAGTTGGTGATTAAAATTTGAAAGTCAATGAAACTTCAATGTTTTTTTGGCGAGTCTAAAGTTTGGGTTTCTTTTGGCAATTTCTGCAAAGTTGGGTATTTTTTTGGCCGAATTCCCTATATTTAACCCTAATTGTCTCTCTTCTTATCTGATTCGCGCAGCCACAATCTGAAAAAAGTTCTATAATTTCTCCGGATCTCCTTCGAAGCCATGAAAAGAGATTTCTCCAGTAAGATGTTTCTCTATCTATTCCTTGTTTGGATATCATCTGTTTGATCTGAATTTCCCCCTCCGTTTCGTAATTGTTTATGCTCTGATCTGATTGATTTCGTGTGATCTGATCGATCTGTTTTGTCTTTTTTTTTTCTGTGAAACCTCGCAGAGGCTAGAACAGGCGTCTTCTGGGACTTGGAGGATAGTCCAATCCCTGATGATTGCGATCCTTTTTTTGCTTACCAAAAGATCAAATCAGCTATTACGTGTAAAGGTTTTCGGACTATCCGTGCGGTGGATATCTGGGCTTACGGTGAGAAGAATAAGGTCCGGGATGAATTTCTCCTCGCTGGAATCACGGTCGTACCCGCAGGTAATTTCGTCTATTTTTTTTTTTTTTAACTTTTTACTTGTGATGTGTTGTAATTTTAGATATGGTTTCAGGAGATCAGCGTGCGAGAGATAAGAAGATGATAGTGGACATTCTTTTCTGGGCACTGGACCATCCTTCACAACACCGTATTCCTCAGAATGTGATGGTAATTTCTAAAAACATCTCACAAGACAAAGATTTGCTCAGTATTCTTCAAATTTTAGAATGGAGAGGTTACAATATTCTTTTAGTAGAATCGGCTGATTTTGCATCAGCACAACAAATTAAGTTTGTTAGCGCCGTATGGTCGTGGCAAGAACTAGTTAGTGACCAAAGCGAAAGCTCACACTGTTTTGCCAAAAAGTGGGAGGGGGGCTCACAAGATATTGACAATATGCCGGATCTGAAGAAATCAAAAAATCATCTCTATCACTTTCACTGGACTTGATGATAGATGCTTTTTTATGAGGAGAAAGCTATCTTGTCTACTCTTTCAGGTCTTTGGTTTTTGTATTGAGATCTACAACTTGATGCTTTAATAGATTTTGCTGGTTTGAATGTAAATGGCAGTCCAACCCATAACATTTGCGTTTACTAGTTTCATTTTGATGCCAAAAGATCATATTGTCAATCATGTTTAGAAAAACGCATGTCGCTGAATCGCCGATCTTTAATTTATTCACCTGATATATCATTATAGAATAAATAATCTATAACCATACCACAGTTGATCAGGGTGGTCGAGTTTATAATACTAGTTTTATTTTTCATTTTGTGTTAGAACACAGAACAGTAACTAATATGAATAAACAAATAGCTGGCCAAACCAAAATGTTTACTGTTTAGAATAAAATAGATTTTTTTCCGATTTTGTGAGAATCACCACTCATCAAACTGCATTTTGAGGCCATAGGTTCAAATCTGTATTTTAATTTCTTCTTTGTGGTAAAAGATATTTAATCTATATGGAAATTAACCCTTAGACCATGTCCATCAGATATTTTTTTGGGTGTCTTTCCGAAAAAAATATATATAAATGCTGTAATGGGCCCCACATTCTGTGTCTTTGGAGTGTTTTCAGTGTCTTCCGCAAGACATCAGGTCTTGGAAGATCCAGCCACGTGTCGACACACCATTCGCTGCAATAATTAAAATAATATTTTACAAAAAAAAATGATTTTTTTTTGGAAGACACCTGCCCCACACACGTCCGATCGCATCCTCATTAGTCATACTCTAATGAGTGTCTTTAGAATTAATTAATATTAAATTTAATAATATTTTAATTTAAGACCTCTACTAAGTATGTATTAGTTATTCATCTTCCATTAGTGATTCTTTTAAAAGTGTCTTAAGAATTAAAAAATAATTATTGATTGATAATGTGTAATTTTTTTAGTTTAAATTTATAATATAACAAATATTGGATTAAAATTATGAAAAATATTAAAAATAAAACTAAAATTAATTATAAAATAATTATAGAATATTTAATATATATATATATATATATGTATATATTACATTATAAATTATTTTAAACATATATTACAATATGTAAAAAAACAAATTCAAAATTAAAATTGGAAACATGCAAGTCCATTTCTCTTCTCCTCATCAAGTGCATTATTAGCTTCTTCTCTCTTGAGCTCAACTTGTCCAAAAGCATCTCTTAGTTCACCAACTTCGAACCTAAGCTTATCGTTAGTCTTGGTTCGATCATCATAATCCTTTTGTAGCACAACAACCGCATGAGTTAGTGATGTGTCGAGTTTTAACCCACAATATTTTCTGCAAGTGCACAGACACACGCAGTAGTATATGGGGTATCGAATCCACAGAGACCAAGGTTACACTATGAAATTATAGATTTTAATTTAAAGCTAAGACAATATGGGTTTTGTTGAATTTTCGGAACAGCAAATAACTAAATAAATCGGTGTAAAACAATTAATAAAAAGCACTAGGTTAAGGCGTTTCGCCAGTGATTAGGAGACGAGGCTGAGCAACTATTCAGGGCTAATTAACTACCGGTCTAGAACTCAAACATAAATAAATGTCGCCCCACTGTCGTGATGTATCGACACCTTTATCTAACAACCTAGATACCGAAACTCTCGCCTGGATCTAGCGAAGACGATAAGCATTAACAAACGGGTTCAATATGTTCACAATCAATCGTAGCAATCAACTCTCGCTGGCTACACACCAATTGCTCACCAATGGTTTATCTAGCAACCTAGAGCACTCTCGTGAATAAGTTTAACCTAAAAATCATAGATTAGGTGATCAAACTAATCTAAGCATTACAAACCCCTATTGGCGAAGACATATAAATTCCAATCCTATTTGTGCTCAGCCATTAACAACCTAAATCACCATTGAAAACCTTAACCTAGCTAAGGATCTACTCACACATAGCAAAATCAAACACAACAAAGCAATGAGATGAATTCATGATTTATTAAAAAGAATAAGGTTCAGGAAAACTTCTCAAACAGAGTTGTGGAGTGATCGACAGTAGGGGAATAGAGATCCAAAGCTGAATAATATAAATCCAAATCGAAAAAGGAACAAGTGGTGGTGTCTTGAAACCAAAAATAAACCTAGAACGAAAACTGAGGTCTGAGAGAATGTGATGTAGCGTGATAGAACGTGATAGAGCCTGAGGCGGCTGGCCTCTATTTATTCTAAAAATAAAATAAAAAACGTGTCTAGGTAAAATGGGTCGAGCAGGTGCTCGCTCGAGTCCGGCAGTGCTTTCATGGAAAATCGTCTTTTGGCTCAAAATTGCTCTTTTTGCTCCAATGTCTTCCAACATCTTCAATCCATGCTCCAGAGCCTTAAAATACCTGAAAAGACACAAAAAGACTAGAAAAGACTCGAAAACAATATGAAAAGACTAGCTAAAATGGGACAAAATACTAATATATCAATTAGCTCATCAGTCTTTTGATTCAACTCAAAAAGCTTTGTCTGAAGCATAATCTTCTCCTAAGACAACCCTTCAATCAACTTCTCTTTATCAAATGACTGAACATTGACCATCTCCATCTACTTCACAACTGAATTCTTATCCTCCATTAACCTCTCAAGCTCAGATTCCTTAATAGCCTTCTCTTTCCCTAACACATCAATTCGCTCCATCATTGCTTTCACATTCTCCACAGACTCCTCAAGATCCTTCTCCAACCCGTTAACCAAATCCTGCAAAATATCTCTTCCTTTGTCAAACCCTGCACAGTCTCATTCAACTCATCCAACGTTTTCTCCAACTGATTAAATCCTGCAAGATTTTTTCTAGTTAAGAGTTTGTTTTCTTTGTCTAACCTGACAAGCGAGAAGTTGTTTCTGATACTGTAGTTTAGCTAAACGTTCTTTGAGTTCGGTTACATGTGCTCTTATGCTTAACACTCAAAAGCTCTTTAATCTCTTGATTCAATCTATCAATCTCCTTCTTCTTCTCTTCAATCATCTTCTCCAGATCAATCTTCTCCTTCTTTACACATTCAATAAACTTTTCTCTCAATCCCTTCTCCTTCACCATTCCATCGTTCTCAGATTTCAATTCCACAATCAAAATCTCCAAATTCGATTCTTTCTCCTCCAACAGAATCACAAACTCCTTCAATCGATTCAATTCCTCACACTGCAAATCAAACCCATTTTTGATTGCGTCTCTCTCATCACAAACCTTCCTCAACTATTCCTTCTCAATCTCCTTTCACTTCCCCTTTCAAAACCCTAATCTCGCTCTGTTTATTACTCTTCTCCTTCATCAACCTATCTACTTCAACACTAATCTCTCTAAAACGGTTCTTAACAATATCAACAACAATAAATTCCATCTTCAATCCGAAATTCTCACCACTCATCTGACCCAAGTAAATCTTCAATCCAAAACAACAATACCCAAGTAAATCTTCAAATCCACACTATATCTTCCCTAAAGCGTTAATTATATCATCATCAGTTTTGATTTGAGATAGATCAAATAAATCAAGAGCGTCAGAAAAGAAGAAGAGTTCTTACAACAGTGGAAGAGTGATGTCCTGGTTCAACAGATTCGAAAAGGAAGCGTGGAACTTCTTGATCATCTTCCTTGACAAGACAAGGGTAAGCAAGAACAGGTGTGAAATGATCGGAGAAAATAGTGTGACGAAGCGGAACAAGGTTCTCCTTCTTAGAACCTTCCGCGAACTTCATCGCTTCACTTGCTGCAACGAAATCGATAAATCAATTCTTAAGAAAAAAACAAGAAGTAGCAAAACAAAACAAAAAGTGGAAAAGAGTTGGGATGATTCACGTGGAGGACACGACAAGATAGAACCGCATTTTATGGGAGTGACTAAGGAGAGGGGAACTGGAGGAGAACTGTCTTTTTGAAATTCCGGTGACTGGTGACGATGGATAGAGAAGGAGGCCAGGACTTTGGATTACTCCGAGTGCGTGCATGATGAGTTAGTGAAGACAGTGGATTTTTCTAAACTAGTTTTTAGCAGAGAGTTTCGGATTCAAGGCTTACACATAACCAGTTTTTATATATATAAATTAGATATATGTACTATGTGTGATCAAATTGTGACATGTCATGTTACGTGATGTGTGTGTATGTGTCATTTTCTATATAGTTTTAATTGATTCTGTTAGATTTTTGCTTTGTTTTTAGATTCTTGCTATTTAAATGTTACGAAAAAAGATTATTTCTATTTTCTTAAAAAAAAAACTTGAAATTAGTAACAGAAGTTATATGGAAAATTATTGTTGACGTGACCATGGAAGATGAAATTTGTATAGACAAGACAAAAAAAAACATTAAGTGTTACATACTTATCTCATTGTGGCTTTTCCGTGTTAAGTGTTACATACAAAAAAAAAACATTAAGTGTTACATACTTATCTCAAACGTACAAACATAGACATAGTCATTGACTCATAGTCATAGTCACATGGCCCAAATTAGTCACTATAACAAAGCTGCGACATTGAATGTTTTTTCTAGTCGCTATATTTTGTTTAGTTCGATTTCAGTCATTTCAAAATTTAAAACCGTTTGGTTTTGTATCAATTTCCGGTTAGGATCGGTTTTGGTTTTGGTGGAACAAAGTCAACGAACATTCATGTTTCCTATGTATCCATTTTATAAAATGCCCGGCGACAATGAACCGATTCGTCGTCGTTTCAGCTGCGGTCATCCTCCTCATCTCCGTCGCATATCTTCCACTGCTCAATGACTTATGTAATTAAACGCTTCCACTATTGGCTCCCTTTTTCTCAGCTTTGGACTGTTTTTGACTTAATTCGATCGATGTTTCACAGATTGGTCAACTATAAAGTCTCTTGCACCATTGGTGACCGTGGCGGATTTGATAGTGAGAAATGGAACAATCTTCACCAGTGATGCTTCTTTACCATTTGCTGATTCCATGGCGATTCTTAATGGCAGGATTCTCAAAGTCGGAAGCTTTGCCACAATCAAGGTTCTTTACTTCACTCTTTATTTAAAATTTTGTATATTTCAATGTGATTGAAGCTGTATTAGTGTTTATGGAAGACAGGAGTATATAGGAAATGGAACAATGGAGGTGAATTTGGAGGGGAAGGTTGTAGTGCCTGGACTGATTGATTCACATGTTCATTTCATTTCTGGAGGATTACAGATGGCTCAAGTTGGACTTCGAGGGGTGAGTAAGAAAGATGAGTTTTGTAAAATGGTCAAGGACGCGGTTCAGAGTAATTTCATGTATCTCATTGTAATGCTGAATCTTTAAGTACAGCCACAAAAACTCATATTGTGGTTTCATTCCTTAAATGTTGTATGTTTTCAAAAATACTCATGAATTGCCATCTGCGTCATGGATTGATGAAATCTCCCCTCGTAATCCTGTAAGAGATGAAATCTAATCTACTAACATGTTGTGTGTTGTCCAATAGTCAATATCATCATCTTAGTGAACTTTTTTTTTTTGTTTCATGTAGGTTTGGTTGATTAGGATGGATGGTCACATTGCATTGCTTGGTTCTGATAGAGCCGAAAAGGAGTCTTATCTGTTTCAATCTCTCTTAAAAGGCAATGCACTCTTGGCACTTGGTTCAGATTGGCCTGTACGTTTTCAATAATCTCCACATAGAAAGGTTCTTACAAGGTGATGTGTCATCCACTTCTAAGTTGAGTCTTGCAGAAAGGATGCGACCACATAAAAGGCAACGACCATCGCAAGGTAGTTTTGAAATCGAGATGCTCTGCCGTTTCTAATATGCACTTTAGCACTCTGTCACGTTTTGCGTAATTGCTCCCCAGATCCTCCCTTAAGAATTGGGCCCAGCCCATTTGTAAGACGACTAAGCCTCTGTCTACGTGTTTAGAGAGACCCATCTTGGCCACTTGTCGCGGATGTGGCGATCATCTATCCTCGTGTCACTCATTTTTACTGGGAGGTGTAAAATCATCCGTCAGCCTTTTTTTTTTAACCAAGTACAGTATTGTAATCATAACCCAAAATTTGCATCTAATCATTTTATTTGAAATCAGTCGTTTTTTTGTCTACGCTATTTTTAATAATCTAATTTATGAAAATAACCGTACCAAATATATTGATAATAACTTAAACATGTAAAAACATTAAGTTTTTTTTTTTTTGGATATAAAACCTAAGTTTACGACTTAAAAAACTACTTGAAAATTAATAATTCATAATTTATAAATTTAGACTATGCTAAGCATGTTTTGCAATATTTGGCAAGTCGCTGAAGAGTCAACATTTACCTCATCGAAATCATAATTTTATAAAATATAGAATCAATCAAGCAATGAACATCACGGAGATTAAAGCCACTTATACGGAATCATTCGACACTTACTTAATTGATTTATATGTTTATCAAATCTATCATTGACATTTGGATATCATATTAAGTTCTATACACTAAGAAAAAATGATTGCTCTTCCATCACTTTCTACTCTTTACTTTAGTACTAAGTATTTCTTCTATTTGATTCATGATTATCGCAAGTAAGTTTCAAATGCTACCTTTCTAAGGGACAGCAAAGAGAAATAAAATTTGGTATTTGAAGGGAAAAAAAGATGATGTAATTTTTCGCAAAACATTAATTTTTCAACCCTCACTTCAAAACCAAAACTCCTTGCGGATGTAGTTTTATATTTATATATTTTAGTAAAAAAATGTTGATAGATTTTACAATAAGAATTAGTGATCACAATTTATAATTTTTTATTAGATTGATGTTTTTAAATTTGTTATATGTGGATGTATTTGGTTTTACCAAATTTGATAATAATGTTGTTTTAAAAAAAAAAAATATTGATGGTAATTTTCTCTTTTGATATATTTGGTGTTAAAATCATTTTGAACTTTTAGAATCAAACATTTGTCTAATACTATGTTTTATATTTTGAATGATTAATTTCATATCAATGTAACTATAAATATATTTGTTTGAATCTATCTTTTATAAAAATTTTAGTCTTCAGTTTAATTTAAACATGATGATCTGTTGACATATATGTTAATTGTTTGGTCAATATATTTATTTTGAATATTTGTATTTAATTTAATACATATTTACTTTAAATTTCAAATTTAATCTAAGGAATATGTGACTTCTAAAGTCATTTGAGTGTCGAGTCTTGAATAAATTAGATTTTCACAAGGCAGCTGTAAAGTATTCCTAGAACTTCCAGGACTTGTTTCTTTACCAGATTTATCACTAGCTTGATCATGCAGCTTCATGCTTCTAACGTGTGTTATACACGTGTAGTATTTGTATCTTGCTTAATTCTGGGCTTATTGGGCCTTCATATGTAATGGATAATATACTGAGACGGCGGTTTGTGTTAGAGGTCTCTTTTGAACCCTACTTGTCTCACAACCGCTCATTCGCGCAGCCACAGATCTTAAAAAAATAGTCTATAATGTCGGCAATCTCCGGCGAAACCTTGAGAAGAGATTTCTCCCGTAAGATGTCTTTCCATCATTTACTTGTTTAGATTCGATTTGATTTGTCCCCCTTGCGTTTCGTAATTGTTTATGCGTTTCCTGTTTTGTTCCCCTTGCAGAGGCTTACACATGCGTTTTCTGGGACGTGGAGGATTTAGAGGTCCCTGATGATTACGATCCTGTTTCGATTTATCAGAATATAAATTCAGCTCTTACGAATAAGGGTTATCAGGAGTTCGGTATGGTGGAATTCAGGGCTTATGGTGAGCTGAATAAGATCTGGGATGAATTTATTCTCGCCGGAATCAGGGTCGTACCCGCAGGTACTTAACACGCTTTTATCTTTTTGTATCTATAATTTTGTATCTATAGTTTAGATGTTCGTTGTTATACGGTTTCAGGAGAAAAATGTGAGAGACTCAAGAGGATGGTGTGGGACATTCTTCTCTGGGCAATGCAAAATCCTTCAGAGTATCATAATCCTCTGAATGTGATGGTTATCTCAAAAAACATGTCAGAAGACAGGGAGTTTCTCGGTGTTCTTCTAGCTTTGGAATCGAGAGGTTACAATGTTCTCGTAGCAGATTCTGGTAATGTCGAGTCATTAAACCAACTTCCGTTTGTAAGCTCCGTATGGCTTTGGAAAAGCCTATTAGATGGAGGATACCCTATTGACCATAGCGAAAGCTCACAACAAGTAAGCGGAGCTGTAGAAATCAAAATCATCCCCACTGATTCTGAGGACAAAGCTTCTCAAGGACACCACTAGGAAAGTGATCATGTGTACTCTTTCTTTCAAGTCTTTGGGTTTGCATATGAAATAATTGCTCTGTTTTTGGGTTTATATGATTTGCAGTTAAGAAACATCCAAAACTCGATGCCTTAATATATTACTTTTGTATTTTTCTTTGCCATTTACATTTACATTGGGGCGTATACAAACTAGAGGGGATGTCAATTAGATTATTTTGGTAGACATTACTCTGTCTAAAATTATAGAAACTAAAACTTTGGTACCTTCGGATACAAACAATGGCGATTTGTTCCAACAACAAATTACAAAAACACGGGCTCCATACATTAAAAGCTTTATGAACTGACGACACAACGTAGCCATTAAAAGCTTTATGAACGATGTGACTTTTTGTTCATTTCGGTGGATTTGATATATTACGCATAAATGAGATTTAGTGTGAAAGAGATAGCGAAACTAAAGTAAACCGTAATAAGAATGCAGAAGAAGGTGGTTTGCCTAATTTAGCCCATATTCAGGTGAATATATCACTGATCCCAAGGCCACAAAGATGACATCAAGGTCTCTGTATTTATATTCTTTGTTGTTGGTTAAGACTTTCACAAAGCTCAAAAGAGCTAACCGGGTTTCTACGTCCATCGGAATCGGAGATTAGAAATCCACGTGATCGATCTAACTACTTCTCTAAGCCCACTATATTCCCAAACGGAATGTATGGGCTTCTAAGGCCCAATTTTAGCTACAAGAAGTATAACAAACGAGTTTACTATTGACACTGGTATCAAACCCACTTTGTTTCGATTATATAGCTAGCTTGGTGAGTTTCGTAGTCAACCAATTTTTCTTAGGACAAAGGGCCATCAACAAATTAGTATGTACAGTTTCCAGCAATTTTGAAGAAATGAAAAGTGATCCGGTTCGAATTGTTGACTATAGTGGGCTTACTAGAAAGGCCCATTACAGCTAAATGGGTGCTAATAAGAAGCGAAAAAGGAAAATTATAGGGTTCAGTAAAACGTCAGCGTTTAGACGATCGTCGCTTTGTATCTTCTCGAAGATTTGATTCTGCATTTTAATCTGGGAACTTTCTTAAAATCTCATGAAAATTCCACAGATCTTAAAAAAATAGTCTATAATATCGGCAATCTCCGGCGAAACCTTGAGAAGAGATTTCTCCAGTAAGATGTCTTTCCATCATTTCCTTGTTTAGATTCGATCTGATTTGTTCCCCTTGCGTTTCGTAATTGTTTACTTTTGTGTCGAAGCCATGGCAAAGAGAGGCGACGGTGGTGATAAGCCGCCTACACAATTGAAAATTTCTTCGTACAACAGAAAAATCCCAGGGCCACGGCGGCCGCAAGTTCCCGTTGAAACCAGGAGAATAAATTTGTTCGGTAAGATGTCTCTAATTCTTGCTTGAAATTGTTTGTTTAGATGTGCGTCTGATCTATCTGTTATTGTTAATTAGCCGGTTCTAATCGATATAATGGATTTAATTAAATTGTATTCACGATCGGAATGTTCTTTTGGTAATTGTTTATGCGTGTGAAACCTCGCAGGGGCTAGCATATGCGTCTTGTGGGACATGGTGGATTATCCAACCCCTCCTGGTGAAGATCATTTTTTCATTTATGAGAAAATCAAGTCAGTTTTTGCGAGTCAGGGTTATGATACTGAGAATATGGAAATCCGGGTTTATGGTTGGGATAAAAATACGATTTCGGACAAAAAGCGGTTTGCCTCTGTGGGTGCTGGAGTCTACTTCGAGCCCAAAGGTAATTTCGTCTACTTAATTTTTGTTTCTTTTTTACTTGTATAGGTCCGTAATCTAATATCTCCGTTTATATATATAGTTCCAATGGGTACAGATTGGAGAGTTAATCGAATGTTAAGGGACATTCTTATCTGGACATTAGACCATGAGTCACCATCAAATTTAATGGTGATCTCAAAAGGCATCTTAGAAGACACCGCCACCTTCCTCAGAGTTGTTCGATCTTTGAAATCGGGTGGTCACAATGTTTTCTTCGTACAGCCTAATAACGTCTCAATAGCATTGCTACGTCCGTTTGGAAACTTTGTATGGCTTTGGAATACCCTTTTAGATGGAGGAAACCCTATCCGCCAAAGTCAAGTTGGCAATACTTCCGCTTGTAGCGACCAAATCTGATGCTCACAAGGTGTTTGCCAATATGAAGGAGCCGAAGAAAAGTCAACACAATGACGAAAGTAGCTGTTGCAATATTGCAAAACCCAAGGGAGACCAAAATACCTTCAGTTATAAATGATCCTTTGTTTTCTGTCTTTGAAGTCTTTGGCTTTTTGTTGTTCTTTCTCATTAACTCTTTCATGTCTTTGCTATGTTTGGGGTTCAAATGATTTGCAGTTTTAAACTTTGCTCGCCCTAATGCTTCTTAAATTTATCGAAAACTATTATTCCCACCCATACTACATACGGACAAAAAGTCACTTATATTTTGGATTAATTTGTATTACGTATGAACACATAAGAGCCACCCCAATTCTTTCCACCAGACAAATATTGGCCAGTAAAATTTTAAAACTTTATAAAACCTACCTTAACACAAAATCTCACAGAACCCAAAAATGCAAAACGGTAAACGAAAGCAATATACTGAGGAAGAAGAAATAATGAATACCAGTTTTGTAGTAAGATGACCAAGTTTTTTTAGCCACCGAGCTGTTGTGTTGTCGTGTTTAATAGTTCTCAACAACCTGGAAAAATAAAGCAAAAGTCATCATCAAACTTACTTTGATATGCTTGCTGGTTGATTTGCACACCAACTTAACAGTGTTCCGCATGATCCCAATCTAAAAACCAAATATAATAGTGAACTGTAACACTAAAACTTAACTTATTTAGAATAAAAATATATTTTTTTAAAATAGTGAGATAATACTTTAAATTTGAGCGAAAGATACCTCGTTTGTGGAACCAATAGACGAATTAGATATATCTTTTAATTTATCTAGCCTCTCGAATTGATGGAGACTGGAGTGGAATAAAGAGCGAGATGTCGAGAACAGATAAAGATGAAATTGAGTTAATGGTAAGTTAGTTAAATAGAAGATTTAGTTTGTGAGATGGTTTTTATTGTGATCGTGGGTTCATAAATCGTGAGATCATGTGAACAAATTTTTAAAAATCAAACTACCTCTTTTTGAGGAGGTTACACCTGGCCGCAATATATTTTTTCATTGTATTTTTTGTTTTTAATTAATCTTTTAAAATATGAAGTAAAATCTATGTTGCATAATATAATTGATCATGTGACTTGTGGGATATCTATGTGGCAATTTGTTTTTTATAAAATCTATGTGGCACTATTTAATTGGTCATGTGATATGTGCTTTATAATATAAATGATATCTTATATTAGGTGTGGGCTTAGTTCTTACTTTGTGTTTCCTAATAAGTAAACATAGGATATGACCATGGTTGTTTTCGTTATACATCATAAATAACTAAATCTTTTATAGTAGTCATTTAAATCACCGTAGTTATCGGTGGCGATGGGCATTTTAATCCAACCGAAGATCCAAATCGAACCAACGTATTACACACCTCACACCATTCGGTTGTCATCTTATTCGGATTATATCATAAACCAATGGGAACATAACATACGAGTCTTAACACATGAACCAAGCTAAAAACACAAAGATAAAGAAGAATAAATGAATGGCTGGTAGATTTTAAATGGTTTTTGGTTTTTAGTTTTTGAGTTTTTTGGTTTTTGATTTTTGGTGTAGATTTTAAGAGAGAAACAAGTTTATTGTGGTTTTTAGTTTTTCTTTAAAAATTAGAAAAATCATCCAAAAATTAGTTTCCCTAACTTTTAGGGAATTTACTTTTGCAAAATCTTGAATGGGTAAAAATTAGATTTTCAAAAATATAAAACCAAAAACTGTTTCAAAAACTACAAACAATCAAGGCCTAAGACATAACGAAATCAGCCCACAAAAGAGCCTTGTCTTTCCTCCCGGATCCTCGACTGAAGCCATGCCGGGCCACCGATTGATAGGTAAGACCTAAATCATCCATAGAGGGTCACACTTTGAGAAATGTCTCTAGCCACCGCATTAGCCTAAGGCGGAGACACAACAAAGCATAGACCCTGGACCTCCGTAAGAAGGTGATGAATCTGATTCAGATACACCTGAAACCATGGCCACTTGCTACTATCCTGAATTGCACTTACGGCAGACGCTGGTTCGGTCCAAATTTCGCATAGACCAACATGCAAGTCACGCAAACTTTGTAGTACCCAAATAATGCAACGCAACTCAGCTGATAGTTTGCATGATAACGGGGAAACGCATCCGATAAACTAATGATTTCATTTTAGAAATTGTTGAGATATTTTTTGGGTGTCCGAAACCAAAGCGGAAAATATTTATGGATGATAGCTTCAACTTTTAGGCCCAAACTTGAATTGAACCGACAGCGTATATGGCAGAGTTATGTTGGAGATATATTTAACCCTAATTGTCTCTCTTCTCATCTGATTCGCGCAGCCACAATTGTCTCTTCTCATCTAATTGTCTATAATTTCTCAGGATCTCCTGTGAAGCCATGAACAGAGATGGCTCCTGTAAGATGTTTCTCTATCTCTTCCTTGTTTAGATTTCATCTGTTCGATCTGAATATCCCCCTCCGTTTCGTAATTGTTTATGCTCTGATCTGATTGATTTATTGTGAACTGATCGATCTGTTTTTTTTTTTGTGAAACCTCCCAGATGCTAACACAGGCGTCTTCTGGGACATGGAGGATAGTCCAATGCCTGATGATTGCGATCCTTTTTCTGTTTACCAAAAGATCAAATCAGCTATTACGTGTAAAGGTTTTCGAAAATTCGGTGCGGTGGATATGTGGGCTTATGGTGAGAAGAATAAGGTCCGGGATGAATTTCTCCTCGCTGGAATCACGGTCGTACCCGCAGGTAATGATTTTTTCTCTTTTTTTTTTTTTTTTTTTTTTTTTTACTTGTGATGTGTCTGTAATTTTAGATAATATAATATGGTATCAGGAGATCAGCGTGCGAGAGAGAAAAGGATGATATTAGACATTGTTTTCTGGGCACTGGACAATCCTGCAGAAGATCCTATTCCTCAGAATGTGATGGTAATCTCTAAAAACATCTCACAAGACACTGAGTTGCTCAGTATTCTTCAAATATTAGCATGGAGAGATTACAAAATTCTCTTAGTAGAATCTGCTGATTTTGCATCAGCAAACCAAATTAAGTTTGTTAGCGCCGTATGGTCGTGGCAAGAACTACTTAGTGACCAAAGCGAAAGCTCACACTGTTTTGCCAATAAGCGGGAGGGGGGCTCACAAGATATTGACAATATGCCGGATCTGAAGAAATCAAAAAATCATCTCTATCACTTTCACTGGACTTGATGATAGATGCTTTTTTATGAGGAGAAAGCTATCTTGTCTACTCTTTCAGGTCTTTGTTTTTTGTATTGAGATCTACAACTTGATGCTTTAATAGATTTTGCTGTCAGCTCAAATCAGACTACTATTAAGCACATTTGTGTAAAAGAAACCGAGAAATTGACTTAAGTATCATTGACTAGTCAGATACTTCACCAAAATTAAGTTATTTTGATGTAATTTTCTACTATTCAATCGTCCATATGCGCAACAATACAAAACCAAAAGCTGAATCAAACAAAACACGAAAGTTAGAGTATAGATCTTTAGCAACTATACAGAACTATTAGACATCTATATATGGTTTTGATATAACCAAAAAGTCAGAAACCACAAATGTTCTCCTAAAGAAGAGCTGGGACCTTATTTCGTCGATACTCAAGTGGGAACAGTAGATGATACGCTCAGGGCACTAGCTATAGGGATAAGTTGGACCTTGCACTTTGGTGAAGCTACCCTTGTAAGCATTTGAAGTTGCCATAACACTTTCACATCTCCGTCAAAAGATGAATCGTAGTATAAAACCAGTTGTTCAAGATGTGGCATTATTTCCAAAAAGTGCTTGACCTTCTCTATTTGCTTCTCTATTTCTTCACCACTAACGAATATCTCTATCACTTTCACTGGACTTGATGATAGGCAAGTAGAAACGTCCTTCTTCTCCGTAGCTTTGTAGAGTAGTCCCTGAAACATAAGAGGAAAGGTTTCAACTTAAAGTTGCATTAATCATTTTGGATTTGTTACATGATGCTTTAAAGGATTCATACTTGGAAAACGAGAGTTTCAAGATTTGGAGAATTCTGGAGCAGCTTTGGTAATGATTCCCATCCAATTTTTGGGTTACTCTTGATAGATGGAAGTGCACCTTACAATGATGGCGGATCTGATTCTGATTATGAGGACAAAGCTTCACAAGGACTCAATAAGAGGAAGCTGGAAGAAAAACTGAGTACTGCCACTTGTAGGCCGGAGCTGAAGAAATAAAAAAATCATCCCTAGGGGATAGCGGAGCTGATACTGTTTATGAGGAAAAAGCTATCTTGTCTACTCTTTCAGGTCGTTGGTTTTTGTATTGAGATCTTAAACTTGGTATGAATTTGCGTTTACTAGTTTCCTTTTGATGACAAGAAATATCTGTAGATTATCAACAACTATCTGAGTAACCAAAATCATATGAAAGTTTCATAGCTTACAAAAAAATACACTTTGCTTTGTATTGCCAATTCTAAGCTCTCAGTCAGTGATTCTGCAGTATTTGAAGTCCCTGATCGAACTTTCGCTTTCAAGCTCCATCTCTATCTATCTTCGTAGACATTTCTAAATCCATAATTGATGCTATTACACAACAGAGACCCAAACATGATAAGTTCGAGTCAAATTGTTCGACCTAGGGGGGGATCTCAGTGTTTTAAAATACCCTTTTCGTTGATTAGGAGTTCGCTATAGTCCTTCAACACTTCCTCTACTCTGTTCACAAGTGACGTGTATTTTTCTCTGCTCCAGTTCTCTTGCATGCCTCTGATCAACTTTCCAAGGCTATGGTCAATGCATTTCCATACAGATCAAGAATCAGAAGGTGTTTCGTTCCACAAGTTTGGGCCATCACTTAAATTTTGGCCAGTGGAATGTGTAATTAAGGGAGTAAGTTCTTGAACATCAAAATTCAAGCAAGCAAGCTATATACACGCTTACTGACCAAATATAACCAACCTCAAACAGTTATCCCTGATTGATAGCGATTTTATGCGCTTTTCCACACCCTGACAAGTGACTCAAAACAGCTGATGCCTCATTCCGGAACTTCTTCAGTGTAACAACACACAATTAGAACTCTTAGATAATAGTTTCACCACATGTCCCGCCTTCGGCCTTCTCCTAGACATCATGTAAGACTTCATTATTATCAGCCACAGAATTAATACAATAAACTGAAAACTCTTCACCTATTAGCAAAAGAGCTATGCAAAGGATAAAAGATAGCTTGAAGGCTTATATACTTAGCTCACACATTTCAAGATACACAGTTCCTTCAATCTCAATCATCACAATACACATTCACACATTGATCCATGTTTCTATATACTTTTAAACCTTGAAAACAAGAAAAATATGGTTGAAACTGACAAGGATCTGAAAGAAGCACCTTCAAGAGTGGGACAATTATTAACAAGATTATTTTCAAAAATCTCTCCCGGCTTCACTAACTGTTGAACCATGGAGTTAGTCAATTAACGGTATAAGAAGACAAATCCCTTCCGCCACGACATGGTCAATGCATAAAGGCGTCATCACTCCACAATCAAACCATGCCTTTGGAGACAAGAGGGCCGAAAAGGAACGATACATACTCAGTTGTTTCTACTAACTGGGTCATTAATTTCCTCTAGAATCGAAGCGACCAAAACTGACGCGAAACCTTGAGGATCAAATCGCGCCAATCTGAAATTTGGGTCCCAATCGAATCTCTGCCCACTAAAATTAAACGCCTTGAATCTAGCCGTTGTCACCACCTAATCGTCCCAATCGGGAACATCCCTTCGTTTGAACTCTTTTGCGAGTAGGACATTTTCGGACATTTTCGGAGAGTAGTCTGCCGGGCATGAAAGCGGATTGGCAGTGAGAGATCACAGGTGGCAATAATGATTTCAACCTGGCGGCTAAAAGTTTTGATATTACCTTTTACATGGTGTTTAGGCAGGAGATGGTCTTGAAGTCTGAGACTCTTGATGCATTTTGAATTTTTGGAATCAACACCAAGTTTGTAGCATTCCACTGTTTTAATACGGTGCATGAGGAGAAAAATTCTTCCACTGCAGCAGTAACCTCTGCTCCAATTACATTCCAGCAGCTGGTGAAAAACTCAGCTGAATATATGTATGGTCCACTAGCCTTGTTTCTTGGGAGGGAGAGGAAATAAGCCTTAATTTCCACCTTAGAGAAAGTTGCGGTAAGAGAGGCTGTTTGATCTGCTGTGCACTGAAAAGCCAGGATTGCTGTGATGTCACCCTGAGTGAATAGAGGTGGAGATTCAGCTCTACCGAGGGTATCCTTAAGAAATCCACAGTGTTCTTGTATATCCTGCTGTGATTCTAATCCCAAACCTGCCTCATCGACCAAATAATGGATATGGTTTATCGCCTGCCTGGTTGATGCCATTCTATGGAAGTATGCAGAATTTTTGTCCCCCACTCCTAACCAAGTGATCCTTGATTTTTGATAGAAGAAGCTCTCCTCTGCTTGAGATAAAATTTCCCACTTCCTAGTTGCTTCCAGCTCCAACTCTGTGTTTGCTTCCGAGGGATTAGACAACATGGTGAGTTGACGATCAGCCAAGATGAGCAAAGCTTCCTTGACTCTTTTTTCTAGGTCTGAATAGTTGTCTTTCCCAAATTTTCTAATTGCCTTCTTCAGGTTGATGAGCTTTGCGGAAACTCTGAACATATCCGAGCCAACTACATTTTGAGAGAACCAACTGCTACAAACAAGCGGGAGACACTCTTGGTTTTTGAGGAGATAGTTGAAGAACTTAAAAGCCTTCTTCTTACGAGGCTGGGAAGAATCCAGAGTGATGGTACACGGAGAGTGATCTGAGAATTCAGGGGCCCCGAAGAAACCTAGGGACAATGGAAACAACTGGTTCCACTCATCATTTGTTAAGATTTTGTCAATCTTTTTTGCCACAGGACTTTCTCTTCTCTTGTTCCACCAGGTGAAGGAACATCCCCTGTAGTTTAAATGGAATAGTGAGGCATCCAAGAGAGAATCGCTGAATTCCCTCATTGCCCTGTCCATGTTCAAGCTTGATCTGGTTGAGTGATCTGATGGCCTCAGAATCTGATTAAAATCACCTAAGACTGCCCATGCTTTCCCAATCAAGCTCACGTCTGTGGCCAAAGTAACAATCTCGTTCCATAAAATTCTTCTAACAGCTTCATCATTTGATGCGTAGACAAATGAAATAATGAAGGTGGTGGGTTTATCAGAGAAGGTAACCTCACAAGTAATCATTTGCAGGGACTTGAAAAGGATCGAGACCTTCACACTGGGGTGCCAAAGGATCCAGATCTTCCCTAGCTCAGAGAATGCATAATTATCATCAAAAAACCAACAAGGAAGAAGCTTATTAACAATCTTTCTCTAAGAGACTACCGAAAAATGGCTTGTTACTATAAAAATCACTTTTTAAACCCGCTTCTATGGGATTGATTATTAAATCCGCGGACGTTCGAGCAAAAAATGTCTATATACATAGATATTAATGGAGTTTGGGGCCAATGCCCCTGGTGTTTCTCTGATCTCTCTTTGAAACAACTTCCATATACTCTTCCCTACTATATTGATCTGCTTCAGATTCATATTCTTCTTCAAAAGATTCATCCTCCTCTGAGGATTCTGTGTCCGATGAGTCTGGCTCAGCCTCTGAAATGATGCCTTTATTCTTTGTTGTCGCACTGTCTTGTTGAATCTTATCCCTTACCTTGCTAGTTTCTCCAACAAGCAGGGTTTCGCGTGTTGCCACAGGTGCCGCTAACTGCAGAGACAGTTGAGCGGGCGGCGTTGCCCCCTTAGTCTTCTCTACAGCTGTAGTAGTAGTCTTGGCTTCGGCCTGGGTTGCCGGAGAATTCCCTTGTTTCTCTAACTGCTTCCCTTTGGCTTTAGTAGACTTCCTAGCACCATTTCCCTGTATTCGCGGGCAGATATTCGTTGAGTGGGCGGTTGATTTGCAGTTGTTGCAAGTTACTGGTGCAGTCCTGTATCGCTTCACACTGTGCCCAACTTCCTTACAGAATGAGCAAATAGGCGGCATCCAAGGGCTCAAAACTCCAATCCTTGTGATATCACCGGACTCGAATTGAACGTTCACAGCCTCCGGTAATGGTTTCCTTGGGTCTATAATGGTGAAAACCTTTGTCACTTCAAGATTGGATTTGTTCTCAGTATTTGGGTGTAAGAACTTCGTTCCAGTCAATCTTCATTAAAGAATTGCAATGGAACATTCCTTAATTCGAGCCAAATTGGAGCAAAGGTTAGCTCAGGCTTAGGCGGGACCATTCCAGGCTCCCAGTTGGCCACGAACATCGTTTGACCTTCAACTTGCCACAACCTCTGATTGAGAACTCGCCTGCGTGTCTGGACGTTAGGAATTCGGAAGAGAAAAGCATTCCCCTCCAGTTTGGAAACTGATATATCTTTGAATTGGCGACTCCAGATACCACTGACAATAGTGTAGATGAGAGCTTGCGGAGGAGGGTCTGCGTAGAACTGGCCGATGATGAATGATTCCGAGGACTTGACATGTTTTTTAATGACTGAATTCGGTATCTTGACACATGCCTCTCCCGAGGGCAAGAGAAAAGCCTCTCCCTTCTTTGATAAACATTTGGTAGATCCTTTGAAAAGATTCATCATACTTATGTTAGAAAGAAGAGGATGCCACATCAGAAGGAAAGCAAGTTGTGATATATTTATGATAATCTGAAGAACTCTCAATGAATGTATAGACTAGTTCCGAGACTACCAAATTGATAATCAAAAATCTGTGAGAAAGTGTTTACAGAAATCCAAAAGAGAAACAAATACAAGAGACGATCACCAGAGATCAACATTGATCTCTCCTCAAGCACATCGCATAAACCATCTCACATAATCGCATAAAAGATCCAAGAGACTCAACGTCTCTTCTTATATTGAAATTCAATCGTCACAGCTAAGCCTCTCTTTCCCACCGAGTCTTTGCTTTACTCTTGAAATTGTCTTCGTCTTTGTGCAAAGTCTTGGAATAACGGAAAAGAAAATGTTAAAATACAAAAAATGGATGAAGACAATTTTTTTTTATGTCCTTGTCTACTTTCCCAATATTCAAAATTGGAGGATTGATGATTTGGTCAAAATTTTGTCATCTTTGAATGGAAGTTTGAATTTTCGGGGACAAATCCCATGTTTCTAACCAATCCATATGGCCTTGTCTAGACATTATTGGTCCATTTTCTTATTTTACGTAACTAAATTAAATATTAACCTCTTCTCAACGTTAACTTCCTATAATCTTGTTTTATTCATCTGAAACTTTTTCAATTCTACCACTTTTGCCTTGTCATCCGAAAATGTTACTTTAAATCTGATTTTAGGATTTTTAACCTATTAAAGTTTGTATTGGTGAAAATGATTGTATCAACCGTCTTTGTATCACCATTTATTTAAATGATTGTGTCATCTAAACCGTAAAGATGGAACATATTATCTGATTAAACTGATATAGTTTTAAACTTTTCTGTATTTTTAATCTATTTAATTTATACCGTTTTAACTATTTATCATTTTTATCTATAGTAGGGATGTCTAATTCAATATTCATTCCAATTATGCAATATTTTTGCAGAACCGGAACTATATTTTTGTTTGTTTGCAATCCATATTGTATAGTTCTAAAATATTAAAAGTTTTATGGAGCTCTATAAAAATATTTTATCATCAGTAAGAAATCATTAAATATAACAACCCACTAATCATGTTCAGTTATCACTTCCGATATATTTTATTTTAATACAATTTTAAGGTTCAAATCTAAAATATTCTAATAAAATTTTAAGGTTAAAGCCTAACAAAAAATCAAAAACATAATCATTCCAAGCATAGAAAAAATAAAACGTAAGATTTTTAATGATTACTTTAAATAAAGTTTTGTCTTCAACATTCATGTGTAACAAATCATAAAGTCAAAACAGAGTATTAGCTTTCATAAACAACATGAATCAAATATGATTTTTTCAATAACAGAGCATAAAACATTGTTTAATTTCTATTTGATAAACAAAAAAATTAATATTTGTCACATGAAAAAAAATTGTTTAGAATATTATTGAGTTTAGAAAAAAATAGTTCAAGGAATTATTGATGTTACGATTTATTCAGAATAGTTTTTTATTTATTTTAGCCAATTATTAAGAGCTATTCAAGGGATTTTAAAGAGATTTTCTTTGTTTTTTTATTTTTCAAATAAAAAAAAACTGAAAGTGAGTACTTTTCCAAAAATTTTCTTAAAAAATTGGTGTAATGCAACAGAGGGTATATGCTAGCAAAACTTTTTAGTGTAAAATTTATATCCATAATTAAAGACAAAATCATTAAAAAAAAAACCACCAAAGTAAAACTAATTGAGCAAAGAAAGTAAAACAAAAGAAAACTTAACACTATATAGGGTACAATAATGACTACATGTGACTTGCAGTCATGTAGTCATTATTGTACCCTATACAGTGCTAAATTAGCTAATTATTTGAATGCATCAAAATTATAAAAAGAAAAAGTTAGTTAACAAAATATGAAGTTAGCACCCCCTAAATCCCTACTTTACTTTAGCTAGTATACTAGCGTGCTGGATAGCGCAGAAAATATATATTTCATATTTTGTTAGTTTATTTATTTTTATGACGTTCATTAGTTTATATTGTCATAAATATTATTAGTGTTTATTATATTAGATTTATTTTATGTTTTTACTATCTTTTTATCTTATTTATTATTATCATATATGATTTGTATTATGTTAATTAAAATTACTAATATATAATTACATGTCATGTTATATTTGTTGATAAATTTATTGAATAAATTAGATTATAATATAATTTTGTTGTCAAATTTAAGTGTTGGTATACATATATTTTCATATTATTAAAAGAAAATATATAATTGTGTAATTTACTTCAATATATCACTTATTATCAATAATTAAAATTTTGATATAAGATCTGTTTTAACTCGTCTTTATATGCTCTGACAAATCATAACTCATTGTGTTCAATATTTTAGCTATCATTGACAAGAACTAATAAATTTAATTATATATGTTTTGTATTTTAGTTATTAAAATCATCAATTTTAAAAATATGTTGACTGGGTGATGTGAATCTAACCGGCTTCCATGAAGCATGAGAAATTCATTTTTGGTTTTAGTTAAATAATAAAAAGTATCACAATTCACATTTTTTCCATTTATTTATTATCTTCAGCACACAAAAAAATATAAGAACTTTCATCCCATCATGTTATAATTTTCTAGTCAACATCAAAACTTTAATTAAATATTTTTGCGTTAACAATTTTTAAAATTATTATCTTAAGAATAATAATACTCCCTCTGTTTCATTTTATTTGTTGTTTTAGGTTTTAGCACACAAATTAAGAAAATATTCAAATTTTTTTTTTTATCCTTCATTAATACACTAAACAAGTTTTTTCATTGGTTATCACATTAAAATAATAAAGGTAATAAAATAAATTTTATTTAAAATCTGCATTGAATATCCAAAACAACACTTATTTTGTAATAAAAAACTTCTAAAATTACAAATAAAATGAAACAGAGGGAATAATAAATTTTATGTTATTTTGTCGACAAAGGATAACAATTAATTTAATAATCTATACTTATAAAAAGAACCTCCGAGATTTCCTAGAAGTAGCTTTCCTAACACCGTCACAGCCGCTTGTCTCCAAGTTGTCTTGGGACATCGACGAGGCACAGATATATTTACTTCGGATAGCCGAACGAGAAAAAATTCCAGAGAGATTTCGATATTAGAAAAAAAAACTGAATCTTGTTCTTGAAAAAGCATCCAAAAACTTGTTTCTTAATTCTCTCATCTGACCCTTTTTTTTTTTTTTTTAATAATAATTTGCTGATATAAATACATCTTCTCGCCTGCTAAAGCCAATTCGATCCTAAAGCTTTCGTCTTTTCTCAGCGTTTACCGGTGTTCATATTCGCGGTAGGAAAGCGTTTTTTTGTTTTTGTTTTTGTTTTTGTTTTTGTTTTTAATGGTTGATTTCTCTCTCTTTACAGATCGTTTTGTATTATAATATGCTGAGATCTGTGTTTACGTTTCTAAAGTTTTGAGTTTTATTTTGATGAATCTGCATTTGTTTTTTTTATTTACAATTTGACTGTTTCTGTATAAACACGTTTGAGATTTAGAAAAGAGTTCGTTTGTTTGTTTGTTTTGATCTCTTATTTGTGTGCCATTGCTCAGGCTGAGTTGTGTCTTCTCGGAGGCATAGCAAATCTCTATGGTGAGCCTCATTTTTGTGCACGATTCACTTCGTTGCTCTTCATTGTTCATAGATTTCTCACCTTTTTTTTTCTTTTGACAAATTTAGGGAGAAGCACCAGCTTTCTTTGTTGATCATCCGGGAAATGGACACACCAATGACTTTGGTGTCAAATCTGAACCTAAAAACAGAGATATATCTGTTCAAATTGGAGATCGATCCGTAAGCTCCCAATCTTCATGCTTTAGAATGTGTAACTGTTCTTAATTCTTTGACTTTGATTTGATCTGAGGTTTGTTTTTTTGCAGTATGTGATTGGTGGAATTCATGAAGGGAATCCATTGTTCCTTGGTGTTCAGATTCATGAAAAAAGCACTAACAAATGGTGTGTGTTCAATGATGATCTCTAGTTTCCTCCATTAGTGTGGAATCTTAAGGATTTGAAGTCAATTTTTTATTTTTATTTTCCAGGTCTAGTCCTACTGTTCTTGGAACAGGTCCTAAACCCTGCAAGGGTTACTCTGCCATTGTTCTTAAACAAGGTCGGATTTTGGTTATCAAAAAAGATTCAGCTTCTGATGACTCCATTTGGTTCCTTGAGGTTAGTATTTGGAGATATCGATGTTGCTAGTGTAGAGTTTTTGAGGTTCTCTCATTCTCATATGTTTGAGTATTCATTCATATAGGTGGACAGTCCTTTTGTCCGGGAACAAAGGAAACTGCTTGGAAAAGAGGTTGTTGCTTGGAGTAAAGGAGTGAGAGGAAATGCAGAGAAGCCTATAGTGATAAGCGGTCCTTCTGGAGTTGGAAAAGGAACACTTATAGCGATGCTTATGAAGGAGTTTCCTTCAATGTTTGGCTTCTCTGTTAGCCACACAACTCGAGCTCCTAGGTGTATGGAGAAGAACAGTGTTCATTACCATTTCACTGATAAAACCATTATGGAGAAAGAAATCAAAGATGGGAAGTTTCTTGAGTTTGCGTCTGTTCATGGTAATCTATATGGAACTAGCATTGAATCAGTTGAAGTGGTAACAGATTCAGGAAAGGTAATAAAAATATCATCTCTTTCATGCTCTTGAGTCTCATCAAATGATCAATTTTTTATTGTTAGAGATGCATTCTTGACATTGATGTTCAAGGAGCGAGATCAGTGAAGGCGAGTTCTCTGGATGCGATATTCATATTTATATGTCCTCCTTCGATGAAGGAACTTGAAGATCGGCTTCATGCTCGGTAAAAATCAGATTTTTAGAGTTGTTGTTACTTCAGATCTTTCATTGCAAGTTCTCAATTCTAAAGTGTTGAAAAAACAGAGGTACTGAGACAGAGGAGCAGATTCAAAAGCGGCTTAGAAATGCTGATGCTGAGATCAAAGCAGGGAAGTCTTCAGGCATTTTTGGTCATATTCTGTACAATGACAACCTTGAGGAATGCTACAAGAACCTTAAGGTGACTTAACACGCCTTTTGTTATGAACAAACTCTTCTTAAAGCCACTTCAGTTTCAAACAACAATGGCTCTCTATTTCAGAATGTCTTGGGGATAGATGATGACGCTCCTGTGAATGGCGTAGAAGGTAATATTAAACCAAAGAGTAGACACAATTTATACTAATTAAGTAGAAAAAGGAAGGCTGATTGGTTTTTGTGATTGTTTTGTTAAAAGCAGTAGAAGGGATCAATCTTCCCAAGGAGCACACAGTAACGAAGTTGGAAGATACGATTTTGATTCAAGAAACTGGAGAAGGAACTAAGAAAAAGACGTACACGATTTAACCGACTAATGTTTCTTGTTTTTTAATCTGATGATCTCTCTATAGAGTTTTGTTAATGAAATGTCTTTTGGTGCGCAGGATTGTGTTGGATTTGTCTTCAATTAACGGGGGAGCACCGGGAAGAACAAGAGGGATCGATCTGGACATGGTTAAGTCCAGTTGACAAAGAGTCTCTCTTCCTTTCGCTGCGGGAAGCTAAAGAGGAAACATTTAGATGATGATGAACATTGCTTGTTTTTTTTGACTGAAAAGACTAAAGCTTTTTTCGCTGTTGAAAGGTAGTGTTATGCATTTACTTGATAGGTACTGATGATGATGATTATGGTTATTTATGATTGTGATGATTCAAGAATAAGATTTTTTTGTTCCTTTTACTGAAACATTTTGTTAAATTTAAATCTTGAAAGAATCCATTGTTTTGATGTTATTATGAACACAAAAAACTGCCAAATAGTTGAAATCTCTGCAATTGTTTCTTGAGATTCCCCAACTGGGATAGGACAAAGAAAGTAACTTAACATCGAATTTGGGATAAAGATTTGATACCACACAACACTGTTTAGTATTATTCGTACATGACTCGAGATCTTCTAGGACAAAATAATGGCAGTTAGTGCCAGTTTACAGTTGACAATCAGCCAATAAAGTAAGAGTAAAGCATCTCAATAAGAGAAGATGAAGACAAAAGCTATAAAAAAAGAGACCAACTTGTGGGACTTTAGAGCTAAATGGGTCCTTTGAAAGATTGCAACTTGCATTGACTCGTGGGTCCAACGTCTGCGATAATGTAATTGAAGGAAGGTTCGTTGTATAGTCCACCACTGTTTCACTTTATTAACTTGAAGATACGGTGATGGACTTGTGGTCCATGCCTCTCATGACCTGCTCCACCACCACGACCACACACCTGTCACGTGAGTGTGTCACGGTGACACTCTGTAATCTGTGATAATACCACATAGACGCACGTGTCTTCCACGAGCACGTAAAGTATCTCTTCTGGGCCACCAACTCAATTCCTACTCTCTAACGCTTTTGATGCAGCAATTTCGATTGCAGACGAGAATGGAAAATATGTTATATTATTGGGTCGAAAGAAAGCCAAATAATGAAATTAGGGTCCAACTAAACACTCTCTTTTAACTGACAGAGTCGCTTGTTTTGTTAACCAGACAACATTTCGATTCTACGTGGTCAATTTGAAGCAGAGGAAAGGTCAAAGGTTAAGGTGTAAAGTAAAGTTCTTTGCATTTATAAGCATAATAAGCCAGAGAGCTTTAGTAACCATATTGTCGACAGCATAATGATCATATCGCGACCTAGAGTCTAGCCTAGCTACGAACAAATTCATCTTTGCAAGAATGTTGTCTAAACAAATTAACTTGGAAAAGTTTGGCAAAACTAAGCTGAATAGATATGCCAAGCCCGTTCCTTTGGATCAGACAGACGATATGTTCTTCCAAAAGACAAACGTAGAAATAATAAGAAACAGAGCCAAACAGATGGGAGAAGAAGAAGAAGAATTACTCAAAACAAATAATCCCCAACAAACAGAGCCAAAAGTGTAAACTTTTTTAAGACTTAAGAAACTACAAAAACTGCCGAAAGCTTTCGTTTTTTAAAACTAATAAGAAATTATCATAAGTGTATATAGCCAGAATTTGACATCCTAATGAACAAACATTGGCAATCTCAAATACAATAAAAAACCTCAACTTGATGATTTTTGATAGGAAATTTTATCCAGTAATCATAGTACCAGCTCCTTCATCAGACATAATCTCATGAAGCAGAGAATGTTGTCTCCTTCCATCAATAATACTCGCCGTCTTAACTCCCTGAGCAAGTGACCTTATACAACACTTCACCTTAGGAATCATCCCACCAGCAACTTTCCCATCTGCAATCATCTTCTTCACTCCTTTTATATCAATCTCCTTCACCAAGCTACTTGGATCTTCTTTATCCTCCAATATTCCCGCCACATCTGTCAACAGAATCAATTTCTCAGCTCCAAGCGCCGCCGCTAGCTCTCCAGCAACTGTATCTGCATTGATATTATAAGCTTGACCAGAATCGTCGGCTGCAACGGAAGCAATCACCGGAATATAACCGTAATCAACTAACGGACGCAATACAGATGGATCAACTCTTGCAACTTCACCAACGAAACCTAATTGAGCTGAATTAGGGACAGGTCGTGCAGTGAGAAGACGACCGTCGTGTCCTGATAGTCCCACTGCCGTAGCTCCAGCGGCGTTAATAAGTGAAACCAGATTCTTATTGACCTTTCCGACTAAAACCATGGAGACGATCTCCATCGTAGTGGCGTCAGTGACACGAAGTCCGTCACGGAACTCAGCTGGGATATTGAGTTGTTTCAGGTAACGGTTGATATCAGGACCTCCACCGTGAACTAAGATCGGACGAAGACCAACGCACGAGAGGAGAACGAGATCGCTTACGACGGAGGATTTAAGTTCCGGCGAAGTCATAGCTGCGCCTCCGTATTTGACAACTATGGTTTTACCACGGAATTTCTGGATAAACGGTAAAGATTCGGAGAGAATCTCGACTCTGTAATCCGGTGACGGTGAATTTGTGGTTGTGATTGAAGGTGGTGCTGATACGGAGGCGTTTACTGATAAACCTAGACGGTGATGGTTCTTACGAGGTGGATAACTGAGAGATGGAGATTTTTTTGGGATTAGGGATTTCAGAGGATTGGAAATCGAGAAGGAGAAGGATTTAGGTGAAGCATTGGAGGTAACGGTGGCCATTTTTGAACCTCACCGGAGGAGGAAGCGGCGGTGAATAAACTGAAGCCAGATGGTTTGTTAGATCTTGTTAAATATAAATGAACCAGTTGTTTGTGACCACGTGGAGCGTAGACTCAAAGACGCTGTCCTAACCCTAGGTTATACAGCGACGTCGTTTTAGTGTTTTTATTTCCAGTAATAAACGACAGCGTACCTATCGGCTCCTAAACGACATCGTTTGCTATGCAAGTCCAACGACGTCGTTTAGTCTTGCAGCGGGAAATATACAGAGCTCGATTCTCATCCTTTCGTCGTCTCCGTGACATTGCTACAAATTAGACTGAATAATTTCAGCTGCTAAGAACCATCTGGAATTGCGGATTATTCACAGTGAAATGGAGCGAATTGAAGATGAATTGATACGACGATCAGAACCGGAGTCTCTAGTCTCCGTCACAGTAGGTAGGTTCATGAGTACGCTTCTCTCAGCTCGCCCTAAAAAGCTACGGGAGTCTATTTCCCGCCTTTCTCCTGATTCTCAAAAGGGTTCTTCAGGTCAGTGTTTGCTGTTTAATTCCTTTGTTTGTGTGTGTATATAAATATGTTTGCACATGTTGCTTCTTATTTGATGGATTTGTAATCTGTTTGTTTTCGATGGCTGCGTCAGGCTCTATCGATGAGGCACTCTGGCTTTTGGTAAATTGCGTTAGACACGCTGCTGAGAGAGACGAAGGCTCTATGGATGAAATTCTTGTGCCCATCATCGAACATGTATTTCTTAAAACCCTTTGAAAACCTTGCTTAATGTTGGAATATTCGGTCTTTGTATTGCCTTTTCTTATGTGTTTGTATAATTTTTTTAGACATTAAGGTTTAAGTATTCTAAGCATGGTAACCCAGCTATGATACTACTAAATTGGCTATTTCAAGATGAAGTTCTCTTTCAAGCTGTTTCCAGAAATCTTTCGAAAATCATTGTGAAGAATGAGGATAGATTTTTAGCGCTTGGATGGTGTTTACTTATCCGAAGTCTTGTAGAGTGCGAGGATACTGCGGATCAAGGTTTTTGGAATGGTGAGCATTATAAATTTATAAACATCCTTGTTACTATGTTATAATACTGGTTATCTATCTCTCTTGGGGGAAAAGAAAAGGCTCTTCTTATTATGACTTCACTTGATTTATATTTATGTAAGTGTATAATTTTCTTTTATGACAGGAGTTAGGGAGAAACATTCGATGTTTGTGGAGATTGTTTCATCTTCTGTGGCTCACTTGTTGATGGTTGTACGCAACGGAAGGTATGAAACTTCTTTGTCAGTGGATATAAATATCACCTCCTGTTGATCCCATTTTTTTTCAGTTCTCTATTTTAACTAATTATAAATTACTCAAATTAGTATGCATATATGGAGCAAGTTTCTTCACTTGTATACATAGTCATTTCCACCTAGTTCTGAGCTGTTATTTTGTTTAGCATTTTGCAGGATGGATATGAGGTGCCATCTCGTCTTTCTGTTTCAGCTGCTGATTGCTTGCTGTCAATTACTGGAGCCTTAGCAAAGAGGGATAATACTCTGGTCAATAGACCAAAGCCATCAGCCGTTACGGAGTCTCATCAACCGGTTGCTTTGATACCTAATATTAGTGAGAAGAAGAAAAAGCAGAGTCCTCTACCTGAAGACTCAAACAGTGAGGTGAATTGTATACTGTGGAACCACCTGGAGGAGTTAACGCTCCTTGTCCAGTGTCTACTTGCTGTATGTTCACTGATCCATCGAAATATGCTTGATCTGTGTTCTATATTTTGAATTGATGAAGCTATCCGTGATTTGAGTCAAGTAATATTGACAAAAAGTTCCTTCCAGTGGAACAGAAAAACTAGACTACTGCATGCTAAGGGGTTAAGTCAAGTGGTGAAGTGGTTAGAGGAGTTAAAAGAGCACCATGGTAGCTCTCAAAAGGAGGCAGGTCTTTGACTGATGCCGCCTGTCCTTGTTCTTTTCTGTTTCTGTTTCTGATTTTTGCTTATCAATTTCTGTTTGTTTTATACCTGGAATTCAGGCACAGAGGTATCTACGAGTGGAGCTCTACTGCTCTCTTCTTGTTGGAAGCATTACAGTGTTTTGCTCCACATGGAAGATCAAAAGTTTTCAAAGATTAGTAAGGAATTGTTGGAGCAGTATTTGTCTGGTATTAAGGTTAGACATAATCGACAATCTTTTTGGTTTCAAAATTTTGTGATATGGATAAATTATTACATTTAGTAAAATTGTACTTACTATAGGATTCTATTGTGTCCGTATCTGAATCCCCTGCATATGTTTAAGTTCTCTGATCCACTTTCTCTCAGAGTATACTGACTTTATGTCATTGCCATCTACAGTTCTACTTTTTATTCTTTATTAAGAAGATAGAAATGTAGTAACGAAGTAGAGTCTGCTTGAAATTTAATGTAGTGTGTTTGCATGGTATATGAGTGAGATTATTTGCTCTGGACTCCGCAAATAACCTCAGACAATCTCAAATGAGTTTGTTTGCATAGTAGGTATCGCAAATAATCTCATTAAAATGATGCAGTAATGGTTTTAATGCAAACACAATCTATCTAATAGCATTAAAATGATGCAGTACTGGTTTTAATGTTTCTCTAGCTTTCTGTTCTTTCTCTTGTTAGTGTTTTCCTAATTGATTGGGTCATCAGGAAGCTAATAATGATGAAAATGATGCAGTATTATTCAGAAAGTTATCCTCAGGGAGTGTCTGACACCAAGATTGGTGGTATAGAGACGCAGAAGTTTTTCCTAAATTGTTTATGCCTTTTGTTGGGCCGCTTTGAGGGAAAAATTTTTGAGAGCATACTATCAGAGTATGGAATGAAGCTTGTACCTTGTCTTCTACAACAGGTACCTTTCTCCGTCTTTTATTGAATAGGGAGTGATGACACACTTTACAGCAATTTCTCTATGCTAGAATTATTTCTTATATAGACTTTTCTGACTTCATACTCATTATGAAACTCATAATATTGGTTCTGCTCAGTTGCTGCTATGATTATATCATATCCTGATAAAATGAATCTTAAAGATAATATATATGCACCCCTGTGATCATCTTAGTGCTTACATCCTTCCTTTGCTTTTGAAGCTTCGCAGTAACAATGAAGAGATATCAGAAGGCGTTATTGCTATATTTAAGGCAGTTTTCTTTAAACTACAATCTCAATCCGGAGGCTTCTCTGATACAATGTGCGTGGACGTTGTAATACCATCGCTGCTTCACCTTCTTGATGAGAGGGATGGCGCGGCCAAAGCTATTAGTGTCCTCTTGGCAGACTATTGTTTCAAGTATGTCTATTCTTGCTTCTCCTTTAATGCTAAATCATAAAAGTAGCTTTCTCGTTAGCAGTTGCGGTTCCTAGTTTGTCTTCTGACTTAAAGAAACATCCACCAGATATGCAGATAATAACTGTCTCAGTGAAGTTCTACAACGCCTTGTTTCTGGAACTACTGTGCAGAGGCTGAATTCTATGGATGTGATATCAGAAGTAATCCTTATGTCAAAACATTCATTTCCTTCTCATATACCCTGGTATACAATCATTTATGATTTTCGTCTCAATTTTCTCTTTCTATATTTTCTGCATCTTCTTAAGTTCGTTGAGTTGATTTGCATTTTCATACCCTCAGAAGTCAGAAATCATTTTCTGCACTTATTTCAGGAAAGAGATTGCGGACTGCTTGTTAAAGGGCATTGGAGACGATGAAACTTATATCCGTCAACAAACTTCAGAGTTGCTGAAGTCCATTGGTTGGTCTTCTTTTTGCTTCTGTACACACTTCCTTTGGAAGGCTTTTAATTGTGGCAGCTTTATTTGTGGCCTTTATCAGTTTCTGCTATTAGCACTTGTATGCCTAATGCCTCCTATGATCTCTAGATCAGGCCTCTCTTCATTTCATAAGATGAATTTCATAAAGTTTACTGAAAATAAATCAGTGTTTTGTTAAAAAGAAGGTGTTTGTTAATATTTAAAACTTTTAAGGATCCTAATTTAAGGGGTCCAGGGCTAGTTATTCCATATATCGATAGCAGTTTTAGTTCATATGATAACATTTATTTTTTGCTTTCCCATCCAATCAAGCCATTAACTTCTTTTTTTCTTCCAGAGCCATCATTGGTGCTACCAGATTTAGTAACACTCATTTATTCACCCAATGGAAAAGTACAATCGTCAGCTACTGAAACCTTGCTTGGGGTCCTGATACATCATAAAGAGGATTCTGATGTTATATGTATGTTGTTGACTTGTCTTAGGTATCGTGCTTTGTCTCTTTTTCTCGTGTCCCCCCATGTATGCATAGTTGTTTGTTTATTCCCATTTACCCTAAGTAAGAGACACACAGTATTCTTAGGTTAATGTTGTAAAAGTAACTTACTACTATTCATACGTGAAAAATTGATATGACTGCCGGTTTTGGTTTTCTATTCTGTTTTTTTGCATTTTATCGTGCTATAATTGAAAAGGCCTATCTGCTTCTGATCTTCACTTTTCTCATCTAGTAATACTCAAGCTTTGGATACTTCAGAAAATAAGGGGCATTCCAAAGAAGGTATTTGGTTTCTCATCTCATTACCATAGGTTACATTCTATACATAACTTGTGATCAAATTTCATTTTGTTGTTTTCCGTCAATGTTTGTGTTATATGTGATGATAAAAAAAAGTGCTAGTTTGATGCTGATTTACGGAACTGTCCATTATCATGTTTTTCTGTGGCGAGTGCATTCTCATCATCTTCTTGTACTGTTGCAGGCTCAACTTTTGACAGTGATCAAGTGCTAAAGCTGATCCCAGAGTGGGCTAGAAGTGTAAGTTCAACAATACATCCTGCTGCTAAATTATTTGCTATCTTTGAAATGAAATCCAGTTTAGTTTCTGAAGTGCTCGGATAAGCACAATTTTCAAACTTTTGGTACCATAACTGAATGAAAAAACCAAAACTGAACCTCTAATACAAACTTTTTCAGGCATTGGTTGTTCCCTTCCTAGTCTTAGTACCTTTTATCTAATTAAATTTCTTGGTATGTCCTGTGCAAATCTTCACATTGGTATTACCGGAATGACCAAAGCGTTTGCCAGCTATAATTAAACAATTATGATATTTTTCTGCTTGTTGATTGAAATAAATTCTTACAGGTACAAAACTGGGGCTCACTGATTGAACCTTTTCTTGACAAGATGTTTTTGGAGCCATCCAATGCCATCATGGTTAGGTTTCTTAGTTGCATCAGTGAACATTTGGCAGATGCATCGGACATGGTCCTTCTGTATGTACTATCACATATGAAGGAGCAAGACAAGTAAGTAAAAGTTCTCTTAAAATTTTAACAACTCAAAATAGAGCAATATACATACCATTATTGTGATTTCTGTGGTAAGAAAAACTTTTAAGTTCAAAATATATAAAATGTTGATCACCGATAGTGTCATTTCTAATTTAGGGTGGATGAGATCTTCATATCCAGATCTGATACTAAAAGTTCAGTCGACAAAACTAAGTTGGAGAAATCTCTATTTGACCACCTTTGCCCACTTCTCATATTAAGGCTGCTTCCCCAAAGAGTTTTCGATGATATTGATTCCTCTACAATTTATGGTAAATTACTCAGCGGAGACTCTATGAATGGTATGTATGCTTATGCCTTTGATTTCCTTTTGCTAATAAGAGAAGTGTGGATGTTTTTTTCATAAGGTCGTTTGACCCTTGTTATAATTAGATTCAATGCTTTAGCTATTTTTTGGATAAATTATTTTGATAAGCGGCATGATCCAGCGTAGATACTGACAATCTTAGACTTGACTCATCACATATATTTCTTGTCATGCGACACTTATCAGACTATCAAGAAATCAAGTTTGAGGATTGTCAATGCATTGCCGCTTTCATTTTGGAAAGGTTATTTTACTCTCAATCGTCATCAAACGCCATCTACTTTAATACTTGATATCTACCGAACTAACTCTAATAATACAGGGCATTTTCTAAGTTCGAATTTGAAGAAGTTCGGAAACTCTCTGCTGAGCTATGTGGACGTATCCATCCCCAGGTGTTAATTGGCTTCCTTGTATTGTTGGTCAATCTTTTATAGATGTTTGAATATGTTTTAAGCCTTTGTATAAAAGGTAAAATTTTATATACAAAGAAACAAGGGTAGATGCTCATTAATAAGTTTCTTCTCAAGTTCACTGTGATTATAGAAAACTTTTTATCTACTCTCTTGCTATCGTTATGAGAAGGCAAAGCACATGCAAAATTTCTACATGTCATAACTAGGTTCTATTAGTGAGGAGAAGGGCTTGGTGCATTTTTTTATATCTGAAAATTTTCTAAATACTTGACTTCAGTTTAATTTATACAACAGTCTATCCAACCCTTCATCGTCCAAAGTTGTAATATGCTGGCACTTTTATTCTACAGGTGCTATTTCCAACTGTTTTCTTGCAACTTGAAAAGGCCACAGAGCTCCAAGACAGCCTCAAAATTAAAGCTTGCCTATTTTCTATATGCACATCCCTTGTGGTAATATTCATCTTCCTTTTTCTATATGAACATATTCAGTGATCCTTGTTGTCAATTGTGCAATGCTATATCAAAAGGATTAGTTTTGTATGTGACAAGTTTACGTCACTTGCAGGTTCATGGCTGGGAATCTTTCTCACACAGTGTGACACCTAAGATCAGAAAAGTCCTGGAAAATATTTTGTTATGGCCTTCTGATGAGGATGAAAGTAAGACGACGGCTAGTGGCTACTGATTTATATCTTAAGCTCTGTTACTCTTCTCTTCTGCACTTTCATGGCTGTTATTTTTCCTTGCAGTTTCCAAAGTACAACATGGGTGCATTGATTGTCTGGCTCTGATGATGTGTGCTGAACTGCAACATCTTAAATCTTCAAAAGGAAAGGAGACATCTGGTTCGTATTGAGATGTTTTATGTCTGTAGAGCTAACAATAGTTTTTCCAGACTTTGTGTATAAATTGTATCTTGATCTGTAGGTGTTGATGTGTCAGGTAATTCTGTCCTAGATTACACTATCCATTGTTTAATAGAAGACCGAAGTAACTGCTCGTCTATCCGAAAGCTGAGTACTGAACACCTAACTGGTGGAATTCCTCTTCCTATTCCATTTCGTCTATGCATGGCAAATGTGATCATCAGTGCTTCTCAAAAAATCCCTGAGTCTTGCAAGAAAACTTTTGCTCGAAAAGCTCTTCCAACTCTTGTTCATTCCCTCGAGGTACTTTTGACTGCTTACACTCATTTCGGATTTGGCTTAACTTGTTTGCATTTTGTTTATTTTCAACTAAATTCCTGAATTTGGTGCAGGTCATATCTGTTCCTGACGTCCGTGCAGCTTGTATGCAGGTCTTATTCTCGGCCATGTACCATCTGAAGTCCACACTTCTTCCTGTTTCATCTGATCTACTGAAACTTTCCCTGAGATTTCTTGAAAAAGGATCCGAAAAGGTACCACAAGTCTGCCAAAACTTATTTCAAACATGTGTACAAATCGTATGGAAGTAGACAAAGAGCTTCACTTTAATTAAGACATGAAACTTATTTTCTTTAGTGACGACCGAAACTGTCTGCATCTATAAACATTTGAACTCGAATAATTATGCCTGCCTTGGATTTTTATGTGGAAGTCAAAAATGATACTCTTGTGGTGTAGGAAAAGCTGGCTGGTGCAAAACTGATGGCATCACTGATGGCGAGTGAAGACGTGATACTGGAAAGCATTTCAGAGGGATTGCTCGAAGCAAGATCAGTTCTATCTAAAGCATCTTTGTCAGATCCTTCTCGAGATGTTCGTGAAGTCTGTGCTAAGCTATTAGCATGTATAACGCCGTCATAATTCCATTTGTCTTCTTTCTTTCTTTTCAGTCACTTTCGGATTGTTCTTACGAGCCAGTGAAGGCGGTATGTAGCAAATGATGGCCTAACTTTCATAGGGATTCTAAATATTATGTAAAACGCGAAGACCAAATATGTTTTGATAACTATTTATGGAATCTCTAGCTACTATCTAAATACAAAGTACCACAGCTAGCAAAGAAATAGTTGGTAGAAATTGCATTTTGATTTCGGGTAGAAGAAAGCATCTAACTAAACATATAAACTGAAGAGAGAGAGAATTCCAAAAGGAGTCGACACCGGGTTAAAACGATTCTCAGCAAAAGTTTTGAAATGTATTCATTACATCATTACCAAAGCTAGATTAGATAAGAACATAATAAACGCATAAAAGACATTGCTCCATTGCCATTTAACTATCCCTAAGCTCATTGTTTTACTCTCTTGTCCTCTTAATGCTCTTTATCACTCTTTCTCCTTGTCTTCTTCTTCTTCTGTGTTCAGCTTCCCTACTGTGTCTTCCGTTTCTTGTGTCTCTGTGGTTTTGGCTTTCTCGTACTGAAATGTAGGATGTGCTTCTTTGTTACAGCAGGAGCAGATATGCTTCACATTAGAGACGCTTGACTTGAGCTGCTTTGCATCATAAACACTAAGATCCTCTACATGGTCTACAAAGGCATAAACCATACCACGATTCTCAGGGGCTTCAAGGTTAGCTCCAAAACCTTGGATTTCAACACTTTGTAGAGTGTTCCTTTCAGGATTGAAGTAGAACACATAAAAGGGTTTACACACATGCTTCATGGCCAAAACAATATCCCCTGAAGCAGTCACTCCAGCAACTGAGAAATCACAGGACTCAAAGACTTCATTCCCTGGCAAAGTATAGACATTTTTCAACCATTCCTGTTTCTCGACATCCTCAAGAACCCGCATACACTACTCAAGGGTACGCCTTCCATCATCATTGTTAGCATACTTCCAATCAGTGGCACCTAATTTACCCTTATAGTTGACCAAAATCAATTTGATAGTATTGGTCGGCCGGTCCATCCTCATTGTTGCCAATAACATTTCCATAACATCTTGTCCCTTCAAATTCAGTGATGGTCTCTCATGAGTTTCAGCTAGTTGCTCAGAAAAGCATTGTGCATCAATAAACTTGAATTCCTCAGACCTAACATCAAAGCTAACAATCACACAAGGCAAATCACGAACACTGTCAGGCAAGTCATACAAAACCCCATTGATGCATATCCCTTCACTCAAAGAACTAGCATACTTGGGACATTGGATAGTACTACTCCTCCAACTCAGTTCTCCAGTTCCTAAAGTCAGAATCTGATGATGATCACTTAGACTACAAAATACATAAGCCTCAGATAAAACCTTAAATTGCTCTCAATTGGATCAAGCCCTAAAAAGCCTCTCGCATTTCTGTACCTCTCCAGATCAGGTAAGGTCCCATACATTCCCGAGATAGGGTTACAAATCACAGGCGATGCAACGTTTGGAATCCACATATCAGGGAAATAGATCAAACCTGAAGCATAGCCACAGATGTATCGGCTTACATCTCCTGAGAACTTGGTGTGGTAATCGACGGCTACTACAGGAGACGACGATGGATTCTGAGGCTGAGGAGAGGAGAAGAAGAGCCACTCACCGCATTTTTTCACCCCAAATAAGAGACGTGGACGATTCGAGGACCTCCTCAGGAACAACTCGCTGAAATCTGCACTGCTAAGCTTCGACGCCCGTTGCTTAGACAGAGTACGAAACCTAGCAACTGACTTCGCCGGCAATCTCGAGAAGACCTCCGTAATGAGATCAGTTGGGATTGGTTCCATGATTGATCTTCTTTTCATCAGATATCGAACATCGTTGATCAGGAGCCGCCGCTGGAGAAGGAGAGGTTTAGGCCTTAGGGATACGACAAGGTTGAAATTTGGCGGTACGGACAAGAGAGTGATCTTGACGAGTGTTAGAGGGGCAAACGATAAAAGAGACTAAGCGATTTGAAAAAAGAAATGAGAGTAAATTTAATGGGCCTGTGGGCTTTACCATAATTGTGTATAAGGTAAGCCCGTTTGTTTCTGAAAGTGTCTACCAAACTTATGTCTAACATGTGAACAATAGTATGGAAGTAGACAGTTAAGCTTCATTTTTTTTTTTGATATAATGATAAGCTTCATTTTTGGACATGAGTGGTTTTTTTTTCAGGTGACTATTACATATCTGAAAGCTGCTGTATAACAATCATTTTCGTTGTCAACAAAAAAAAAACATGTGATTAGGTAATACTGTAAATTGTAATAAACTAATTTTTGGATTACTATGATAAAAGTTCAGTGCTTGGTAATAAATAAACTAGCCCTGGGCAGAAATATCGGTTTTTTAGATCCGAAGAAACCAAACCGAAAGAACCAAATTGAATCCGAACCAAAAATTATAAAATACTCAAACGGATCTTAAATTTTTTATATCCGAAAAACCGAATCCGAACCTAACCGAACCAAAGTACCAAGCGGATACCCGAATACCCGAAATACAAATATATACATATACAAAATACAGTACATAAGGATACTTTGGTTACAATTTGGTAACATACATGTACAAAATATGGTACATACAAGTACTTTGGATACAATTTGGTTATATTTGGTTACATTTATAAACTCAGAACCGAACTAAACCCGAATTAATTTTTTCAAATATCCGAATGGAACTTATAGGTTTAGATCCAAAAATCCAAAAATCCGAAACTCGAAAGAACCGAACCGAATCCGAACCGAATATCCAAATGCCCATGACTACTGATAAACTATAATAAAAGTTTAGTACTTGGTAATAAATGTGTCTATAGAGTAGTAATAGAGACAAATTCATTAGACTTGGCTTGCATTCCTATTTTTGGATAGATTAAAAAAGTTTATAAAAACAAAATATAAATAAAGAATCAATTTTAATTAAAACATATATATGTATGGACATATTGGACCTTTTACTCCAACCACACATCAAAATTAAAAGATTATTCCATGATGAAATTTTTAATTTATAAAAAGTTTCTAAATTTTTCAAAGATTGATGTGGTCGGTCTATCGACCCCCTAGATATATCAAATACAAGTATAATAATTTGTTGGTTTTTTTCGCGAGGATTTTTCATTGAAACAGAGTAATTGGCACAACATAATTAGTATTTAAAAAGTTGACCCCCAAAAAAAGTAAAAAAATAGTATAAAAAATAAGTAGATTTTGTGGGACAAGGTGGTGAGTAAAATGTGAACATAAGACGAGAGAGCATGGGATAAAGATGAAGGGAGCGGCGCTTAAATCTGAAAATGTCGAAACACGTCACTTCACTCTCACGAGTCACGATTGAACATGTGATTCTTATGTCTTGCAATGCCTCGTGACTCTTGCCTCTCTTTTCTCTCATGCCTCTCCAATTCTCCTCATCAAAAGAATCAAACCAAACGATAAAGATAATAAAATCCAAAAGCTTTTTTCTTTTAAAGTGTCTCAAAAGGAGAATTCTAGGATCCCAATAACACCTCACTTGTCTCACTACTACGTATCACGGTATCATATTCGAACTGGGAATATAAACACAATTGAATCCAACCAAACTCAAACTCAATTGTTTCTATTTAAAAACCCAACTGATTTTAGTGCAACAAAATTGAAAATAAAAAATCGTTTTAACTTTTTAAAAAAAAAAATTGATCAATGTAGTATTCTTTATACCAAACAAATCGAGTTTAATGTAACTTAACTGAATAAAATTAAAATTCATTCAACTTCTTAAATATTAAAAATAGATTTAGTTATATTTAGTTTTAGTTTATCAAAAAAAAAAAGTTATATTGAGTTTTATTATGAGTATATCTCTTTATGGGATTACCAAAAGTGTGCCAATTGATCTAACTTCTAAAACTATCATTAAAAATGTGTAATAAGATTGGCATTACGATTGTTTGACATGTAGGGAACATCTACAATATTATTCTAGTTTTAGCCTAGGTAGAAATTAAATATATTGATATATGAAGTTGAAATCAAATTTGTGTTTAAAGACTTTTTGGTTTTTCTTTTGAAAATAACAGAATATGAAAAAGTAACGGTCACATGCGCGGGTGAAAAAAAGGCAAATTCTTTTGGAAGTGAAGCGAACCGTGACAATATTTAAGCAATCACTTATTCTTTCTAAGCTCCATTATCATATCCTCTTCTTCCTTCTTCACTCTTAGTCTTCTTCTTCTTCTTCACTCTTCTTCTTCACTGCAACACAAATGGAGAAATCATCCTCAATGAAACAATGGAAGAAGGGTCCTGCTCGTGGTCAAGGTGGTCCACAAAACGCTCTATGTCATTACCGTGGAGTCAGGCAAAGGACGTGGGGCAAATGGGTGGCTGAGATCAGAGAGCCAAAGAAGAGGGCAAGACTTTGGCTTGGCTCTTTTGCTACAGCTGAAGAAGCAGCCATGGCTTATGATGAAGCTGCCTTGAAACTCTATGGTCACGATGCATATCTCAACTTACCTCATCTTCAGAGGAATCGTGCACCATCTCTGAGTAGCACTCAGAGGTTTAAATGGGTACCTTCAAGGAAGTTTATCTCTATGTTTCCTTCTTGTGGTATGCTTAATGTGAATGCTCAGCCAAGTGTTCACATTATCCAGCAAAGACTAGAGGAACTTAAGAAAACAGGACTTTTATCTCAATCCTATTCTTCTAGCTGTTCCTCAACCGAATCAAAAACTAATACAAGCTTTCTTGATGAGAAGACTAGCAAGGGAGAAAGTGACAAGATCTTGGAAGGTGATTGTGATGATCAGAAGAAACCAGAGATCGACCTGACTGAGTTTCTTCAGCAGCTAGGAATCTTGAAGGATGAAAATCAACCAGAAGCAAGTGAAGAAGGAGAGTGTCATTTCACTCCGCCCTGGAACGAACAAGAAGAAACTGCAAGTCCTCTCAGAGGTCAGAGTTTCAGCTGGGATACGTTGATCGAGATGCCAAGAAGTGAAACCTCAACTAAGCAGTGCGACTCTAGCCATTGCTGAAGCTACGATTTTGAGGATGATCTAGCTTTCCCTTCTGTCTGGGACTTCTGCGGAAGCTTAGATTGAGTAATAACTACTTTCTGTAGATCAGATTCAGAAGTATGCAGCTGGTTTTGGGTTTAGTGTAGTAGTATTTTGGAATATAAGTAGAAAGGGATATGCTGATCAGAGTGCAGTCTATTTTAATGCAGCAATAAAAGTGAGTCAATGTACTTCTGAATATGAACCTGTTGTTCGTTCTTTGAGATATTAATTAAACATGGTCATTTTCTCTCTATCCTTAAGCTCAAGAGTTTAAAAAAACGTAGTGAAAGCCACAGTCCTAAAAGAATGAATAGTTATGTGCAAGTAACCATGCAAAAGCTTACATATCTTCAACAGGCCTAAACAATAGCTACAATGAAACTTCACGACATTCTCGGGTTTAAGCCATAGAAGGATCTCTTATCAATGGAAAGAATAGAGAAAGATCAAACACGGAAGGATAAACTTTAAGAATATAACAACAACCTTACTGCTTAAGCACAGAATTCCTCTTCATTCCGATATAAGAAACAATGCAACAGATACACTAGTCATTCGAAAGAGAGTAATCATTCTCAGTAACTTGACATTTCATCAATTTTCAAGTTTTATGGAGGAGCCAAAAAAAGCCTAACCTTAAAAATCATTTATATATAAGGGCATCACGACCGGGCCCAATACCAATGTAATGAATGGGCACACCAACGAGTTCTTCGATCCTCTCAACATATTGCTGTGCTGCCTTTGGAAGATCAGAGTAATTTCTGACCGAGGAAATGTCAGACTTCCATCCAGGTAAGACTTCATAGTCCACCTAACAAACATTTGCACAAATACACAGAGTTATTCAGCACTCCCACAATAAGAAACAAGTACCATATTCAAGACAAAAAAAACACTCTGTTTTCAGGACTTTATCAAATAGTATAGGAACAGGAGAAGCAAATGATTTGCCTGTTAGGTAAATAATTATAATCAAATTATTTGTGCTTCATTTATTATGTCAGAGAAGTACACTTACTTGCAGTTCTTCAAGAAGACGGAGATCACCAGGGAATGATTCAACAGGGGTGCCATCACTCTTCTTATAACCCACACCCAGCTGGATTTCATTCAGATCCGAAAGTACATCAAGCTTAGTGAGATTAAGTGATGCAAATCCATTGATTTGGCAAGAAAATTTAAGCGCAACAAGGTCAAGCCAGCCACACCGACGAGGACGACCAGTTGTAGTACCAAACTCCTGTCCAGCCAACCTAAGAAGGTCACCACCCGGCCCAAATTTTCTGTCGGGACAGGGCCTGCACCACCTCTTGTAGTGTATGCTTTTACCTGACAAAACAGGATCATCACAATGCTTTCATGTCTCTTTCATTTCTTGCAGATTAAGTGTATTAACGAGTAAATGCCAAATGTATGAGTAAATCAATGCCACTAAACTCCTAAAAACAAAGGTTAACGATTTAAAGAGGAGTGAATGTCATGCTTACCACTCCAATTAGATCACCAACAACTCTTGGTGCAATACCAAGACCTGTGCAGATCCCACCGGCTGATGGACTGGAGGAAGTAACAAAAGGATATGTACCAAAGTCAATATCCAACATTGTAGCTTGACCACCTTCGACCAAAATCTTCTTCTTCTGAGAAATTGAGTCATTCATGAAATGGACAGTGTCAGTTATGTAGGGCTCCAATCTCTCAGCATACCTCTTGTATGCTTCAACTTCTTCCCGAAGCATTTCAGGAGTATATTTAAACCCTTGAAATCTAGCCGCAGCATCAGCTAGTAAAAGGTCAAGCTTTTGAGGTAAAGTATCCATGTGCCTGAGATCACCTACTCTAATACCATTCCTTATCACTTTACTAGAGTAGCAAGGACCAATTCCCCTCTTCGTGGTGCCAATGAACGATTTCGCAAGCTCAGATTCCCTAAGCCCATCAATTTCTTGATGGAAATCAAATAACAAGTGAGCACGATCAGAGACCAAAATCCTTCCTTTACAGTTGACACCATTGGACTCCAAACCATCAATCTCTTTAAAGAGACCTGGCAAATGCACCACAACCCCATTTCCAATAACACAAGTAGTATCCTCGTTCAAGATACCTGAAGGCACAAGGTGAAGCGCAAATTTCTTTCCTTCCGAATTATATATAGTGTGTCCAGCATTAGCTCCACCCTAAGATAGCCAAATCATAAAATTCAAAAAACAAAGACTTAAACTTTGCAGGAAACAATAAATCAGAAATAGAACCTGACCCACCAAATCAACGAGAATTGCTCAACGAATTACTAATAACAAGAGCTCAGCTTAAATTGATTGAAACCAGATAATGATTTAAATACTTTAAAAGAATCTGATAAAAATGTTAAAAACGTCAACTTTACCTGACAACGAGCAACGATGTCAAAATGTTGGGCTAAGATGTCAACGAGTTTGCCTTTACCCTCATCTCCCCACTGGCAACCTAATACACCTGATACTTGGCTCAGTGATTCAATCCGTTCGAGAGACTTAGTGGCGGCTGAATCAGCGGCAACGCTAAGTGAAGCTGAGACAGCTGGACGTTTAGCAGAGCAAGCGACGAAGCTTCGAGGGTTGTGAAGCGTAGGGTAACGGCGGTGATAAACAGCGAATCTCGGATTGGTATCGAGAGAAAGGGAAGAGAGAGACATCGTTGAAAAAGAGAGAGAGAGAGGGGGTAAAGTATTAGGGTTCCTCGGCACTGAGTATGGGTAACAGAAGAAGACCTTTTTTCAAACTGAGCTCAGGTGAATTAAAATGACTATTTTACCCTTTACATGTAATATATTCTTAAACCGAACATTGAACAATTCTTAATTCCAATTTTGAGTCTGAACCGGAATTTAAAATGAATATAATATGGTTAAACCGAGACTAAAATCGGTTTTCAGTACCAAGCAAGAACTAAACTGAATTTTTTAAAAACAACGTTTTGCTTACATGGTATGATTGATGGTGTAGGACCTAACCTAAAGATTATTCCTTTTCAAAAGAATTGATTTGGCAATGAATCCAGAATGATTCTGCCAAGTATATATATGTATATGTGTATGCTCCTGCAGCTCCTGGGGTATTTACTTCCAAAGTTCCAACTATTTTCTGAGATTTTTCATAAGCTTGTTTTCTGGAGACATTCTTGTGGCAATCCGTAATCTTTAGTCCGGTTCACGAATTGCTCTCGTCTCCATGGATCATTGTGTAGCTTGAAATGTAGAGTCTGTAAGAAAGTAGCAAAGACATCGTCGTGCTTCAGTTTAGAGAATTGGACAGCCCAATCTTCTTCATGCCCATAACTAGCAGTCTGTCTTTCGGCTTCAAGCAAAATCGAGTCGCGAAACAAGAATCTTTGCCAAAGCTTCTTTACATTAGCCAGCCTTAACTGTATCTCTGTCTCATTGACTCCCTGTGGGAGATTTCAGATTAAAATGAGTCTGAGACTAGGAGTAGTTAGTAGAGGACAAGAGTGAGAGATAGTGAGAGTGATTACTCGGAGAGTGTTTATGAGATTTGGAATGTCATCTTCGCTGACACGAACCGCAAAGCTTTCGTAATTGAGCATGTTCTCATAAGGCAAGTAGATTCCATCCTAATAAAGAGACATCAATGGGAACAAAAATAACACATCATTTTCGGATCAGCAGCTTAAGTTTTCAGAAAATGTATAGAATATAGAATGTGGTAAGTTCAAGGTAATACCTGAATGATGACTGGGACGCATCCTTGTAAGATACTATCTTCCATGCGTCCACTCCAACCATCTCCAGGGAACGCACCACAGAAGATTGAATTGGCTATGTCCTTGTGGTAATTATCAGAACGCAATGGAGTTACAATTACATCTTCTGCGTGTTGCTTCCCAAGCTTACCTTCTTTGTTAGGACTTGAACCAAACTCTTCTGCTAGCTTCTGTCTGATTCCCATGCTATACCTGCATTAGATGTTATTGAACCGTTACATACTTGTCCACACTAGGAATGCTGTTTGAAGCACGGTTCAATTTTTGATTATTGATTTGAGCATGACTTCTTTAAGCCAGAGACTTACGAATCTTCTGGCCTTCCACTTTCATAAGCAGGTCCGAGATTGCCATTGAAGTAAAACAATGTTTTCCGCTTCTCCTGTGGGCTAATGATTAGGAAAAAGACAACAACTTTCAGGGTTTGAGTTAAAAGAGTTATGACTGAAACAATGTCCAAGAATCATCAGACACTAGCGATAATAGATAACTTACCTCGCCCAGTAATTAGCACGCATTGACAACGGATCAGGAACTTTCCAAGCTGGAATCACGAGATCTTTGCGAGGGTCAAAGCAAGGATGATCTCCTCTCCTCTCCTCAGATATTGTGTCCCAGTTGTCACCCCAATAAGCAGTTGTTGAATGGTTATGCTTAGTGTTCGTGTTGCCCCAATGAACTAGCATCATACTATTCCATATCTCTTTAGGAGCATAGCAAGCACCTTCATCCCATGAGAAAAACTGCTTTTTTTTTCAAGCGTAGAAAATTTAGCCACATTAATTTTGGAGAGATCCGTGTAAAGAACAAAAGCATACATCACCGTACCCATATATGGTCTCTCCCAGATGAGCGGTTCCAGTATGGATATTTCTCAGCAATGTGTTCATAAGCCCTTTTGTAGAACTCTAAGGTAAGTGAGCTTCTTAATCCAGTATGATTCTGAAAGTAATAAAAACATAGACATTATATAAGTTCTAGATCTTCTGCTAGCAAGGTGCTAAAATGGAGAGTTTCTTGACCCCAACCTGCATGCTAATGTGAGGTGCATCACCAGCACGATTTATAATGCATGAATCAAGAACAGGGACAAAAAAGAAATCTGCCTCTTCGCCATTCAGTGTACGATGAGCGGTGGACAAAATGTTCTCATAGAATGCCATCTTCAGAGTATAGGAGGTAAAGAAGGGAAAAAATTTATCTTTCACTTTCTAATTGAGGAGAGAATTGCTGAATTATCAGGAACTCGACTCGAGGGTAGGGAAAAACCTGGGAACCATATAGAAAATCTGTCCATATTGTTGCATTCCTGTTATCATAAATCCTATTAACACACTCAAGCTTAAAGTGCCGGCCCTGCAACATCAAATTCCAAGAATTGGAGATTTAAAACTTTATCAAAAAAAAATTTTGTTACTTTGTTTAGAAGAAAAAAGTATGGATTGTGACCTCAAGAAGCAAACTGTTGAAGTCTGGGGGTAGATCATAGATGTATATAAGGGGCCTCTTCTTCTTAACCACAGCACTTAGATTAATGAGATTTCCAGGGAAATTTTTATCACTTGGAACTTCAAGATGTGCTGGCCGAAGCCATTGTGGCCACTCTCCAACCGTTGAGAGAGTGGATGGAATACTACAATCTGTTCCAAACCAGCCTTTGTCACACTGAAAAAGCGGAAAAACAAAAAGAAACACACACAGAGTTAGGAAAATGCAGACCTCTCGATACCAAGATGATAAGCTTATGACAGTGGATACAGTATTTTACCTGGCAGAAACCTCCTCTGCATTTTCCATGTCCAGAGCACTGATTAACACAAGTGCATTGTACAGGCACTTCGCAGTATCGTCCCCATAGACAATCGTATTTACAGTCACATTCCTCTTTGATTTTCACCTTTAAAGCATATGCCTCTTCTGGATCCACATTGCACCATCCTTTTTTGCTACTGTTTGTTGTTAAAATATCTAAGTCTGGTTTCGACCAATCTGTCATTTTATGTTCATCAGGATTCACTGGAGAGCTGAAAATACATGTGTGAAGTCAGAGAGTTTCTTAAGCTCGATTTGAGTAACAATGAGACTCAAGAAGAAAATAATCAGGTGAAACTTACTTGATTTGAAATCCACATGACTCTGCCACTGGACGATTTGGATATTTTGTGCCTTCTCCACAAAAGCACATTGCTCTTGTGGTATCACAATGTCTAGAACAAATCGAAACAACCCATCGACCATATGGCATCTCAGGTGTTTTCTCGTAATTGCATTCTAAACGCTGCTTTTGAGAGCAATCTTCGCGTACACAGAATAAGTCAAAGCCGCTTCATTTAAACACCAATGTCAATAGTTGTAAAGGCTAATAAACATATCAATGTCATTCCTGTTGTTAATTTTTTCATAATAGCATAAGTACTAACCAGTAAATCCATGGAAGCAACGGCAAATTCCAAATTCATGGTTACAGACACCTTGACCACTACATTCATTCAGACATTTTCTGCCACCAATTGACTGCCAAAAAAAACACAACCATTAAAACCAAATCAAATAAACAACATTGTTTCAAGATACCAATATAAAAACTTACTTCAATGATGTCAACTTCTTTGGCAACTGCATCACAACTAGAAAGCCATTGTCCGATCTCGGCTTTCCAAGAGGCATTTCGATAGACTACTGCACCGTGTGAGTCAGCAGGAAACCGGCTATCAAAGGCAGCGAATGGTTGACTTGATTCTTTTGTTCCATTAAGATTCTGAGCTTACCTTACAGCAATAGAATCAAAAGAAGGCAACACGGGGCCAAGAAAAAGATGAACAAGTGAAACCAGAACAATGACAGAAGCAACAGTAGCTATCTGATACCATGAGATCTTCCATTTCTGGAAAGAAACCATGGTCTTCAAAGACGAATCCAAAGTTGTTAGTTTTTTTCAAACTTGACCGCCTGAATCAGAAACAAAAACTAGTTTGATACAAAGCCCAATTTGCTCAAGAAACATAAATTAATAAGGAAGATAATTAACATAGTGGACTTAAACGAAATTGTCAAAGAAACTTCGGGAAAAAAAAGATATAGCCCACAAGGTTTGGCTGAAACCAAGTCGGCGTAATTATTAAAACATAATTAGAAGCAGTAAGCTTTGACCCAGAAACAATGGAGTTTTTTTCTTTTTCCATGACAAATTCGAAAATGCGAGAACACTAATGGCTCCCAGAAACCAAACAAATTATGAACACATTAACAGGATCCGAAACGTAGGATTCACAGGATTATAAATTGAACATAGAGCTGTAAAACTAATTACAAGAATCACGAGAATAAGACAGAACATTAAGAATCACGAGCTGTAAAACTAACTTCAAACAAAAAGATTCTATTCAAAGCTAGTGGGATGAGGTGAAAACATGAGAGAATTATAAATATTAATACAACAAAAAGACTCTAAATAGAATCTCAAGTTTTTATTATATTTGAATATAAATGGCGATGCACTACAAACTGCTCTGAGCATGATACTGTAATGTGACTGGACGATGCAAATATTTTTCTAATAAGTTTTAAGTTATGGAACTTTAGTTTGAAGTTTTTTATTTATTTTAGTTGTAAAGTGAAGTCAGCGGAATACCGCTGGAATATTCCACAAAGAAGGCTTCCTCGGTCTGAGGATGGATTTGACATTTGACGTACAAGGCATATCTCTACTATTATGAATCTGCATTATTACAAAATGAAGAGACGTGACAAACAAGAATATTTGCAACACCTTGGGGGAAAGAAAAAGAAAAGCAATTTATGATTTATACAGAAGAAAAACGAAACTTGATCTGATCTGGTTCGGGGAAAGAACGTCTTAGGCACCGGTAAAAAGAAGAATCATTAAGAAAGAAATCTCTTTAGTGTTTTGGCCACTTGCACCATTTTTGGAACTTTCCCTCTAAGACCAATGCATCTTTCTGAGAGGACAATGAAAGATTCCATTCGACAACGCTCTTCTTGTGTAACTTCACCCATTTGCTGCAACATCTTTGGATCTACGACCTCATTTATTCTTCCATCTCCAATGGATTTGGACAACCAATTTGGAAACCTTATTTCGAAAGTTTTCAAACCAGTCAAAAGGATAAATCTCACGGAATCTTTCTTCTCCTATTAGAAGCTTTTGCATGAAAATTCCAAAGCCGAACGCATCAGTGTTCTCTGAAACTACGCCATTGATCAGATAATCCATATCCATGTAAATATAATCATACCCTTCACGTACAGAATCAATCTCGACAAATGTTTCTCCTTTTGGAATTGAAACACAATATGAGAAATCATTCAGCTTCGGAACACCATCTTCATCCAATAAGATATTTCCAAGACCCATATTCGCATATACGAATGGCACTGAGAAGGCAGTGTGAAGATAAGCTAAAGCAATAGCAATCTCTTCTGCTATCTTTATTCTCTTTTTCCACGACACTACCCTTTTTAGATCTATTCGAGAATATATTGTTTCTTTTCACCATAATAAACCATGACAGGAAATCCAAACTCAAGACAACATCCCACCAGTTTCATGAAGTTCTTGTGACCACTCACCATCGATGATATCACTATGTCGCGGTAACAGTTTCTTGAGTAGTCGAAATTTTCGTTATTGATTAGTATCATGCGATGGTTATCGAGCTTACCTGAATACCATCTCCCATGATCACACAATTCAGAAACTTGATTACACTTGCGGAAATTGTCGGTAGCTTTGATGATCTGATCAGCAGAGAAGAATTTGATGGGATTTGATTTGCCATCGCAACATTTGATGAGATCTTCTAACAACTTTTTCCCTTGCTTTTGGCTTCTGACCAATCTAGTTTGTTCAACACGAACCACTAGTGACTTCTTCTTCCTCCACCAACCCATCTTAAACCCTACACAACCAAAATCTACTTCAGTACCGTCTTCCATACAAAAGAACATTTAGATACTTAGATTATTTATAAAGTTTTCGTTGAATTCTCAATTAAGCGATTCTTCCGCGTAAAGCTATCCACTGACCTTGGGAGAATTTTCAAAAAAATGTATTTCCATATCAATTATAACTAGTTGGAAAAAAAATTAAACTACGGGAATTATGTAATAAGTCGAATAAAAAAAAGTCTTTGAAAACCTAACTTACCTTAGAAGTGATCAGGACTTGGGTAATAGAAAATTCATATTTGAAAAATATTTTGAATATACGAGATCATTGTTGAAACATTTCGGCTTGTCCGAAAAATCAACAACTATACTATCAGTCTGTTAAACACATGACAAAATGTATGTATTGTTATTTGTCGACCAACTTTAGAATTTTTATGTCAAAATGTGGATGTATCGTAGAAGTAGCGATGTTGGCGCCTTAACATTTCAGGTTCGATTCCAAAATTTCTTCGTTATGACGTTAGCTAGAAATGGATATTATTGTCCATATTGACAAAATATATATATATATATATCAGAATATGTATAAGGATGCGTCTAGACGTGACACGTCTCATTTGACCAATAAAAATGATTTACACGTCTCTAACAGATTTTGTCTGGCAGTCGACTATTTTGTTATGAACTTATGATCATGTACAATCACATATAAAAAACAGCATGTGACTCTGCTACATGGATTAAAGACAAAGGATCGATCTTACATAAGAGAGTTGTAACTATCTGCCTAAGAAAAAAAAGTTGTAACTAAACTCAACAACTCTTATTTGTTCTTTTGTTTTCTTTCCCATTTCGCTGCAAAATATATTGGAGAATATGAATAAAGCGTTGAACAGAATGAAGCTAAAAATAACATGATGATCAACTTGTTCTTTAGTTTGTTTTGATGTTTCATTTAGTTATAGGAAAATTTGGTTAGGTAGATCAACCACTTCAATACTTTTGTACCTTTAAACCATTTATTCTTTAAAGATGTTTGAAATTTCTTAATCAGAATACTAATTAAAGAATCAAAACTGTTAAATTTCATTTAATTTCTACTAAGCCGCTAAAGATTCTCGCACTTTACACCGCACATAAACAATCTGAAGCATGTCAACCATGTGAATAGAATCACAAAGAATTCATACTTTTTAAGCAAAGAAAAAAACAAAAGGCTTCGGCTAAGAGAAGGGAATCGAAGAAAAAGTGAACTAGGAAATTGAAAACATATGGAACAAAGTGGAGCCACTTAACATCCATGATAATATTAGTATATCAGTCACCTTTAGGCTAGGGCCGTGTATGAGAAAACATATGGGGAAAAAGGGATGTGTGTGATGTCGTATCATCGGACATCAAGTCATCAACTATCTTGTTTAATAAAGGATATTAAGCCGGATTGGTAAATAATGCCATCGTTGAAGTATTTATAAAGATAACTTGCAAAAAGAGAAGATTGCATGCAAAATGCTAGCACTTTTAACCACATGTAATTTTTTAAAAATATACAAACCGGTATAATTAAAATCATGGTTTAAACTTAAAATTAGGATTAATCACTTAGTGGTAGAGTAGAGACTAGAGACTAGAGAGTAGAGACTAGCAAGGGCGGACCCACGTTAGAAAAGGGTGGATCAGCTGCACTAGGTAAATTTTATAAAGTTTAGGTTTTACACGTATTATTGTTATCTATTTGTGATGTAGTGGTAATGAATGCACCACCTAAATGATGAGATAGTAAGTTCAAGTCCCACTTAATACTTTTTTGCACTTGGTTAAAATTTTTGCTGGATCTGCCACTGGAGACTAGAAAAGCCAAATTCAAATTCTAGTAGATGTATTAAGTTAGGGGGCATTTTGGAGTATGAAAGAAATTGAGGGGCTAGAACCAAAATTGAGGGGCACACAACATAAACTGCCGTGTTCGAAAGTTTATGTTGTGTGCCTCGTGATCATCTCCTTCACACGCATCTCCGTATATAATCAAAATCAATCAATAAATATCAGTTAACAACACACTGATCATTTTTTTCAATCTCTCTCCCAATTTATCTGTTCCCCAATTAAATCGCAAAGTTAATTTTGCGATTTTTTTTTTCTTTTTGCTGGTTGGTTTATTTTTATTTTATCCTTTAAAAAATTGAGCAAGTTGTCTTGAAATCTGAGGTGTGAGCCATTGGGTTTCTGTAAATCTCCGAACGATTTTTGGGGTTTCTTCTACTGTCATCTCCTCACATTACCTTTGGTGTTTATTTTTTGAGGACATTTCTATGGTGATTGCTGCAGCTGTCATCGTGCCTTTGGGCATTCTCTTCTTCATATCTGGTCTCGTTGTGAATCTCGTTCAGGTTTGGTTTTTTTTTTTTTTTTTTTTAATTTATTTTTTAGGTTTTGTATGTGTTTTGATTTGTTTCTGGTGTTACTTGTTTTAGATTCCGTTGATGTTGTACATTGTAGATCCTCTCTTCTTTTTACCTCCGTAGTATTTAGGGTTTCCGTCTGTAGAATGGTTTCTTCATATTTGTCGGTGCTGTTAATATTTGAGAGTGTGTGTGAGAGAGAGTGAGACAACACGTCTGAGTCTAAGCTTTAAAATTCACTCATGTAGCTTCTTCATCAACTGAGCTTAAGAGTATTGTTTAGTTCTGCGATTAAGTATCATTGTCCTAAGATTTATTCACAACAGTTTCGAGGTTTTGGTATCTAAGAAGGAATCTTCATGTCCAAGTGTGAAAGACCCTTTTTTCTCTGAACTTTTGTTTAATTTTGATTTGATGTTTGTAACATATTGTTTTCAGGCACTTTGCTATGTTCTCATTCGACCTCTGTCTAAGAACACATACAGAAAAATCAACCGGATGGTTGCAGAAACCTTGTGGTTGGAGCTTGTATGGATTGTAGACTGGTGGGCTGGAGTTAAGGTATCCACAAACTGACCATATGTAGATTTTGTTTATCTTATTTAACTTTATGAGGTTCTCTGACATTTTCTTTTGCTCTAGATCCAAGTGTTTGCTGATAATGAGACCTTCAATAGAATGGGTAAGTTCATGTTTTTTGGCAATCAAAACAATCTCTGATGTCTTCAAGAATTAAAATTTCTATTTAAGAACGAATCTCTGTAACTTCATTGACTGTCCTACAATTTTCTTCCAGGAAAAGAACATGCTCTTGTCGTTTGTAATCACCGGAGTGATATTGATTGGCTTGTGGGATGGATCCTGGCTCAGGTATATAATTTAAACTTACAGTTTCATGTATCTTCTTTCTACACAAACGTTTTTGTTTGAATGCATATGTGGAGATCAACATAGACTTCTTGGTGACCAAGCTTGTGTATTTGCAATTGGACAATTTGTTGCTTCCTAAGTTTCTCTAGCGGATATTAATTCTCTTTAAGTGAAAGGTTACAGTCCCGAATGATCCACTGATGAGATAAGAGAGAATATAGCACCATCATATTTGCTCTAACAGGCTCCATGTTATGCTGTTTACATCTTTTTATTTATGGTTTCATATTTTCTTTCCTTGCAGCGGTCAGGTTGCCTGGGAAGTGCATTAGCTGTAATGAAGAAGTCTTCCAAATTTCTTCCAGTATGTGAACATATTAGCTTACTGCTGTGCTTGCTAAATTTTAAAGAAAATAGCAACCTTTAATTTAATTTCTGAATCTCTGCTTTAAGTTAGAAACTCATACCTGTCTGTGTGTTGTTTTAGGATAATACACTTCTTATCCTTTTTTTAGTAGTTACATACGCCAAAGTATTCATAAACATAGAATTATCCCACACATACAGGTCATAGGCTGGTCAATGTTGTTCTCGGAGTATCTGTTTCTAGAAAGAAATTGGGCCAAGGATGAAAGCACTTTAAAGGTATGGGTTTATATTCGTCTTGTACAACTCATATAGTTTTTTGCTCGTGTATAAAATGCTCACCTGCATATACCTAGTTCAAGAAGGCATTAGCCTGAAAATGAAGAATCTTCATTTCCAAACCTTGAGTTATGTGTGTTTGTCTAAATTTACAGTCAGGTCTTCAGCGCTTGAGTGACTTCCCTCGACCTTTCTGGCTAGCCCTTTTTGTGGAGGGAACTCGCTTTACAGAGGCTAAGCTTAAAGCAGCACAGGAGTCACAGCCTCCTCTGAGTTGCCTATCCCTCGAAATGTGTTGATTCCTCGCACCAAAGTAAGTTGTATTATTTTTCTCCTTACTCATTATTTCTTGGACAATCTTCACTGTACCTTTTAAGAGAAAAATGATTACTATTATTGGTCCAAAATCTCAATGCATGGTCTGGATCCAAAATCTATCTTATACTAACGGTTTCATCCGATGACTTGGTGGTTGTTATTGTGTTTCCTGCCCTAACTACTAGACTTGGCTTGTATTTTTATTTCAGGGTTTTGTGTCAGCTGTTAGTAATATGCGTTCATTTGTCCCAGCCATTTATGATATGACAGTGGCTATTCCAAAAACTTCTCCGCCGCCCACGATGCTAAGACTATTCAAAGGACAGCCTTCTGTGGTAAGCAACATATAGCAATTGTTACATCTTGTTACACAACGAATTTCAAAGTATTTACTGCCTTGGATCACATCATTATCCATTTTCTTTTCAATGGATCTGAATCGAATATAACTGTTTATTTCTTTGCTTGCATAACGTGTTCAAAACTGTAGGAATCATTGCATCCCAAAGCTTTTTTGAACTCTTGACCCCGTAAACCCAAACTATTGCTGCTAATTTCAGGTGCATGTTCACATCAAGTGTCACTCGATGAATGACTTGCCTGAATCAGATGAGGGAATTGCTCAGTGGTGCAGAGATCAGTTTGTGGCTAAGGTAAATATTATATATTTATTGATATTTCCACTTGCCGTTATTAGCAACAATAGTTGGTCAGACTCGTCGAGACTGAGAAGCTAAGAAAAACTCATCTCGGCTCTGTAATATAGGATGCACTGCTGGACAAACACATAGCCGCAGACACTTTTCCAGGTCAGCAAGAACAGAACATTGGCCGTCCCATAAAGTCCCTTGCGGTTAGTGTCTCAAAAGTAAAAAAAAAAAAAATTCTCTTAGTTCCATCCATAAACTCATAAATTACTTGATCTTGTTCAAGGTGGTTGTATCATGGGCATCCCTAGTAACTCTTGGAGCAATGAAGTTCCTACACTGGGCAAAACTCTTTTCCTCATGGAAAGGTATTGCGCTATCGGCGCTTGGTCTAGGTCTCATCACTCTCTGTATGCAGATCCTGATACGCTCGTCTCAGTCAGAGCGTTCAACCCCAGCCAAAGTCGTTCCAGCCAAACCAAAAGACCATCCCCAGGCAGAATCATCCTCCCAAACAGAAATGGAGAAGAAGAAATAAAAACTGGATCTCACAAGATCAAACAACAAACACAAGAAGAAAGCGTGTCAGTTTTGTTAAAAGAAACAAAAAAAAACTCCCCAAGTGAAATCCCTTAATATGATCAATTCCGTTTTGTTCAGCTACTGTTATGTTACTAGTACAACCACTCAGCCTATGTCTCTTAGTTGATTGATGTATAGGGTCATGATCAAATCTACGATTTATCCCTATACACCTTGGGATAGTTTTCTCACGTGCATAGAGGCCTTGTATTACAATTTGGGATTGAAATCAGACTTTCCTTCTAAATACCATTTTTATTTTATTTTCGTTCTTACTGATAAGTGTCGAATTATTAGGCTTAAAATATGTTATTGCAGATTCATGGACAAGAAAAAGAGTGACACATCTTGTCAGAATAAAACATAATTCCGTTGCTGGAACTAAATCATTAATTATTTGATTAGACAAAATTCAACTAGAGAAAATAAAATAAAATGACACTTTTTTTTTCTTTCCATTTGAGATTGAACACTAAAAAAATAATAAAAATCGGTGTATTTATTATGAACAGTTTTTTTTTTTAATTTCCTCAACCTCAACCTTCAAACTAGGGTTGGGCATGGATCGGATATTCGGAAATTTTAAAAGATCTGGATCCAGATCCGGATCCGCTTTTTTATTATTCGAATCCGGATCTGTTCATCACAGATATCCGAAAAAAATCTGGATACTCGCGATATCTGGATTCGATCCGAAATATAATTATTGATTACATATATAATTAAAAAAAATTGAAATAAATAATTCAATAACAAAAACGTCTAGAAATACTTAACTTATCAAACAAAAGTATCATAGAAAAAAAATTAAATAAGTTTTTAAAATTGATGTTAAAACATCATAACAAATAAAATAAAAAGTCATCTTCCACTCTCTTGACTTTTCATATATAGGCCATATAATTGATGTATGGACCTAAAAAAATATGATAGGTCATTTAGGAAAACTATAAAAACAGTTATCTAATGTTATAAAGCGGATCGGATTGGATATCCGTGTACAAACAAACTTATTATCTGGATCTGGATCCGAATCCGAAAATATTATTATCCGGATCTGTGGATCCAAAAATATTAATATCCGGAACCGCAGATCAAAAATATTATTATCTGGATCCAACTCCATCTATGCTGGATATCTGAATTTTCAAGACAGATCGGAGTGAATATCGGATCTCGGATCCCGGATATTTTGCCCACTCCTACCTAAAACCCTTCACGCCGAGTTCAAAAAAAAAAAAAAAACCTTAAGTCCGGTTCCTCGCGCCGCTTTCTCTCTTACAAACGCCGATTAAAGTCTCCGGTTGTGTCAATCTCAAAGCAAAAGAGATTAATAAACCCTAGTCGTCTCCGTTTTTGCAGAAACCCTAATTTCTTGGTCCCCGTCGAACATCCTCAGAATCGGCACTGTGCAACACAATGTCTCAAACTCAAACCACAGAGGTTAGTCTCAGTCTTCACTGCTCTTTATTGTTTCCCATGGTGTTCCAGTTCTGTTTTTTTTTCTCCGGCTTTGGATGGTTTTAGCTTATGTTGTCGATGTTTTGTTTATTTCCAGGGAGCTTCCCAAGTGGTCGAATCCGTTAGGTTCAGTTTCATGACAGAGGAAGATGTTCGTAAGCATAGTTTCCTGAAAGTTACGAATCCGGTTTTACTCGATAACGTGGAGAGACCTGTTCCTAGTGGTCTCTATGATCTTTTACTGGGTCCTTTAGATGATCGAACACCGTAAGTTTTCTTCAATACCACAATTTCCATGCCCTACTTTGTTTTTAAGCTCTGCAGAGTTATAAAGACTTTGTTTTTATTCTTTGTTTCCGCTTAAGCTAAGCTTGTTTCTTGCCCTCTTAATGCAGTTGTAAATCATGTGGTCAGCTGAGACTTGCTTGTCCAGGACATTGTGGTCATATCGAGCTCGTCTATCCTATCTACCATCCTTTACTGTTCAGTTTGCTTTACAATTTCTTGCAGAGGACCTGTTTCTACTGTCGTCACTTTATGGCAGACAAACGCGAGGTAGATATATATGATAAGTTTGATGTAGTAGCATCTCATTCGCACTTACTAATTTGCTTCATGTTCCTTTCTCTTTCTTGTTTCAATTTCAGGTTCAAAAATGTGTTGCTCAACTGAAACTCATCATTAAAGGTGATGTAGTTTCCGCGAAACTGTTGGAGTCTAAACCTGGCAAAACTAAGTCTCAGTCAGAGCATAGTGATATAAGCTGTGAATCAGATGAAGACATTGATTCATCTGAAGAATGCGAAGATTCTGACATGGGAAATCAGAGATGGACATCTCTTCAGTTTGCTGAAGTCACTTCTGTTATGAAATTATTTTTAAGGTTACAATCAAAGAAGTGTGAACGTTGCAAAGCAAAAAATGCTAAGTTAGAGAAGCCTATGTTCGGATGGATTCGCCTGGTATGTCCCCTTGAAAGTTATTGGATATTCTCATAGCTAATTTTGTTCTTACAAAGTTAATTTTATCATGGTATGCATAAATGAGAATTTAGTATGTTTTCTTATTGATTTGGAGTGTTGTAGTGCCATCAATGTCAGACTGCTCGCTCGTGTTTTTCTCGTTATCCTTTTTACACCTTTTACAACTGGTTTTGGCATTCGAAGATAAATTACTATTACAATGCTTTTATTTAACCCTTCCCGTGTCTGTTGTATTATTTACTTGACATTCGCTTTGGATTGAAGACTACTCGCCTTTTGAAGTCAGCAACATAAGGACTTTATACTTTGTTGTTATTATTCTGTGGCTTCTAGAGAATGTATTTGTTACCCCGATACTAATGTAGTTTGTCCCTTTAAAGTCTTATTTGTGGACATTTTATTTTACATATGTCCTGCTGCTTCCGTTTTTTATTTTCTTTCCAATCCTCTATGTTATGCTCCTTGATGTCAGCAAAAGCTGGGATATTCCTATCAATAATAATCTTTTTAAACAGGTGAAATTGAAAGCGTCCGACATTGGTGCTAATATTATTCGAGGGCATAAGGTAAAGAAGTCTGCTAGCAGTGTGGAAAATCCCGATGACGTTGATGATAGTGGCATCGATTCATTGTCAGAAGTCGAAGATGGTTCTAAAGAGAAAAGAAAAAAGTCTTCGGAAGTAGCTAAAGAATTTGAAGAGCACAAGGATCGTCCTAGGAGAGACCTTTTGCCGAGTGAGGTTTGTTTCTGATATTGTTTAACTTTATAAATTACGGCACGGCCAAAAGTTTCCACATTTATAATGTCGTGCTATTATTACACTTGTTTCAGGTCAAGGAAATCTTAAAACAATTGTGGGAAAATGAGCATGAGTTTTGCTCCTTCCTTGGTGATCTTTGGCAGAGTGGATCTTCAAAATTAGACTACTCCATGTTCTTTATGGAGAGTGTTCTCGTGCCTCCTACGAAATTTAGAGCTCCAACAAAAGGAGGTGATAGTGTAAGTATTTCCTTACAAATTATACTTTTTGGGCGCTTCTATGTCCTATCTAATTTTTTGAGTTTCTGTTCATTTTTTAACTTTTGCCGTGAGTCACTTTCAATCCTTGTTCTCTCATTTTCCCTTTTCAATTTTTATATCTCCACTAGTGTCAGATGGTTGTTCCCATTAACTCCTGTCTGACCAGAAATCTCTTACGGCTTTGTTTCTTACAGGTTATGGAACATCCTCAAACTGTAAAACTAAATAAGGTCTTGCAATCTAACATAACACTTGGGAATGCTTGTATTAACAAATTAGAGCAATCCAAGATAATTTCCAGATGGATGAATCTTCAAGAATCAGTCAATGTCTTGTTTGATAGCAAAACTGCCACAGGTTAGCCTCTAGCACATTCATTTGTTTGAGATGCATTTATTACTAAAGAGCCTCCTTAGATTTTTCCCACTTTTCTATCTACTTTCTTGTTGACTTAACAGCCTCCTTAGAGCATCATTTATTGGTGTAGACTGACTATTATCGCCAATTTCCTTAATAGTTCAAAGCGAGAAAGATGGCTCTGGAATATGTCAGTTGCTGGAGAAGAAAGAGGGTCTATTTCGGCAAAAAATGATGGGAAAGAGAGTGAATCATGCATGCAGATCTGTGATATCTCCAGATCCTTATATCGCTGTCAATGACATTGGAATTCCTCCTTGTTTTGCTTTGAAATTGACTTATCCCGAGGTATGTTGTCATATACCAGTAAATTGCACTTGTTATCTGACACATAATTAACTACTTCATTTGACCAGTAATCTATGATTGTTAAATCACACGTCCCTATAGGCTTAGATGGTTGGAATATTGGTTTATCGATCTGAAGTCTTATGATGAGGACAACTGTCATTTTTTCTTGTAATACTTGTCAAACATAGTCTCTTTCCATGGTGCTTGCCTCCGTTGTCTCTTTGTAATTTTGATTTCCTACTGGATTTTGCATCATGTTCCTTTTTTTTGCGATTGTGGTGTGGAGATGGCTAGTGGCAATACTTAGATATACAAAGATACATATTCGACCTGTAGTGTAACTTATGTTCGTTTTCCAGTAATGCATGTTAATGTGTTGCTGCAGAGGGTGACTCCTTGGAATGTTGAGAGTTTAATGCAGAATATTATTAATGGTCCTGATAATCATCCTGGAGCTACACATTACACTGACAAATCGTGTACAATAAAGCTGCCTTCGACCAAAAAAGCACGAATAGCAATTGCTAGGAAATTATTGTCCTCACGAGGAGCCACTACAGAACTTGGGAAAACTTGTGATGACAACCTTGAAGGTAAAATTGTCCGTCGACATATGCAAGATGGTGACGTCGTCCTTGTGAATCGTCAGGTGTGGACACATACTGTTTTGTTTTATTAAGAAAACTTCATTATTGCATATTTAATTTTTTTCTCAAAATTTTTGAATTCCTGTACTTGGGGTTCTAGATGGAGTTCTGGGTTGTGGAGACTGGTTTACCAATACATTTCTTTATTTCTTTCTTCATTATTAGATGGGGTCTCTGGCATTTTTATTAGATGGCTAACTTTTTATTTATTTACAAGTAATTTTTTTTCAATGGCAGCCAACTTTGCATAAACCTAGCATAATGGCGCACATAGTCCGTGTGCTGAATGGGGAGAAAACACTTCGTCTCCACTATGCAAATTGCAGGTATACTCCGTAGATATAGAGGATTCCATCTCTTCGGGATGTCATTATCTAACTTGTTTGCATTTTCTTTTCATATTTACATTTGTGGACCTTTACCATGTCTTGGTTTATCTTCCACAGGCATTTTTCTTTTATCTCAAAACTGAAAATTTTGCTTTGGTTCCAGTACATACAATGCAGATTTTGATGGTGATGAGATGAATGTGCATTTTCCACAAGATGAGATTTCACGTGCTGAGGCCTATAATATTGTCAATGCTAACAACCAATATGCCAGGCCTTCTAATGGCGAGCCACTTTGAGGTTTAATCCAGGTTGTACATCCATGCAATTTCTTCAAACCTTTTGTTTGCTTTATAATTGTATTGATTTCACGAATCGGGTTGTTTACCAGGGATATTTACTTACATTGAATTTATTTAACAGGATCATATCGTCAGTTCCGTCTTGCTTACTAAAAAGGACACATTTTTGGACAAAGATGAATTTAATCAGCTTCTCTTCAGTTCTGGCGTGACCGACATGGTATTAAGTTCTTTTTCTGGAAGATCTGGCAAGAAAGTCATGGTATCAGCTCCTAATGCACTGTTGACAGTCACACCTGCTATTTTGAAACCAGTGCCTCTTTGGACCGGAAAGCAGGTAATCATAATAAGCACTACTGTCTTACATTTTGTTCTGTTAATTTTTTTCATTGGTTCTTTAACCAAGCTGGTTTTTCCACATCTGGCTATGTGCTTTGGTATACAAACTGTATATTCGGGTTTGTGAGTTGTTAGTTCATTCACTAAACATCATTAGGCGTCTAAATAAAATTTTCTTCTCATGAGCTGGTTTTCTGGTTATGCTTCTCTGCTAGGTCATCACTGCAGTTTTGAATCAGATAACCAAAGGACACCCGCCATTCACAGTAGAGAAAGCTACCAA